>ML682025.1:22679624-22780047 GCA_007922195.1 Podocnemis expansa
TTTTTTTTTTTTGTTTTGTTTTTGGTTTTGGGGTTTTTGGGTTTTTTTGGTTGGTTGGTTTGGTTTTGCTTTTTGTTTTTCGCTGCAGCCAGCATGCTCCGCTCCAGCCCCGGCCGGGTTGCTAGGACGCTGTGCGCTGCCGCGCGGAGCCGCCCCACGCGTGCCCCCCTCGGCTCCCCCTCCCAGCCCGGGGGCCCGAGGCGTGGGCCGTCGGAGAAGCTCTTTGGCGCCTCCCCGGTTTGATGTCAGAGCCCTTCAGGTGCAGCGCGCCGCCGGCTTGCACTGAGCGGCGGCCGGGCGGGGGCTGCGGGGAGGCAGGTCGCGGAGCAGCGCGCCGGGGCTGCAGCCTTCCCACGGCCGGGGCAGCCCCCCGTGTCCGGCCGGTGACCCCGGGAGGCGGGCAGCATGCGGAACTCCTACACCGTCACCGTGCCCGAGGAGCCCCCCACTTTCCCCAGCCTGCACAAGGAGCTGCGCCCTCGCACCACCGTGCCCGGGTCCCTGGTGGTCTCTGCCTTCGTGGGACTCCTTCTCAACAAGACCAAGGTAGAAAGCGCCCCAGGGGTGCTGCCCTGCCTGGGCATGGGCGGACTGGAGCCCCTGTGGCAATGCCCGGCTTGGCGGGAGCGAAACGCTGGGAGGGTGCCCGGGTGCCCTCTTGCCGCCCTCGCTGATTGGCGAGGCTGGGCTGGCATGCAGAGCCGAGGCTGCACCGGGGGCCCTGGAGGGGTCTGCGGGGCAGCGTGGGCTAGTGGTGGGATCAGTGGACGAGCGCCAGGATTCTGTCCCTGCCTCGCCGCATCCCAGCTCTTGGGTCCCATCCAACAGCTGGTGGACTTTGGACAGGGCTGCCCTCAAGGCCGGCGACAGCAAGAGGTAGACTGAGAGGAGACTCGCTGGGCACCCGCGGCTGTTCCTGAAGGCCTTGGACCTTCCTCTGATGCAGGGGTCTCAAACTCACGGCCCGAAGGCCGCATGCGGCCCCTGAAGTTATTTCTTGTGGCCAGCAACTACCATATCGCTATCAATATTTGCAATACAGTTGTATGAAAAGGTTTCAGTGGGGCACACCTTACTAGTCCTCGTGTGGTGCAGCCCTTGGGCTAACATACTAGTCCTCATGTGGCCCTCATGGTGATTTGAGTTTGAGACCCTTGCTAATGTTAGTGTTCTTGTAGTTTCCTGCCCACACTCCACCGCCAGTCCTCCCTAGATCTGCCTCTGCTCAAGACTGACCCTGGAGGTGGTATCTTGAGGGAGCTACTGCACACCTTGTGTGCCGCCTTCACAAGCTAGCCCAGCCAGGGAGCGGATGAGAACTTCTGAGAGTTTTCTCTGGCTTTCATGCATAGAGGAACTATTGTCCACTAGTTAGTGCAAAAAGGGATGGAGAGTCCAGTCTCCTGGGTGCTGTCCCTGGCTCTGGGAAGGGAGCGGAGTCTAGTGGCCAGAAGAGGGGAGCCCGGACGCCTGGGTTCTTTTCCCGGTTCTGACTTGCTGTATGACCTTGGCCAAGTTTCTTCCCATTCCCCGTGCCTCGGTGTCCATTTTCATACAAATGGAACGATGGGCTGTATTGCCGCGCCTGGGAATTAGACAGTATGATATGGAGAGAGCAAAGGGGGTGTGAGGCTGCAGGGGCTTATGTAAGAATTGCCTGTTCTGGCGTGGCTTCATCTCTGACACTGCCTCTGTGCTGCCTGGTGCCACTGTGCCCACATGTCTGGCTCCAGCACGAAAACCTGAGGACCTAAAGGGATGGGGGGTCAGGGGAGTCCTTTCTGATTTTCCCATTCAGTGCACCCCATGTGGGGATGTTTCATGTTCCATCTGTGCTGCCCAGACAGATTTCACCCATCCATACATGCCATGTCCTAGATAACAGGCCAGGGGAGGGAGGGGGATTAATCAGTGTGGGAGGGGAGCCTGTGGTACAGTAACTCCTCGGCATTACCTGGTCTTTGCCTGAGGGATTGCAAACTGGCCAGGGCTCTGGGATGCTGGCAGATCTCCTACAACCTGCCCTCCTCCAGCATCCAGACGGTAGCTGTTCCAACTTCATCCATGAGTACCCAGCTACTCCTGTGCTGGCCTTTCACCTGCAGCAGATGCTGTGAGGAGCAAGGCAAGAGTGCTGACTGTCAGAGGGGCCGTCCGCTGCTCAAGCTAGGGGAATCGCAGTCACACCCCAGGTTTCTGAGTCTGCCCCTGGGGAGCCGAAGGAAGCTGTGTCCTCACCCTGTTCCTCCTGCCTTCTTTGCTGGTCATTCCCTCATCCTGCTCTGCTACCCACATCCTCTCAGCCCCTGGATGCCCAGTGGGAGGCAACTTCTGGGACGGCCCAGGGTGTATGCCAGGACTTTGTGTGACGAGGCCTGGCTAGGAAGGAGACCCTGTCAACAGCACAGACCTCTTTGTTCATTAATTGACTCCATCTGTGCTCCCCCTAGGCTGTCACCCTCAAACTCTTCCCTAATGCACACATCCCACAGCCTTGCCACTCTGCTGCGGTGCTTATGTGGGCCTGGTGGCTTTAAGCTCAGAGATCCCCCCATCCTTGCCACTGGCATCTGTCCGCTTTGATGAGGAAGCAGGCCCAGTTGGATTCCTGTGGTATTACAACGACTTGACATGGCTAGCGAGCAGGTCTCCCTCACTTCACCCATCCCATCAGTCCCTCTCTCCTCTTCTCCTCTAGGACAATCAAGGAGACCCCTTGTTGAATTTTTCCATAACCCTCTGCCAGATCAGTCACTGGGTCCTTCAGAAGGTGCCCTACTGTGGCAATGAGCCTGCCTGGCCGCATCAGGGCATTGTTGGGAAGAAGCTCACAGGGTTCACAAGCTAGTAGTGCCAAGAGGCGAGGTGGCTGGATAAGGGTGTCTGGAAGGCAGCGTTCATATCCGCATTTGGTTCCAAAGCAGCAAGAAGTGCCTGAACTTGCTTCCCTGCACAGTAGACCACCGTGAGGGCACAGGTGGATCCTGCGTCAGGGCTAGCCCCCATTTTGTCATGCTACCCAAGGGGCTGTTATCCTGCCTTACCTCTCTCACAGCCACAAGAGAGCAGTACTGGCTGGCCAGCCTGATCCACTGGGCACGTAGTGAGGGGTAAGGGTCAACCTGGAGCTGGGGTTCCTCCTTTGCCGGCTATTGCAGGGTCTGCACTAGGCAGCCCATTGTGGAGGCCTGATCACAGAAGCTGCCGTGGCTTTACTGGGAGCTTTGGGGTGAGGGTAGGAGCCCCCTGGGAAGAGGGTTGGAGCCAGAGCGAGGGACACTTGGGCATGGCAGAAGCAGCTTCTGGAGCCCTGGTGGGGCCGATCTCTGCTCAGGTGGGCTTTGCTGTTCTCGGATCAGATTAAGGTTGTGGCTCTGGTTCTGAGTAGGGCAAAGACCTGCAGGGAGGCAGGCAGGGGCTGGGTGTAGGCAGCCTGCCAGGGCAACCCTGTGGGGACTCAGCCCCTGATGACCACCCCCTCCTGTCACTAAGCTGCAGCATGTGTAATTGTAGCTGGGTTATTTTGGGCTGTTGCTGGGGCCTCCCACACACACACACCAGTCACTGCTATTTTAGAGCTGCTGGCACAGCACCCCCTCCCCCTCCCCCGCCTCTCCTGCTGGGGGGGCAGTGGTAACGTCACTGGCATTAAGCCTCACAAGGGGGGGAGTCACTTCCTTAACCCCCTGAGCGCTGGAAAGCTACAGCCTAGCCTTTCTCCAACACTTCTGGGCTCCCACTCTTCCTCCTCCTGCCTGCAGGGGCAGGCTGGGCTAGCAGTTAGAGCACAAGGATGGGAGTCAGTACTCCTGGCTCTGTCCTTTGCCCTGGGTGTGATGTCTAGTGGTTAGAGTGCAGCACAGGGATTCAGGACTCCTATGCTCTATCCTGTTCTGCCACTGACTGTCTGGGGCCTTGGCCAAGTCCTTTCCCCTTCCTTGTGTCTGCCCTGTCTGTTCAATGGGGAGGATGATCCTGTAATTCTCTCCTCCCACAGGTTTGGCTCCTAGCCCCAGCCAGGTTGGGCACTTAACACCCATTCTTCTGCCTGCTCCTGCTCTCTTGTTCTTTCAGATGACATGGACAGGCCACATCAGTTTTGACTTGCCCAGATGCTGTAGTATGTCGCTCATCTCTGGGCTTTGCACGAGATGTCTCACAGCTCCGGCTGTTGTAGATCGGGTGCCAGGGCATTGTAGGAGGGAGCTTATGTCACTGGAGTGCTAGCTGGCAGAACAAGCTCACGCTGTCTCTTTTTAGCTGATAGTCAGGGCACTGCCCTGAGGAGGCTCACAGTGCTGTCATTGCAGCTGGCATGTCAGGGCACTGTCACTTTAGCTGGTTGTGTCAGGGCACCAGCATGAGGAAGATCACATCAGTGCCACTTTATCTGGCAGCATCCAGGCACTGCCATGAGGAAGGCTGCAGCGCTGTCTGTCTGGATGGCAGAGTGACTGATAGGATCAGTTGCCCTGCTGTGGCAGGATGCCAGCCTGGATACTCAGGCTGCAATTCAATGAACATACTTTGCCCAGAATAGGCGGTGTTTCCAAGTTATGCTCACCTGACACTCACCCAGCTGGAGCATTTCATGCTGAATGGGGCTCTCCCCGCCACCCCTCTGGGTGTCCAGTTTGAATGGGTGGGTGACAGCAGTAACAAGAGCTTCTTTCACATCCTAGTTCAGCATTACAGGCAATGGGGATCCCCTGCCCAGGGCCTTTTGGGCGTGCCGCCCTCTGTTAGTGCCAGTTGCACAGCTTCTTGGTCCCATGGAGTTTTTCTCTGGCATGTACATAGTGTCAGTCCCAGTGGAGTAATGGCTCAGTGCTGGTACATGGGGTGCAGCACACCAGGATTCTGGCCAGCTGTTGGGGACGGGGCCTTTCTTCACCTGGGGGTCTCCAAGAAACTTGCAGGCAGTCTCATAATACTCCTGCAGGACAGGAAAAGATTAATATATGCCCATTTTACTGGACAGGGAAACTGAGTCACAGAGCTAGGCAGAGATTTGATTTGCTGGGGGTAGGCACAGGCCTTCCAGCTTAGGTCTCTGGCTTGCACTGTGTCCACACTGCAAAATGGCAGGGTTTAGACCTGAGTCACAGCAGGACTGGGTCTCAGACCCACTCCCTAGTTGTATTCTAGGACCCGGGTCTGAAGGCCTTGCTGGCCCAGAGCTGATTGATGTGCATATGAACAGAAAGGGGCTTGAGCTAAAACCTGTGTCAGAGCCCAAGTTTAGTGTGTGGTGTAGGCATAGTACAACATGGGCAGATAGGGCGCAGCTGGGGCACAGAGCAGTGTGATGACCAGCATGCAGTCTTTGTATTCCTGTTCCTGTATGGCCCCATGACTGCGACACCTATGCACTTCCCAATCTTTATTGCAGCATCAGTACACCCTGGGAGATCGGCAGAGCTGTTCTCCCCACTTGACAGGTGGGGGCTGAGCTCAGACAGATTAAGCCTTCGTCCTCACAGCAGCCTGAGTGAAGGCAAAGCAGCCACTGGGGTTTTAGCCTCAGCCAGGCCAGGCTAAAACCACTTCCATCCTCAGGAGAGAGGGGTTTGTATGTGGATGAGGCCCTTAGGGGCAACTCAAGAGTGAACTCTGCAGTGTAGACAAGCCCCATGGGTACATCTGCACTGCAGTGGGGCACGAACCTGGCAGAGACACTAATCCTAGCACACTCAGAACAGCGGGGTGGCCATGGTGGCTCCGGTTGAGGCTGCGGCTAGGCACCAGTGTTGCAACATCCCTAGTGCTCTTTTTAGCATACTAGCTCAACCTTACCACAGTGCAGACACACCCCCAGGGACCAGCTCAAGGTCACACCAGGAGTTTGAGGCAAAGCTGGGAACCATGGGGCCCATCCTTCCTCAAGGGGAGGGAATCTCTTTGGGCTGCCCTATGTTCCAATCACTGTGGCCTCCAGCATGAAGAACTCTGGGAGCTCAGGGTGCAGAGGAGATAGGCAAGAGACGAAAGGTGAGAGATAAAAGGCAACAATGGGACTTTGAGCCTAGGGCCAATCAGTGGCTGGGTCGGGCTTTTCGTCTGAAGGAATTTCTGGACTGTTGCCTCAGACAAAGGGCCTGAGGAATCCTGAATTAATGAGATCTTGGGAGAAATCTCAGTTTGCCCAGGCTGACGGCAGGACAGGACAGGCTGGGGGGGAGGACGGGATTACCAGTATTCCTCTCCCAGGTGCTCTCCACTCTCTGCTGCAGAGGGACAGTGGCTGGGAGGAAAGGGGAAGGTTCTGGGTGTTAATGAGTTGCTGCAGCTGCACAGAGCTTGACTGCACTCATCTGAGCAGCTGAGCCCCATCCAGAGCCCTCAGCCCTGGGGTGAGGTTGGAAGTGAAGGGGTGGGTCCAGTCCTGACCCATCTACACCTGCCCTAGCTGCAGCAGTCTGCATGTCAATGGAGCTTTAACTATGGCGCTGGCAGTGTTTGTAAGGGTGGAGTGGTGTAACTGCTCTTCCTTCCCTGGCATAATGCTGCTCACCCCACCACAGGCTGGAGTGTTTTTTGGGTCAACTCTGCACTGCCATTGGGGTGGTTTGTGTAACAACCTTTCATCCTCACTTGCAACTAGGAAGGAACGTGGGCCCAAGGGCACAGGCCTCTGCCACAAGAGTTGAAAGAACAACTCCACTAGAAGGTAGCACTAGTAGGCTGTTACCATGTATGTTCACCTGCTACTAGAAGGGGACGCTGTTCACTTAATCAAGCTCCTACAGAGGCATGGTCCTCCAGTGTTCTGGCACCTGGATTCATAATGACCATTGCATGGAATGGACCAGGTTGGGCTGCCCTTAGGGCAGAAGTGAGTGCAGGAGACACTCCCCCAAACTCAGCAGAAGAGGTGCTTTTTGAAGAGTTGGTTTAAATGGGAGGCATACCTTGAGTGGAGAACAGGAAATCAGGATTCCTGGATCTCCTTCCCAGCTCTGCCACTGTCTCACCATGTGGCCTTGGCCAGGTGAATGGCCTGCCTGCTGTCTGTGTCCCCATCTGTGAATTGGAGGCCTTTGTTGCAGGGAGACCCAAGCGGATACAGGAGTCAGTGGGCTTCTGTAAAGGGCTGCGTCTTGGTTTACTCCTGTTCTGAAACTTCATATAGATCCTGGGGGGAGGGAGGGACAGAGATGGTTTCAGAGGTACAAGATGGGCCATAGCCCCCTACCTCTCCAGTCACTGCTCCCCTTACCATGGCTGCAGGTCTCTCTCTGCTTCCCACTGTGTTTTGCATGCAACCTCATCTGCATGGGGTTCTAGACTGACTGCTGGAGAGCTGCCCAAATGCTCCCATTGATCTGTCCCCTGTGCTTTCTCTTTGCAGAGCTCCAAGACTGTACAGGGTCTCACCGGCCTTCGCAACCTTGGAAACACGGTGAGTCCCTTCCCCACGGCATGGGTCTGCTGTGCTCCCTCCTGCAGCAGAGGTCCCCTCATGCCACAACCCATCCCTGCACATTCACTGGTGTCACCAAGGAGACATGGTCCCCAGACAGTGGACTGGTTTGGCTGTCTCCTGCACTGTCAGCATCACCCACCCATGACACACTGCTGGGGCCCTTCCATGACGTGCTTTACCAAGGGACTGGCCCCTGGCCCCATCCACTGCCCTGACTCATACACCCGTATCCGCAAAGGGGCTTCTCACTTCCTGCTTAGGAAAGACTGTGCTAATGCTAGGAACTCCCTGGGCCTGCCAGCAGTCCCCCGGCACAGCCCAGCCCATTCCACCCACCCAGTCACTTCCGGCAGCAGCATCAGAGAGCAGCTTTCTCCACCCTGCCCCTCACTTCCGTGCCATTCACCTACAGAAAGAGGAACACCGAGAGACAGAAGGCAACCCCCACCCACGCACTGAGAGCTCGGGGATGTCCAGGCCCCACTGCCAGGGCTGAGAGCCCCAACCTGCCCTAGACATGCATCCAGCATGTGATATACACATGCCCAGGACCTACTCCAAGTGCTGAGAGTCCTAGAGTCTGCAGCATCCTGCTCCCCACAGGGCTGAGGACCTTAGAGCCTGCTCTCAGTGCTTTGCCTTCACCCTACTAGGGAGTTGTTAACCACAGAGGAAAGGGCTTGTTTGCAAACTTTCTTCCCCTGTGACTTGTCAGCTGGTGCCAGGAGCCAGCATCGTGAACCAAGGCTGGAGATGCTAGTAAAGCCTGGCCACACTGCTTGCCCAGCTGTGGCGCTGGGTGTGCCTGGCTCTCACACCCTCACTTTCCACATCCCTCCCCTGAGTCGGGCCAGGGGTCAGTCACTTGTCCAACTGAAGCTTTGTAGTTCCAGGGCAGCAAAGTCTCTGCTGACTGGTGCAAGGGCCAGGAAGGTGTTGGCATGTGGACACCCATTCACGTGGAACTCACCCCAGAGCCACCCAAGAATCCCAAATCACCCAGCCACTACTGGATGGGAGCCACTTTATATCCCTGCTGCATCAGTGTGGATTGAAGCCTGCAGCCAAGTGGGATGGAGATGCCGTGAGCATAGAAATGTAGAATTGGAAGGGAGTTTGATAGGTCATCTAATCCAGGCCCCTGTGCTGAAGCAGGGCTAGACCACCCTGACAGGTGACTGTCTAAAACAGGGGTGGCCAAACTTATGGAACTCAAGAGCCACACAAGTTGATTATTAAACCTTCAAAAGCCTCACTGAGGCATATAGCCATATACTTTTACATACTAAATTGAGTTGCTGATGTTCTTCCACGAGCCACACTTTTTCATTCAAGAGCCATGTTTGGCTCCTGAGCCGCAGTTTGGCCACGCCTGGTCTAAAACCTGTTCTTAAAAGCCTCCAGTAATGGAGAGTTCACAAGCTACCTGGGCAGTTTATTCTATTGTTTAATTGCCCTCCCACTTAGAACGGCTTTTCCTAACCTCCACCCGAAACTGTCCTTGCTTCAGTTGAAGCCATTGGTTCTCAACCTGGGACCAGAGGCCACCAGCAGGGACTTTCAAAGTGGCCCATGGCTCCCCTCCTGATGGCTGCAAAAAGGAGCTACTGCCTAAGGACCCAGGTGGAGCACATTTCTGTGGGCTACAAGACCAATGCAGGCAAGCTTCTTGCTTCAGCCAAGGGGATGGGAGATAGCACTCCCCTCCCATCTGTAGCAGAAGCACGTCAAACCACTCCATCTCTAGGTCCATAGGGGCTGGGGTCCCTGCTGGAGCCAGAGGTGGGGGAATCACTGGCTTCCCATTCTCCTGGCTGCAGAAGGGAGCCACTACCTAGGCTAGGGACACAGGTGAAGCACACAGGGCTACAGGATGCTGCAGCCAGGGGGACAGGAGATCAGTGAGGAGACAGAGTGCTTTTCAGGGCGGGCCTGCTGGCAAAGACTAGCACCCCTTCAGGGTTGTAAAAATGGTATGTGTAGCCCTCAAGCCAAAAATGTTGGGAACCACTGATTTAAACCAATTACTTCTCGTCCTGTCCTCAATGGATAACAAGAACAATTTATCACCCTTCTTTATCTAATGACCTTTTATGTACTTGTTATAATGTCCTGCCTCAGTCTTCTCTTGTCCAAATTAAACAGACCCAGTTTTTTCAATCATTTCTGGTAGGTCAACTTTGCTAGACATTTAATCATTTTTGTTTCTCTCTTTTGGATCCTCTCCAATTTGTCTACATCTTTCCTGAAACATGGTGGCCAGAACTGGACACAATACTTCAAATGAACCTTATCAATGTTAAATAGAATGACAGAATTATTTCCCGTGTCTTGCATACATCCCAGAATGATTTGATTTTTATTTTATTTTATTTTTTGCAAATGTGTGACACTGTTCACTCATATAGGATCTTGTCTATGATAACCAGCAGATCCTTTTCTGCAATACACCTTCCTATACTGTCATGTGTATTTATGCAATTGATTATTCCTTAATTGTGGTATCTTACATTTGTCCTTATTGAATTTCATCCCATTTATTTCAGACCGTTCTTCTAGTTTTGAGTTCTAATCCTGTCCTGCAAAAGGCCTGTAATCCCTACCATCTTGGTATCAACTTGCAAACTTTATATATGTATTCTATGCCATTTTCCAAATCACTTATGAAGATACTGAATAGAATCGGGCCCAAAACAGATCTGTGTGGGATCCTACTCACCATGCCCTTTCAGCTTGATTGCAAACCATTGACAACTACGCTGAATATTGTTGTCCAACCAGTTGTGAATCCACTGTAAAGTTGGTTCATCTAGACTGTATATAATTTGAGGTCGTGTGAGACAATGGCTACATTCACACACAGAGGGTTATTTCGATAAAGTTGTTCCGAAACAACTTCTATCGAAATAACACCTTATTTCGAAATACCTTATTTCGAATTAACAAAATGTTAATGTTAACAACCTCTGTTGTTTCAAAATAAGAGTACTGTGTGAACACACCCAGTATCAAAAGTCACGCCCTGCCCCCATCCACTATCTATGTTACTCTGTCAAAGAAAGATACCAGGTTAGTTTGAGCTGATTTATTCTTGACGAATCTATGTTAACTGTTACTATATTATCTTCTTCTATGTATATGCAAACTGATTGCTTACTCCTCAGTTATCTTTATGGGTAGCAAGTTTATCTGTAATCCCCTGGGTTGTCCTTATTCTCATTTGTTTAGCTAGGTACTGTATTTACCCTTTTCTAATTCTCTGGGATCTTTACTGTCATCCATGAGATCTCAAAGATAACTACTAAAGTCTTCAGCTGTCAAGTATTATGGGATATATTTTGTTAGGCCCTTGAAAAACAAATCCAGCTTGTCTAAGTAACTCTGATCTTGTTCTTTCCCTAATTTAGCTTCAGATTCTGCTCCATTTACACTGCTGTTCACTACATTAGCCAGACAATTGCTGCCAACTCTTCTGGTGGAAACTGAACCAAAAGGCATCTAACATGAGCTGCTTCTGAGTGGTCTTTCCCTCCTGATTGCATAATAATGGGCGTACGCTCCCCTTGGTGTTTCTCTTGCTTGTAATGTATTTGTAAAAATTTCTTGTTACCTTTTATGTCCCTAGCTCATATAATCATGTTTCATGCCTTTGCCTGTCTAATTCTATCCCTATGTGGGTTTTTATGTCCATCCTTCATTTGACCTAGTTTTCATTTTTTGTTTGACTTGAATTTCTTCTTACTGATCTTTGAGTCAGGCAGCATGGTCTTTTCCCTGTATTTCCTTTTTTCCTACACGTGGGGATAGTTTGCTTTTGTGCCCTTAATAGTGTTTCTTTAAATGGACTATGAGCTCTCAAACTCCTTTCCCTTAAATTTTCTTCCCACGTGATTTTACCTACCACTTCTGAGTTTGCTGAAGTCTGCTTTTTATGTCTTTATTCTGCTGTTTTCCCACCTACCATTCCTTAGAATCATGAACTCTCATTCCTTGATCCTTTCCCCCAATACTGCTTTCCACCTGCAAATTCTCAGCCAGCTTCTCCTTATTTGTTAGAATCAAATGCAGAACAGCTGTTCATCTACTTTTCTCCACCATCTGCAAAAAAAATTGTCTCCACTGCATTCCAGGAACTTATTGGATAATCTGTGCCCTGCTGTTTTATTTGCCCAAGTAAATGTATGGCTAGTTGAAGTCCCTCATCACTATGTTCTGTGCTCTGGATCAGTGGTTCTCAACCTTTTGTGGGTCTGGTGGCACACGACACATCAACCCACCCCTCCCAAGCCAAATCCAGCCACCTCCTCGGCTCTCCATGACACACTTACCCCCCGACACGGTGATTGAGAACCACTGCTCTGAATGATTGTTACTTTTAAAAAGCCTCATCCACCTCCTTTCTGATTAGGTAGTTTGTAGTTAGTAGACCTCTGCCAGTACATCACTTGTATTTTCTACCCTGTTGACCCTCATCCAGAGACTTTTAACAGGTCTGCCTCCAACTTCTACCCCAGATGCAGTGTAACTGTAGATATCTTAGATATACAAGATGACACCTCTTCCCTTTTCCCCCTGCCTCTTGTTCCTTAAGAAGGTGAATGTTCCAGATGTGAGTTTTCCACCTTCATCTGTGATGCCTATTATGTCGTAATTGTGATTATTCACTATTATGTCCAGATCTTCCTGTTTACTCTCCATACTATTATCATGGAGACAGTTAAGATGTTCATCAGATTTCCCCTCTATATCTCTTGCCTTTGTCCCTACTGTGATTGCCCATTTTCCTCCCAGATTCTGACCTTCCTCTAGGTCTCCATAGTTTAGATTTATCTGTGGGCTACTGTCTCCTGCCCTCAAACCTAGTTTAAAGCCCCATCACAAGGTTAGCCCGTCCAGATCCAAAGATACCTCTCTTCCTTGTTAGGTGGAACCCATCTCTGCTCAGCAGTCCTTCTCTCACCAGTATACTAAGGTCAAGGAAGCTGAAGCCCTCCTGGTGACATGGTCTGTGCAGCCATGTGTTCTTCTCCAGGCACAGCCGTCCTTAAGGGGGGGCAGGAGGGGCAACCGCCCTAGGCCCCATGCTTTGGGGGCCTTGCGCTTTTGGGGGATCCCACACAGCCGGCTGGAGTAAGGAAGCAGGGAGCTTCTTCAAGTTGTGGGACTAGGAAGCAGCTGCGGCTGGTCAGGGAAGAGGGAAGGGAATTCAGACAGGCAGCGTTTGGTTACAGTAACTCCACTTAAGTAGCCACCTTCCCACAGCTGCTCCCTGAGGGGAAGAGAAAGGGCAAGTGTTGAGATAAAACTTATGGAGTCAGCCTCAGTCAAGCAAACGGACAAAGTTAGGAGAATGTCACATCCCCAACCTTTACAAAACAGGAACTTCTCTTTGAATTTACATCAGCATCTCTAGACAGTGTTCAAGATATTAAGGAACTTTTTTCCTTCTACATTTAACAAGAGTTTTCAGTCTTCAGGGATGTCTTTTTGAGCAAACTTCTCTGTGCAGATAATGATCTATTATACCTGAGAGAGAAGACCCCAGGCTAGCACTCATATGGAAATACTGGATTTTTAGGGTTAATGGCCATCAATCAACACATTAAAGAAATTTTTTTGTCCTTCCTTCTGCACTGTAAGTATGCCCCATTGTCACTAATCGCAGTCAGAGCACCAGTTCCAAGCATGGCAAAGAGGAAAGCAGCTATTACAGATACACAGCATGTTGACAAGTTCCAAAGGGGTAGCCGTGTGCGTTTAGTTTAGTGAAATAAACAAGGAATCCTGTGGCACTTTTAAAAGCTAACAAATAAATAAATCTGTTAGTCTTTAAAAGTGCCATAAGACTCCTTGCTTATTCTACATCAGGGCATTTGAGAGGAGGCCAAAGGTCCCTTGTTTCTTCCTCTCATCCTCAAGCAGTACCTGAGTTTCATTACTTAGATCACCTGCAAAGCAATGAGGAATGTATGAATACATATATTAAAATAAGATGGAAAAAGAGAGAGTCAGGAGGCATAAAGGAAATAACATACATTAGACAGTTGGAATCTAGTGCTTTAAGGTGAGAGAGGACCTGGATTTATTTCTTGATATCATCCAAAATTAACACCCCTCTCTCTCTCTCTCTCTCTCTGAATTTTCAATTTAATAAAAACTTGATCTAAGAAAAATTATTAAACTTCTAAAATTGTGTGCCCATCTTGAACAGAAAACCAGAACCACAAAGAAGGGTACCTCCAGATGCTCCTGTCCATTTGGCTGTGAGGTTGATGAAACATCAGCATGACACATTCAGTATTGCCTACCTACCCCAAACATCAAAAAATAGTCACAAGTCTGGCTTAAATATATCATGAAAACTCACTTAAAAATAAAGAGATGTTTAAAGAAATAATAAATGGGAGGGAGCTATTTTCTCTGACTTCTGGGTTTTGAGCCTTTAGGATAAAGTCAGGTCATGCTTTTCTGCCTTCCTCTGCTACATTTTAGCCTGAGGGCTAGACATTTATGATTTTATTAAAGAAAAATTATGACACTGCAAGTGTTTCCTCTAAGCTGATGATGCAGCTGAACAAGTTATGGGTGCACTTGGGGAGCCAGTAGGCAGCAGGGAAGAAGCCCATTGGGGCCTGGAGAACCAGCAGGGAACTTGCTCAGCTGCATCATCAGCTTAGAGGGAGCATTGTAAAAATGGGGGGGGGCCCGCACAAACTGATTTGCCCTGGGCCCCGCTCCCCCCTAGGGACGGCCCTGCCTCCAGGATATATCTGTTTCTGCCCAATCCCTTGTTTTACCCACATGTTAGGGCATGCCACCTTCTCCAACCCACACAGTCCTACAGGTTGGTGTTAACACCTACCCTTATCCGATTTAGACTAAGACTAAAGGGTCACTGATTCCCAGTCCACAGAGCTCCAGATGTAACCTGGTTAATTGAAGTACCTACCCTATCTCAATTTGCAGGTCTCTAGGTGCAGGGCTGTCCTTAGGGGAGGGTGGGACCTACGACAAGTGCCTTGGGGGATGCTGTCCCCCCCCAGCACTGGGGGGTGGGGTGGAAAAATCAGGCCTGGCTGGCCCAGAGGCTGTGTTCCCCCCCCAGCCCTGGGCTGATGTTGACTGGCATGGTGTATGGAAGCTTTCCAGGGCCCATGGCTCTAGAGAGCTGCACCATGCGCCATTCTGCTCATGTGGGGCCACTGAAGTGCAGAGCCTGGGGTTGTCACAATAGGCACCCACCCCCTATAGAGGGAGCCCTGTCTAGGGTTACCAGATGTCAGGCAAAAGGAGGACATGTCCTCCTTTTTACCTTCACATCCTCCGTCCGGCAGGCATTTTAAAATACATGATTTTGTCTGGCTTTTTACTTGCAGAGTTAAAGTATGCTAGAATGCCCTGGAACACCTAATTTAGGGGGAAGCATTCCAGGAGCCCCTAACAACATAAGAATATTACAGTAATACTACCTTTGCTCCATGTGTCCTCTAGTGTCCTCCTTTTCATACTTCCCTGTCTTTCTTTCCAGGCTTTGGTATCTGGTAGCCCTAGCCCTGTCTGGGTGTAATTCTCCACAGGTTTGAAGGATCTTTTATCAGTGCAGGAGCCTTACACAGTATTATCCTTTACTCTCTGTTTATTAACAGTTATCCCAACCGAATACACATGGTAAGCACACAATGCTCACCACTCCCAATAAGGCAGACAAACTTCTCCTGGTAGCTAATCAAGATTACCTCTGATGACTCCACCTTCTGCACTATACGATTGGCAGGGTGTTGAGGGTTGGCAGCTCTGATCTTCTTGGGCTGTGTCCTGGAGTTAGGTTCCAAAGAACTTCCTTAAGGTGAAATTTGGGTCCTACTTAGCTAGACCTTAACCAATCATTAAAAAATGGAACTACTACAAAACAAAAATTTTACTCCATTAAAAAACAGCCCTTTAAGCAACCATATCCCACCACCTTAAATTTAAATAATGCACACTGCTGTGCAGATAGACAAGCAAACAACTAGGCAGAAAGCTTTTAGATGTGGAGAACAGGGCACCTTAAAGACAAAAACAGTAAGTGTAGCTTTACAAGCATAACTGTCAGGTGATTCCTTTCCAGACAGAATTTTAAGGGGAGTTTTCTTTAAGCATCTCACAATGTGCTTCTTTATCTGGTGGTGGTAGGTGCTATTAGGACATGAACACCTTTTTAACAGCCCCATATTACATTGTTTTGAAGTAATTTCACAAATGTGAAGGTGTGACTACCTGCTACTTAGCTTATGCCTGCTGCATCTCCTGGTATGGCTGCTACTGCTTAGCCCAGGGGTGGACAAACTTATGGAGCTCAGGAGCCATACAAGTTGATTATTAAACCTTCAAGAGCCACACTGAGGCATATAGCCATATACTTTTACCTGCTAAATTGATTTACTGACGTTCTTCCATGAGCCACACTTTTTCATTCAAGAGCCACATGCAGCTCCCAAGCCACAGTTTGACCATGCCTGGCTTAGCCCAAAAACAAGGCTTCAGACCTTACACCTACCCTTGACTGGAAGGACTGATGAGAACACCACCTGTTACCCCAGCTCCTTCACCATTACTCCTCGAGCCCCATAGTCACCTCTGATCTATAGGGGTCAAACTTTACCACATCATTAAAGCCCACATGGAGGCTTAGTCATCAGAGGGCCTGAGGATCCTTGGTAGTTCTTCCCTGTGTTTTTAATATGGGCCCCTGGCAAGCAGCGCATCTCCCACGGATGGGTGCCAGGTGAGGCCAGCAGGTAAATGGTTCTGTCCCCCTTAGAAGAGAGAGAGGTGGTAACCACCACAATCCTTCCCCTGGGAGTTGTGGCCACAATTCTCTGAGCCTTAGGAGTATGGCTTCTCCTTCACCACCTTTGAGAGAGTTTTCTCCTCACCTGATTTTTAGCTTTGTGGACAGTAGGCTGGGTGCAGGAGCAGAGCCCTTTCCTCCTCCTCCGGTGGTTCTACTGCCATCCTCTCCAACTGGATTGCTTCCTCAGTCCTTTGGCGTGTGGGGGGGTCTCAGGGTGCATGTTTTCAACGAATTCCTCAGTGCATGGATGCTCCTCAGCCTAATCTCCTCCTTCTGTAACTCTCCCACCTGCTTCCTGAGAAAGTCTACGAGGGAACACCCCTCACTATGGAGGGTCCCCCCACTTGGGCCTTCTGTGGTATGGAAATGGAAGCCAGAGCCTCTGCAAACCCATCCCAGGACCCTAAGTAGAGGCATTCATGGTCAGATTTTGTCTGGACACAAGTGGAGGAGCCAGGAGCTGTGATGCCAATGGCATGCAGCCTTTCTGACTTTATTTCCTCCCTCCTGCAAACCCTGCTGAGCTCCCCTGTTCTCAGCCCCCAGGCAGTTTGTACCTTGCTGAGCGGTCTGATGGAGTTACAGCCCTGCTCTTTGGCTGGTTTGGGGGGGGGAGGATTCCCCCCACATACTCCCTCTTGGAGGAGGCTGATGGGCCCTGAGATCAGACAAGATGATCCACCTCTCCAGTGGTGCAGCCTGATGCACCAGGCTGAGCTGGGTCCTCCCAGCACCCTCTGCACTGGCACCCCTTTCCCAGAGATCTGCCCCAAAGCTGGGTCTGTCCTGGGTTCTGTTGCCATGGTTTCTCTTCTGCCTCTCCCCAGTGTTTCATGAACTCGATCCTGCAATGTCTCAGCAATACCAAAGAGCTCCGGGACTACTGCCTGCAGAACCAGTACGTGCGAGACCTCAACAACAACAGCCGCATGCACACCACACTTATGGCAGGTAAGGGGAGCTGGGTACCCACACCCACCACCTAGAAAAATCCTGGTGCTCCACCTAGCCTGCCCCTTTGGCAGGTCAGGAATAGAGTTACACCCACAGCACTGTTCCCTTCCTGCAAGAGACCCCGTCTGAACTGGGCTACAGCCCTCTTGGCCCTCTGACTGTGTCACATGAGCTCAGATTAGCAGACCCAAAGATTCTTCCCGCCTGCACAACTCCTCCTGAATCATGCTGGTTCTTTCCTTCTCACATTCCCTGCCAGCTGAACCTTCCCCCCAGTGGCCCCTTTGCCACCCCATCACTCATCTACCTGCTCCGACCCATTGGCGCACTAAGGCAGTGGTTTTCAAACGTTTTTTCTCAGGACCCAGTTGAAAAAAAATCACTTATGCCATGTGATGTTCTAAAGTTCCTGGGCTCCCAGTCTGGGGAAAAAACAAAACACACAATAAGACCAGAATGTGAAGAAGATGTTAGTTTGGACCAAAATTGGCAGGACACCTCTAAATGCAATTGCTAATGGACCTATGTGTTCCAAATGGTACTGTTTTGGAAGGTTTGGGGCATATTTAGCCTCAGGTGATTTATTATATGCGTTTTCCTGTACTTTGCCTGTGGTCTGTAATCACATGACAGTATGAGCTTGTTTGTACCATGCAATATGTGTAAATGTGCCACTTTGAGACTGGACAGATTTGAAGAATAGATTATGTCCTATTTTCAAGAGGTGTGCAGATAATAAGATCCCTGCATTTAAACTTAGGATATTTTTGAGCTGATCTGCTATAAGGCCCTTAAATTCCTACAGGACATTCTGCAGTCCTTCCATCATGTGAAGAACAGAGTATAACCATGTATTCTTACATAACTGCTACATATAACTATTGAATTTCTAATGCAACAGTCCTTCAAGCTATATTTACTCACAAAATTAGTCACAGTAGTTCGCAGATAATTGAAACATTTCTACTCCCCCTGAGAATCTGTCTCTGCTGTGTTCAGTACTCATCCATGTCACAGTTGCACGCAACAGAGCACACCACATAATTCTGCCCTGTGGTACTTGATCCTCCTCTTTGCATAGGTGCTCAGAGCCACAGTGCGCAGAGGCGAAGATGGCTTTGGGAGCAGGCTGCCACACCATCATGTTAGGAATAAGATGTCCTGTGCTATCTACCACCTATCCAGTGTTGGTAGGGGACACCTGAAGAAACTGAATGGTTGCATGATTCCCTGTGGACTGATAATTTACCTGTTCAGGTATTCCTGAAGGAGGCCATTGCTGGTGTCAGCTTCTCACATGTTTTGTTCTTTAAAAAACACATTATGCAGAGATGCATGCTTCGTACCACAGTACAGCAAACATACCAGTGAGAAAAAGCTGCAGCTGGATTGGAAACTAGCTACCTGCCTTAAAATCTTGCTACTGATACTGAGCAAGGGCTCCTTGATTCAGCTACTGCTTAATTTTCCGTTAACTCTGGCTAGTTAGGTCTGGCCATGCCATGAATTCAAAACTGTAGTCCTAATTTATAAAGACATCAACAGGCAGAGACATAGTGACCTCCTGTAGCCTGTCTGAGGTGTGACTGACTAAGTACTTCCTCTCTTGTCCTCAAAATGGCTCACACAGTAAGTAATGGAAGCAAGCTTATAAAAGATGGTTGGGTTAGTGACACACCACAACAAATATTTCACATATGTTCCTGGGATGGGAAGACACCACTTGTCTTTTGCACAATTTAAAATTAAAATGCAGAGCCGATTGGTTTGAAAACAGTCTGCCAGGAGATGCTGCAGACAAGCATCTGGGGTAGAGTTTTAGGGTCAGTTGGGGACTAGATCCTCCCCTTTTCCCTGACCCATTTTTACAAAGGGACACACTACCCAAGGAGACTCCAGCAGGATGTTAGCTAGAAGCACAGCCAGTGTGGATGCAGCAGGCTTAATCTGGGGAGTGAATGGAGGAGCATGCTTAGTAGGAGCCAGACACATAACCCAGATCTTGCAGAGTGAACCCATCCAGTCCCCCTTAGGAGAAAGTTTGCAATGTTAGGTTTATTCTTTGAATTTGATATTGTCTGCAAGCGTTGCTTTGATAATGGTGTTAACATAGCAGGGTTCCAAACTTCCTGCCTTTCATCAGTTTGCCAGCAGGCTCTCTCACCAGATGTGACTGAATCTTCATTTGCACAATGGTGACCAATGGCAGCAGCATACTGACATTTTTTCAGTGACTGATCAGACAGCTTCCGAAAAGTTTTTGCACCCACCCAGGAGTATCAGCGCACAGAGGACCAGAATAGCTACATGCTGGCTTACCAGAGTTCAGTTGCTGACAGATTTTTCTCCGGCCATAGCAGTGTGTTTCTCTTTCGGGTCTTTCTTAGAGATCCATCCAAATTGGAGAGGGAAAATGAGATAGATTTCCAGCTCATACTTCACCAAACACTGGATAGCAACATCTCTAAACCAGGCAATAATTGTCAGCCCGTTAAATATCTGATGCTCTGCTTTGTTGAAATTACCAAATTATTTGACCTTAAACTTTTTTATGGGATCAAAGAGCTTTCCCACCCCCCCTTTGCAGCTTCCTGGTTACAAACAGGTTCATTTCTTGTCTACCATTCTCCCTGAGCATGCACAAACTTTCTGTAGGTTCAGGTGGGACCACAGTCTACATTTTAATGTTCACAAGTGGCTGTCTGTGGTCTGGGCTTGTTCTAAGCTCAATGTTTAAAGGACTTGTCATTCTTTCCGTTACAACTTTTATAACAGCTGGGACAGCAGTTTCATCTGCAGTGAAGTCTTTTATGATCACTTGTTTGTGCAGATCTGTTGCTGAAAGCGCGATGTCACATATCTGCTTTTTCACAGACGTTACAGCTGTCTTCCTATGTGCAGAGACAAAGTGAGTGAAATACTATCTTTGCTTGGACCAAGTTCTCTTGGTGCTCAAAAGCGTGTCACTTTCACCAAGAGAAGTTGGTCCAATAAAAGATACTACCTCACCCACTTTAATATCCTGAGACAAACACAATAGCACTGCAAATAACTTAAGATGTGCCGTCAAGTAATACAGTGTTTGGTCAGACCCTTATCTTTTGTGCAAAGATGCTGATGCTTCCCAAAGTCCTTGTTGAGTGACTGCTCAATGACATCATCATGCCATACGCCTCTGAAACATCTGGCAGTCTAATATACTGCACCCTCACTTTCAGCTGGGGCAGGACATATATCTGTTTCTCTTCCCGCAGAGTGCTGACTTCTACCACATGTACACAGCCTCATCAAGCATAATTAATCTGACCATACTGGAAGTCAAGTGAGACTCTCTGCCAGAGTCTTGAGCTACAAGAGCTTGTTAAAATCTCCCTCTGCAGCTTTGTAATCCATCAGCAGTTGGGAACAATCTGTTACATACGTTTTTGCTCTGTGGAAATTATCTGAACAGGTTGTTCTCTTGGACAACATAAGTGTTCATGAGCTGGTGGAGCTGTTCATGAAATCTCCCAAAGCCATACATGAAGTGTGCTTCCACTCTGTTTTTTCTGTGTGCTTTCTGCACATAGGCTCATAGATTCTCGGGTCAGAAGGGACCGATATGATCATCTAGTCTGAACTCCTTCACAGTGCAGACAACAAAACCACTCACTTCTGCAATAAACCTCTATCCTATGACTTGAGTTAGTAAAGTCTTCAAATCATGATTTAAAGATCTAAGATACAGAGAATCCACCAGCAAGTGAGCCATTCCCCACACTACAGAGGAAGGTGAAAAATCCCAGAGCTCTAGCCAATACGCCACAGCAGAAAATTCCTTCCCAAGCCCAAATGTGGCGATCAGTTAAACTCTGAGCGTGTGAGCAAATCTCACCAGCCAGTCAGCCAAGAAAGAATTTCTGTAATAACTCAGAATCTATCCCATCCAACCTCCATTCACAGGCCATTGGCATATCCACCACTAGTAGCCAAAAACTCAGTCTACTGCCAACCTAGGCCATCCCATCATCTTCAACTGCTTCAGTTCAAGCTTTCTCCAAGATATATCTCTTCTCATCTTCTGGGAAAATATTCTTAATGTAATCACCAGCTGCTGCCCATTTCAAATGATTAACTGCTTCATTCATAGCCCTGTGGATTCTAAGGCCACAGTGAGATGCTTTCACTCGTAGAGAGTGGCTGATAATTAACAAGTTCCAAAGGGGTAGGTGTGTTAGTCTAGTTCTGCAAAACAAGCAAGGAGTCCTGTGGCATTTAAAGACTAATAAATTTATCGCATGAACTTTTGTGGGAGAAAATCCCACTTCGTCAGACGAAAGCTCATGCGATAAATAAATTTATTAGTCTTTAAGTGTCACAGGACTCCTTGCTTGTTTTGCTGAGGACTGAGGTATCCTCACAAAGCATCATCACTTTCCTGCATCATACTGCCTATAACACCCATGAAATTCCCTGCCTGATGCATGGCTCCCAATTCAAGGTGAATACTGACAAATTTGTTTTGATTCTTTCATTTCCTCAGCTGTGTTTTGCAGTAGTTTGCTTCATTGCACACAACATAGGTCCAGTCTTGGCCCAGAGAGTGAAACCCATCCTGAAAATGTTTCAGCATGTAGGCTGTATTAACCTCAGTTGCTGGGACAGCCATCATTGTCAGTTGCTAATATCCATAAACTGTAAAACAGCAGACAGAAAGCATTTCTCAGATTAGTCCATTCTACAAGACATGATGCATATTTTGGTGTCTTACAAGGCACAAACAAGCTCCTGCTGGTGTCTGACTACAGCCTTTTGCTTTAACCAAAAGCATACAAGTGCAGAAAAAGCATGAAATACATCACCTGGGGCCACATAGCTCCCAGACTTTTGTGTTTAGAAGCTTTCTGCCAATTTTGGTTAAAATTCAACCATTTCTCTCTGATGTTAAGGTTTTTTCAGGTCGAATGGCTCTTAGCATTTGGACATGACATGATACATAACAACTGTACCACTGCCAATATCAGCAGGCAGCCTTGCGGTGACTTCCAGATGTATGCTCAACATGTGGTAGCAATGAATTTTTTCTAGCTGATAGGCTACCCTAACTCTTTAACAAAACTCCTTTTTAAATCTGGGTGGTGGACTACATCTCCTCCAGGGCTTGCACTGGCTGGAGATCAGGGAACAGCTCTGCCACTGTCACTCAAGAAGCAGAGGCAGATTTCAACTCCCTCTACCTGAGCCATGCCAGCTCTGCAGAGTTCACAGGCAGAGCAAAACAGGCTTCCTTCTGCTCCTGTCTGGCTGTGAATATGCACAGGGAGCAGATTGGTGGAGTAAGAAGCTGTTTCAGCATAGTCTGCCCTCGGACTGGAGCCACCTGGAGACAGGGCTGCCATTCTGAATGCGTGCCCAAGAGCTTCAGGAATTGGGCCAGAGCAAGCAGCAAACCCTAGTAACACTCATTCATGTTCTCCTGGCAGAATTCGCAAAGCTGATCCAGCTGCTCTGGACTTCATCCCCCAACGAATCGGTGAGCCCCTCGGAATTCAAGACTCAGATCCAGAAATACGCACCACGCTTTGTTGGCTACAAGTAAGGCTCTGTCGCAGCCTAGGGCTAGATGGGTGGAGAGGTGAGGGAAGGTTTGGGAAGCCCATGGAGCAGTTTCTTACCCTTCTCTTATCCATTCCAGCCAGCAGGATGCTCAGGAATTCCTGCGCTTCCTCCTCGATGGGCTCCACAATGAGGTGAACCGGGTACTAGTTCGGCCCAGATCCAACATGGACAACTTGGACCACCTCCCGTAAGTAGGCCATGCATACAAGGAGGGAGATGTACCAGCAGCAGAGATGAGCCTACTTCTCACGCTGTGCCCTATGAAGCAGCCTCTAGCCCTCCTGAGCAGCATCCACTCTTGATGCTCCCTGCTGGTTAGCACAAAGCCAGCCTGGAACTCTTGTCGGGTTCCCATGGGTGTTTTTCACCAGCTAAACTCAGCCCCATAGTGCCTGCTTTGCCCAGGGCTCTCTTTGGGGTGATGCTGAGCAAGTTCAGATTTGCAGCTGGACCAAAGTTGCAGCAAAACCCTGGCATTAGTGAAACCTTATCTGGAATATTGTGTGCAGTTCTGGTCCCCCATGTTTAAGAAAGATGAATTCAAACTGCAACAGGTGCAAAGAGAGACTACTAGGATGATCCAAGGAATGGAAAACCTGCCTTATGAGAGGAGACTCAAAAAGCTTGGCTTATGTAGTCTAACCAAAGAAAGGTTGAGGGGATATATGATTGTTCTCTTTATACATCAGAGGAATAAATACCAGGGTGGGAGAAGAATTATTTAAGTTAAGCTTCAATGTGGACACAAGAACTAATGGATAGAAACTGGGCATCAGGAAGTTGAGATTAGACACAATTTTCTTTCCATCAGAGGAGTGAAGTTCTGTGATAGCTTTCCAAAGGGAGCTGTGGGGGCAAAAAAAATCTAGCTGATTTCAAAACTGAGCTTGATAAGTCTGTGGAGGGGATGGTATATGGGACAGCTTTGTTTGGCAGTTGACTGATCTTTGGCTTCTAGTGGTAGATATGCCAGTGGGAAGATTGATGGGATGGGTTCTGAGTTATTACAGAAAATTCCTTCTTGGGTAAAAAACAAAAAACAAAAAAAACCAAGGAGTCGTGTGGCACTTTAACAGATTTATTTTTTGCATGAGCTTTCATGGGAGAAAATCCCACTTCATCAGATGCTTCGAAGATGGGTGAACTTACAGAATGGAATGCAAATAAATGCAAGGGGGGTGTAAAACATAGGATCAGGTTATACAGTAACAGCAAATCAGAGCAGTTGTTAGGTTCAAACCATGGGAAGCCTGAAGTCAAATTACCTTTTGTCTTGCCCACATGCTCAGGCTTTAACTGATCGCCATATTGGCATCAGGAAGGAATTTTCCCCCAGGGCAAACTGGCAAAGGCACTTGGGGGGTTTTTTGCCCTTCCTCTGTAGCATGGAGCATGGCTGGTGGATTCTCTGTCCTTTGAAGTCTTTAAATCATGATTTGAGGACTTAAATAACTCCGTCATAGGTTAGAGGTTTATTTCAGGAGTGAGTGAGTGAGGTTTTGTGGCCTGCATTTTGGAGGAGGTCAGACTAGAGGATCATATTAGTCCCTTCTGACCTTAGAGTCTATAACCCAGCTGTGATGAGGCCTGTAAGAGATGCTACAGGCACAGAGGAAGTTGGGGCCTAATAAACATAAAGCTCCAAGAAAGGAAGATCACCAGCAGATCCTAAAGTGGGAACCAGGCAGGCGATAACACTGCCCAACCCCTATAAAAGAACAGAAAAGCCCTGCTAGTGTGAGAGGAGCCTTTCTTCCCAGCCACTGCCAGCTTTGATGAGTCAGCAGACATCAATCTGGTAGCAGTCCGGTGTTCTGCACATCTTCCTGGGTCGGGGAGGGGGGCCAGCAGGATAATGGGATCATTGCTAGCTCTGGAATTAGCACTTCACAAATCCCCAACACCTGGAGTCCCACAGCTTGTCTCTCAACTTGGGAGACAGCAAGTGCTCCATCCATGCTGGAATGAACATAGACTCAATGCAAAGACTGATGGCACTGGGCATGGTGTGCCTTTAAGGACTTGAGACCCACTGGTGCAGTATGGAGCTCAAGACCAGAGAAGCTGCACCAGTGTTTGCAAAGGCAAAATAGCAGGTGTCCTGCAGCTACCTTTCTAATCAGGAAGCTTCTGACTGCAGGCTGCAAAGCAGCTTGGGGACTGGTGGGGCTTTGACGAGTGCTGTGTCTCCTCTGTTCCCCCTGCAGTGATGATGAAAAAGGGAGGCACATGTGGAGGAAATACCAGGAGAGAGAGGACAGCCGAATTGGGGGTGAGTGCCTGATGGGGGTGATGCCCAGAAAGAATGTAGCTGACGGGGAGCCAGGCTCAGGGAGGGGCGGACATGGGCACAGGGGGTGGATGGAAGGGTAGCAGGTCCCAGGGAGTGAAGAGAGGATGGATGGAGGGATAGCAGTGTCTGTGGTGAGGAGGGCTTGGGGGTGATGGGGTAGTAGGGTCTGAGGCAGGAAGGCATGCATGGGGGAGGGATACTTCATGACCTTGATGCACTGACAGGCAAGGGGCTCTTGAGAAATGCCTTGGCTCCAGATGGGATACAAACAAGCAGACAGGCACTGAGCTCAGTGAGTTGGACCCGGTAGACCCCATACATCCAGCCCACAGATGGATAGATCAGTAAAGGCCACAGCAGCTGTGGTGGACAGAGCCCTGCGAGGCTGGGCTGTGCAGAGTCCTGGGCATCTCTCACCCACTCAGGCTCTTACTCCTCCCCAGATCTCTTCGTTGGGCAGTTGAAGAGCTCCCTAACTTGCAGCGAATGCGGTTACTGCTCTACAGCCTTTGACCCCTTCTGGGACCTGTCCCTGCCTATCGCCAAGGTAATACCCAGGCACCCACCTGCCACGCAGCTTCCCCCCTCCCTGCCCACCCAGGCAAACTCTGAGCCCTGCTCTTTGCTCTCTGCAGAAGAGCTACAGCGAGGTGACCCTGGTGGACTGCCTGCGGCT
Organism: Podocnemis expansa; assembly: GCA_007922195.1. Taxonomy (NCBI): domain Eukaryota; kingdom Metazoa; phylum Chordata; order Testudines; family Podocnemididae; genus Podocnemis; species Podocnemis expansa. Next base: position 22,705,408 of record ML682025.1, read on the forward strand.
CTTCACCAAAGAGGACATACTGGACGGAGAAGAGAAACCGGTAAGAGGCAAGAAGGATGAACAGGTGGGTGGGCAAACTGAGGAAGGGATGGGCAGAGGTATAGATGGGCGGATTGATGGAGGGCTGGGCAGAGGGCTGGACAAAGAAATAGATGGGTGGATTGGTGATGGGAGGGACAGATGGATGGGCAGACTGCTGTTTAGGAACCAGGAGATATGGTACAAACATCCACACCCTATGGCCTCAGGGCCATTTCCCACATTCATTTTTGCTGGAGCACTTGTTCCCACATCCCATCCCAGGGGAACAAGGCAACATGCCTTCCAGGTGGACTCTCTCAGCTCAGAAACAGGCTTGTACCTGAATGTACTGGGCCCCATTTCCACTAGAAAGTAGGTCTGTCTATCGTAGTTTCCTGCTGATAGGACTCATGGACTCCTGGGTTCAATCCTGCCCCCAGTGACACTGCTGGGATCCCCCAGCCTCTCACCCTGGTTGCTTTCCCACAGACATGCTGTCGCTGCAAAGCCAGGACAAGGTGCACGAAGAAATTCAGCATCCAGAAGTTCCCAAAGATCCTGGTGCTTCGTATCCTCAAGGCTCCCTGGAGCTCGCTGCAGCGGAGATCCCAGCACCTGAGCAGCATATGCCAAGGGCATGGGGGGGAGGTCTTGGGGAAGGGGGTGGGAGTCACCCCACATGCACTAGCTGATGCAGCTTCTGCAGATGGGTACACACCAAAGAGAAACAGTGTCCAATCTCCTCTGCTCTTCACTTTCCATCCCCACTCTTCCGTCCGGCCTGGCCCCCTTTCCTTGACTCACATCCCCAGATCTGAAGCGCTTCTCTGAGGCCCGGATACGGACAAGCAAGCTCACCACGTTCGTCAGCTTCCAGCTGAAGGACCTGGACCTGCGGGAGTTTGCGGCCCAGAGCTGCAGTGAGTACCCAGGGGCAGGGTGGGCCAGCACAGGGAGCTGACAAGGCACGGCTGGGGAAGCATCCTTCGTGGAGCTACTCTCGTGACACCCTGCCATTGGCTGGGCCCTTGATTCTTAGCCACAGACACACCCTTTCACCACCCACGCATTTATTAGTCACTTGCAAAGCTTGACAGAATTTAGCAGACCTCCCTGCAGCGTCTCTTCTCCGCCCTGGCTGCCCTTCCCAGCTTCTCCCCTGCTTCCTGTCCCTCCCACTTAGACCTTCCCATTTCGCCAACCGATGGCCTCATTACCCAGCAAATGCCACCCAAGCCTCAGTAATCCCCGGCACTCCCAGGCTTCAGCTCAACCTGTACCCTTACTCACCCTGCAGCCACCATGCTCACCAGGGTGTTACAGATAGGGCCCTGGCCCAAGAAGCTCATGGGCTGATCAACCCCCCAAAAGCGAGAATGAAAGCTGGCCCCAGCACTTCAGCCAATGGGCTTATCACCACTAACTGTGGATCCTTTATCCCTCTGTTTCCTTCGTCGGGCACAGAGATGTCCCATCTCCCCCAGCCTATGACCCCGGCCTGTGGTCCATGCCTTTCTGCTGTCCCCTATCCCAGTGATGGAGCCTCACAGGAATCATGTACAGGTCTTCCCTTCTCCTTGCTGCTCAGCACTCTTGCTCAGTGGAGTCTACACCAGTGGGTCTCCACATACCAGTGCAGCCAGCCCCTGAGTCTAGCCTCACAGGGTTTGCCCAGGACTCTCATGCTCTGGACTCCGCTTGGCCCAGCCAGTCAGCACAAAAGTGCCTTGGGAGGGGTCTGCAACCCCTGTTCTCTCCCCACACCCACAATCATCTCCTCCATCTGACCCTGAAGGATTCAACATTCCTGCTTCATCAGGAATTTCCCTGTGGGCACCCCCGTTGCAGGGTCCCAGAGAGTCGCTGCATGTCCAGACAGGTCATATGCATGCAGTCAGAGCAGTTACAGTCAGTGTTCAAGTCAGAAGGGTTCATTAGTTCTCAGGGTCACAGCATAGAACAGGGGTCTCAAACTCACAGCCCGAGGGCCACATGCGGCCCCTTAAGTTATTTCTTGTGACCTGCAATGACACTATCGCTATCAATATTTGCATACCGTTGTATGAAAAGGTTTCAGTGGTGTGGCCCTTCGGCTACCATACTCGTCCTTGTGCAGCCCTCATGATGATTTGAGTTTGAGATCCCTGGCATAGAAAGACTTTGTTGGCAGACATTAGAAGTTATAGCAGTGACCACCTGGAGACCAGCTTCTGGCACTTCCTCCCCATGGACCCCTTATGAGGGACTGGCCCCTTTTCTCAGCCACCCTCAGACCAGAGGTCTAGCCCCTCCCAGCCCTTTGTCTCCTCCTCAGGGTAAGTGACCACTCCTCTGATCTTCACCTGCCCATTTGTACAACTGATTGGGACCAAGGCAGGGGGTCCTGGGCAGATCTGTCCCATGTGGCTGGAGAAGGCCTGTTCACCCTCTGGTGGACTCTGCAATGATTACACTCCTGTATCATGTCACCAATATACATGAGTAACTCCTGTGGGGAAACTGAGGCACACAGCACCCAGAGAAAATCTCTAAAGTATCTCCAGTTCATCACAACCCTATGCCCTCGAGGGAACCAGGCAGCAATGAATGAATCCCTCAGCCTTACGGAGACAGGTCAGGGTCTTTAGCTGCCTGGTTCAAGTGGGGAAACTGAGGCATGGGGCAGAGAAGTGACACCTGAAGCCACCCAGTAAACCAGTAGCAGAATTAAGAATGGAAGCGAGGCATTCTACACACATGCACTGACACCTGCACTCCCCTCCCTGAGCTGAGGATAGAACTACTGAGCCCTTGGGGTCTTGCTCCTTCTACCTTGCTGTTGGGATCCCAAGGGCACAGAACAAGTGTGACAGGAGATTCCAGCAGCCTGGGTCTGGCTGGGCCCTTCCCTTGCTAATTGCTGGGTTTGATCCATCTCCTGCAGACCATGCCATTTACAACCTGTACGCCGTCTCCAATCACTCCGGGACCACAATGGGGGGACACTACACGGCCTACTGCAGGAGCCCTGTGACTGGCGAGTGGCACACGTTCAATGATGCCCGGTAAGGCCAGAGGCTGGCATTCCAGGCATGTGGGCACCTGTCCCACCAGGCTAAGGGGTCAGCTTGGCTGGCTGGGGAGGTGGATGGGTACTGCAGATTGATGTGGGGAGGGGGAGCTGTGTAGAGACAGGGTGACTGGGGGGATTGTGTGGTGGATGGTACCACAGCACTTTGCAATCACCCTCAAACCTGCCTGTTCTGCATCATATCTGACCCCTGCCCTTTCCCACCGCACTCACCCAAACCTCCCCACCCTGCCTTTGCACCACACTGATTCCTGTGACCATCATTCTGTCCCTGCAGGGTCACCCCGATGTCCTCCAGCCATGTGCGCAGCAGTGATGCTTACTTGCTCTTCTACGAACTGGCCAGCCCATCTTCCCGCATGTAGCTCCTGCCCTCTTCTGCCATGTGGCAACCCAGGAGCCTCGCACAGCCGTCCTGAGACAAGACTAAGGATGATGACAACTGTTGAGGAAGTCTGTTCATTGGTTCATTTTAAAAAAAAGACAAGAGAAACCATCTCTAAAACAGGGCCCAAGTCCTGGCGGGGGGGAATATTTTTTCTCCCCGCAGGCCAATTGCAGCTGAGTCTGGGGAGAAGCAGAACTCTCAGCCAGAAGCCACACAAACACTGGGGAGAGCCAGCACAGGGGGGGTTAAACAGTTCAGACAGCAGGAGCCATCAGTGGTTTGGCTTTTTAGCTTGTTTTTTACTTTTTTTTCTTTGTGTGTAATAAATGCTGAGGGGTGCAGGAGCCTGCCTGTCCCGTTAACTCCAAGCAACCCAGCCTGGCATAGAGACGAGGGGGATTTGGTGCCCAGGAGAGTCTCCATCTTGTCCATCTGCAAACATGCCACAGGGAGCATCTCTGCTTGGATGCCACGACTGGAACTGTGCAACCACAGCACCCCTCCTGCTCTCCCCAGCCTGGCCCCACTTGCTCACTGCAGCAGGGGGGCTGCTTTTGGAACTCAATAAATAGCTCTTTGCCCAGTCACATGACTAGCCGTTCTGCCTGTGGAGCAACCAAGACAGGGAATTATTTATTCGAAGCACCCTGGGCAGAGACTGGCAGCATCACAGAAGACGGGGTTTGTGTGGAGAGCTCCCAGCACCAATGTCAGAACCCACAACCGAGAGGGACTGTTCTGCCTCTCTGCAGGTTGGGGAACATGCTGGAATTTATTTGTAATTGACTTTTGTCAGTCTAGCACGTCCACACTGGTTTCCTGGGACCCCCCTGCCATGAACGTCAGGGGCTGGGCAAATCACTTTGTGGGGTTTCTACCTACTTCCTGTACAATGGTGCCTTAGAGCCTTTTGGGAGCAAAGGGGTGAGGTGAATAAATGTTCCCAAAATCCTGTGGGGCAGTGGTTTTCAAACTTAGGGTCAGGACCCAGTAGTGGGTCACAGATCCTCAGGCACTGGGTCGCAGCACCCCCTGCTGCTGACATCAAAAGACTAGAATGTATTGCTCAAAGATACAATTGCTGGGTCATGGACATAAGCGATTTTTTTCAACTGGGTCCCAAGGAAAAAGTTTGAAAGCCACTGCTCTTGGGCATATTGGTTTTCCCTCAGCAATGCCTAACAGATGCTCTGGGTGCCAGCACGTTCCCAGAGCCTACTGGGGCGATGGGACCTATGTGCCCCTCTGTATGGAAGGCAGTGCTTTCTCCCTCCCACAGAGAAACAAGGCTGGACCCAGGGACCTTGCCCAGGGCTGGCTGGGGTGTAGTTTAATTTATTTAATTCCTCCCCTTCTCCCTAGCCACTCAGAGCATCCCCATTGCTACCCCATCCACTTCTTGCTCCCTGCCTCAGGACCAGGTCTGAGAGGACTGACTCAGCTTGAAGGGGCTGTTTTCCCACTGCTCAGCCAATGCCTCTCTCCAGGTGGCTGTGGGTGGAAGGAAAGGACAGGTGCTCTGGCTGCGGGGGGGAAACCATGCCTGGAAAGATGCTGCGCTGCAGTGTGGTTATTGCTTGTTTACTGTGTAAGCAAGATTTGGCTACAGCAGAACATAGCGTCCAAGGGAGACTTGTACAGGAATAAATTTTAGCTTGAACACTATCTGGCTGGCTTTTCTTGGCTATGTGCATATCTCATCTGGGTGGGCAGGGCCAGGATAGCCCATTGGAGGCCCAGCTTGGAACATGGCAGAGAGGGGTCCAGTGCTGGCTGCCTCTGTGCAACACCAGCCCTGAACAAGCCTCATGTAGCCCAGCAGGACTCTCCAGTGCCTGGGCATGAGCTGACTTTTCACGCTCGGGGGGGGGGGGGGGGACATGGGTCAGGGATAGGTTAGCCTACACCAAGAGGGGCTCCTGCATTAGCTGCCTATTCACAGGGCTGGACAAAGCAGGGAGCTGGGCCTGGGCCCAGCTGTTGGTTGCTGTGTTTCCCCTCACCCTGGGAGAAGGGAGAAAGGACAGCATGGCCTGAACCAAGCTGGGACCAACCTTTCACCTGGGCTTGGTACAAGCAGCAAATGTCTAGCCTATCAGCCCCACTCCCCTGGCTTGAGCAGCATGAATGAGTAGAGTTGTGATGCCCATGGCCATTGCAAAACAAGACCCCAGGGCTAGTGACAAACATGGAGAACTAGGCCCATGGCCAAGCCCTTCTCTGTAATCCTCCCACTGGGCAGCCACCCTTTAACACCCATTGTACGTGGAAGCACTAAGCCCTGGACCATCTCCCCCCACTGCTCAGCTCTCCCCAAAGCTCTTGAACAATGAGCCTTTTCTCTGCTGCTTAGTAACAGAAACAGCTTCGCCTTAAGGGACTGCAGGAATGCAACTGGTTGGGCCTCGGTGCCAGGCACCAGGGCACCACTCTGGCCAGTGCAGCCCTGTGTAAACAGCCGGGGTAAGACAGCTCACTCAGTAAACTTCAACCCACACCCAGCTCCAGCCCACCCCTTGAGGCACAGAGCATCAGTGGTGCCCCTCAGAAGGCCAAAAGGAAGAAGGGTAATGCAGGACTGGATGCACTTTTCTGGACAGGAACTAGCACCATAGCAATAACTTGCCAGGGACAGTCCCAGCCCTGAATACCTGAGCATCCCCTCACTCATGCAAGAAGCTAGAAGACGCCCTAAGTCACTGCTTGTGAGCTGGAGAACCAGGCTCCTCGCCCAGGCCCTACATTTACCCCCAAAGAACCCACTGGAAGTGCAGCGCCTGCCAACCCAAGGACAGCCACAACCCTGCTGCCTCCAGGACAGAGATGGGGGTGAGTGCTGAGGAAAGTATCATGGGCATCTTACACACGAGTCCATGACGGCCCTATCTGGGGACATCAAGAGGGAGTTTGAGGGGCTGGATCATGTCTGGGGATGGACTCAAGACCATGGGGGAAGGCCCGGCTCTGTCTCCTTCTACAGACACTTAGGGTGTCATGTAATGCCCCTGATCCTACAGCGTGTTTCCCAGCAGCACCAAGCACTGTGCTGCACCAGCATAAACCCAGAGGTAAACCCAACTCCCACCCACTAATTCCAGTGCAACCAAGCAGAGTACTGTGGTCCAGGGCTCCTGGGTTCTACTGCTGGCTTTGCCAGCAACTGGCTGCATTACCCTGGGCAAAGCAGGCGCCAGATGCCCCACAGATGGCCACTGGGAGTCTGATGCTGCTGAATTGTGCATGTGACTAAGGAGCTGACATTTCATTGGCAGCCAGCAGCTCTCAAGGCCTTTTTGGAAGTATTAGCCCATGTAAGACACTAAATATGCATGCCTCAGTTTTCCCCCTGTAATGCAGGGACAAAGGCACTGCAGTGTCACCCCTTCAGCCTGAATCTCTGGGGCACCTGCGTCACACCAGGAGCACTGTTCAGCACACCCAACTGAGCAAGACTGCAGGGGCTTCTAGATCCATCACCATTAACACGCCCCCACCAAGAAGCCATAGCGACTCAAACATCAGTGTCTGTGGGGCGGTTTATTAGTCAACTGGAACTCAGCCGAGTCCATCCTTAGGTTCACACAGAGAGGATGGGTAAAGCACAGGCCTAAGTGCTTCAGGTTAGTCCAGACCCCAGCCGAGCAGTTGACTAAGTTCCATCTTCTCTCCTTGGTGGGAACTCTGATTCCTTCCAGCAGATGCATTTTTATTCCCCCACTTCCCCTGCCCAGTTCTTGATTCTCAAGCTGGGGGATTCTGTTCAAGTTCCTGCCAAGGAGTGGGGAAATCCAGGTCACCCTGGGGCCTTGATTGCTAGGTGTCCATGTCCTGCTGATTGGGTTTGCCACAGTCTTCGCCAAGTCTCCATTATGGGATCAGTTTAAGGACCCATACAGGTTCATACAACTGGGTGTCACCCATTCTTATGCCTGCCCTGAGAGGCACCAGTTTCCACTGCACCCCAGTAACCATTTAAAATAAAGGGGAAACTGAAGGATGCATTGGATAATAAAAATTACAGAACATTCCAGTTACCACACTACTTTTTGAGCGTGGTCAAGGCTTCTTAGATCATAGTAAACCAAGGGTGCAGCAACACTCCTAAGGAAGGAGGTGTATGCTGGTCATAGTTGGGATGCAATCCCAGCCAATGAGGAGTTAAATTACCACCCCACCCTGTAACCCTGACTGGCTCACAACTTTGCTGTTGTACTGCCCAACCAGCTTCCCAGTCACACATCAAGTGTCAATGTGTAACTGCAGCCTAGTCCACCAGCACTGATTTCCACCAGCCCTCAGTTACTATTTTCAGTGGGATCCCCACATTCAAGGCTCAGACTTCCCCAACAAGTATTCTTCACTGCCCAGCCAATAATTCAGCTATTACTGTTTGTTGACCTGGAAGGATCAACATTCAATTTCTTGTTGCTTTATCTGGCATCAACAAACAGTTCAGTTTACACACAGCACTGGATTGTTTTAGAGTCACAAAACAAAACAAAGGAAGGATTTTTAAGCACAGTCAACAGTCACAGGTGAAATTTGCTTATAATAACTTATAACAGGAGTGACCACAGAAGTTTAATAATCCGGTAAGGTTTGGTTCAAACTTCAAAGTTTGATTTAAGATGGTCTTTCTCACTCCCAGCCAGATGATGACTGACCCTTCTCTATCAGAGGCACAGGTGCCTAAATCTTGACTTAGGAAAAGCTTGCTTGGGTTCTCCGCCCCTTTTGTAGCCCAGTAAGCCTTTGAAATGAAAGAGCTCCGTGCTCATTCCCCCACTAAAACAGGAATTGTTCTGTTTCTTGCCATCTCCTACCCCTGCTCTTTTGAGGATCCTGTTCAACTCAGTTTACATACCAGTAAACACATTCCCTTCTTAAGGACAGACCTGTGTAACCCCTTTCGCCTAGGTGGGGCTGTGGCATTTTGAACACATGACATCACTTCACGTCTCATATTGCTGCATACATTCCACCATGCTGTTATTGACCAAAAAGTGATTCATTTTCAAACAATACCCCACAAGGCATGTTCTGGTCAAGGATTACAAAAGTGGCATGGTGGATGTGAACACAAGGATGCTTCCTATCACATCCAACTCCAAAATGCAGTCACTTCTGGGGTAGGGCACAATAGCTGCTTAGCCACGCACAGCAGCACCACACAGCATGGGGGACAGCGTGGCAGGGAATCACATCCCCTTTCAGGAATCACTCTGCACATCCCAGATCTGAGCCATGAATGTCCATGCTCCCCAACCTCACCATGCTCACCCCTTAACTATCTGTTTTGTATTGCGGATGGAGTTTTACAATTCCATCTTTGAGTCCCAGCATAAGGGGGACAGCTGTAACACAGACGCGCGCGTGCGTGCCCACCCCAGTGTATCAACAGTTTGCCCTGTTCAGTGGCCAGCTGCTGGGGAGCCCCCTCTGCCTGCAAGGAAATGGGCCCCACAGATTGAACCCGGGGTCCTCTCCCAAGCAAGGGGAGCAGTTCACTGGTGCTGTCCCTTTAAGACACCAGTATGCCATGCATGCCAGGGGACCTGACCTCAGCATCCTCAGCTGAGTTGGATTAAGGGGGAAGGAGGGGTTGGTGCTTTGGCTGGTTTTTTCAATGCTTTTAAAATTCTTTCCCTCCAAAGCTGCTTTCCCAGTCCCCTCCTGCCAAAGCAAAGCACAGCCATTCCTTGGCTTGCAAAGTTTGGTGCCAGCCACAGCAGCAGGTCTAGCCAATTATATTCCCCACAGCAAGCGGCTTGCTCTCACCACTGCTGAGTTTCCCCACCTAGATGCTGAGGGCTCTGCCTGTGGCCCCCGTGTAGGAAGTGGACAGCAGAAGCACAGCACAGAAGGTTCAAGCTCTGGAGAAGGACTGAACTCCACCCGTGGCCCTTGGTGGCTGCTTTGTGCTATCCCTGTCACCAGGCCCTGCCATGTGGATGGCGCAGGGACCATGGGAGAGGGCCAGGGCCCGCTGGATCCACAGAGCAGAGAGGGTATCAGGAGAGCACATCTAACAAGCTCCTGCCAGGAATCTCCCAGCAATGAAGGACTTCACTGAAATCACACTGTGCCCTGACACGCTGGAGCAGAGCAAGGTATGGATACTGGGAAATGTCAGAGGGGAGGGGGCTGCATGGGTTCTGGTCATGAGCCCACTTGGCTCCAAGCTCCCCAAGGCTGGGAAACCCCACTGCAGGGGTCACATTCCCACCCCTGGGGCCACCTCCTCCCCACTACTGACCCCTGTGTCCCAATGCCAGATACTGAGGCCGTCATGGGGTTCACTCGCCATTGGTGCCACATCTGGGGAGTTGCTCCCATCAAGCCAGACACTCCCCACCATCCAACAGGGACTCATATGGCATTGCCTTGCACTCTGCAGGACCCAGTGCTTCCTCTGAGTCAGCCCACCAGCCTGCTCACTGCACGGGCCTCCCCCTCTAGGGGTATCCAAGGGCTCCTGGATTCACTGTCTGGACAGTCCTCCTGGACCAAGGCCAGGTTCTGGGCCCCTTTCCCAGAAGCAGAGAGGGGAAACAGGCCTGCCCACTATGCCGGGTTTCAGTCCTGGGGGGTGTTGTCTGCTTGCTCTCTGTTTCACTGAATTCCTCCCCGCCCCCAACTCCCAGCCTACAGAGGGAATGCAGAGAGACTCCTCTTTAGCCCAAACATCTCCTTTCTTTAGGGGCAAAAGCAGGCTGCTTCCCTTGCTCTCAGCTTTCTGCCTTTTTACAGCCCCCATCTGCCGGTCATCTTCCATTTCGTTTCATGTGCCCCACTCCACTCTAGGTACAGTTATTTGACCTAATATAAGCTGCTCTGTCTTGTGTGGGGCTTTTCGCAGCACCCAGGGCTGACCTACTTGGGAACTCCAGCTGCTGTCATGGTCCTCTGGCAAGGCACCAATTCCTATTAAAGAACACCCGAGTGCCCCACGTTCACCCTGACGCACCAGTAAAGCACCCTTCCCTTCCCAGCAGCCAAGTCCCACATGCTCCCCACCAGGCACCCCTGCCATGGCTGTGCCTGCCCCTTGGCCACCTGTTTTATCTTACAGACGGAGTTTTGCAATCCCATCTTCCAGCCTGAGAGCGAGGGGGATAGCTGTGCACCTCTCACCTTGCACCAGACAGAAGGTGAGAGCAGGAACAGCGCTGGATCCTCCTGGGATGGCCTTGGTACCAGCCACCCTCCCCCCCACCAGGAGTCATAGCAAGAATTTGCTTGCTGAATGGGCAGCCCCTGGGGAAGCAAGGAAGCCCCTTCTGTCTGGGAGGAGATGGGTCCCAGCAGACTCTGGTGCTGATTGAATGCGGGATCCTCCTCCAGACCTAGTGCACACACTATGGATGGCAGGAGGCTTTCAGCGATGGCCCTCAACTTGAGGCACCCTGTACTCCACATACCCCAAGGAGCAGGACCTGCACCCCACAGTGGCTCCTCCTAGCACCCTCCAGTGGCACCCTGTGTACCTGCAAGCACCAGTAGATAACAGCCACACACACACAGTACCCACTGGCTGCAAGGCAGGGATGTGTGCTCATAACTAGAGCCACAGGTACCCCCAGGGTTGCCCCCTCCCACAGAACTATCCATACCCCACAGTCCCTCCAGCCTCAGTGGACCTGTCCCCCAACCTTAGAACTAGCAGGGCTGGGTGCCCCACAGTCCTATTCCCAGGGCTGTAAAAAGAAACCCCCACCGCTCCCCAACAATGCTCCCCTTGCTGTGTGCACAGCTCCCCCAGCAGGCCGGCAGCTGTGGAGCAGGATGGGCAGGAAACACCGGCCTGACTGCAAGTTCTCCTGGCTGTGCCTAGCGCTAATGAGTGCCTTGCTCTTGCTGCTCATCGCCCTGCTGCTGGGAATCATCATCTCCCGTGAGTACTGGGGCAGGGCATCTGACAGAGAAAAGGGGAGCCCAGTTCTTCCAACCTTGGGTTAAGGCTCCAGCAGGGGTTCATTGGGATGGGATAGGGAGGCACCCCAGACCTTGACATAGCCCCAGGGTCAGGGTAGTGAGTGGGGCTGGGAACGCACACTGGGGGCAGAGTAGGGGTTAGTTATGCCTACCCCATCAAGACCCTGGCCCCACACAGTCAGCCCTCTGTCTGGACTCACTGACCAGCTAGAATCCACTGAGTGGGGGGATAGACTCCCCAGATCCCTCACACAGGATGGATGGGTTGGAGAGATCTGGAGTGCCAAACACAAGTACAGCTGCAGCTCAAGACCTCCCACCCCAGAGCTGATTGCCACCTGAGAGTCCCAAGCACACTGCCCAGACATCACCTTTCCAGGCCTGACTCCCACTCTTGGCTCTCCCTGTGGAAGCAGAGTTGCAGTCCTCACACCCAGCTGGACCCTCCTCTGCAACTGCATCTATGCACACCAACAATGCCAACGCAACACCCGCTGGTACAGCCAAGCTCACGACCACCATGCCGCAGAGAGGGGTATCCCCAGCCACTACACCAGAACCCTGTGAGTACCTGGGACCTAGCACAGAGCTTCTCCTCTGGCCTGGGTGCCCCCAGGTCTTACCCCCAACCCCACTGAGAGTAGGAGGGCATCAGACCTTAAAAGACACCCCACAGTATGGGGAGGGCAGCGGGGGGCCACATTTATAGTCTCCTTCCCACTCCAGTCCTGGGCCACTTGTCAATCCCAGTAATTGTGAAGACAGGGGAAAGCTGTTAAAAGCAGAGGGGATCCCCCACTCCATTCCCTGTTATAAGCCTTCATCCCACAGCTGGAGCAGAGGGCCCCCACTGCCATACCCCCCAGGCTGTTATGGGGAAAAAGCCCTCTTTGCTTAACCTGCAGTAACCCCCCTCTTCCTTATCTTCTCTCCTTGTGCAGCCTGTGGGGGGACACTGCAGGGCCCTGAGGGCTCCTTCAGCTCCCCCAGGTACCCCACCCCCTACCCCCCCAACACCCTCTGCATCTGGCATATCCAGGTGGCGGCCGGGCTGGCTGTCCAGCTGAAGATAGAATCGCTCAGCGTGGAGGGCTCTGCTGCATGCCTCTTTGACCGGGTGGAGCTGTATGAGGAGCAGGGGGCAGCCAGCAGCTCCCCTTGGGGAGGGACATCCAGGTAGGGATCCCACCACCAAGCTAGGGGAATTGCTACCACACCCAGACACCCACAACCAGGTTCTGCACAGCCACCAGCTCCTCCACCCCTCAGCCATGGGTGGGTTCATTAACTGCATGGGGGCTGCACTCAGAGGCCTGGATTCCTACCTGCTGGGGTGAGAGGAGGGGTGCAGCTTGCCAAAGAAAGCAACAAACTCTGCTGAGGCCAGGCCTGGGCCAAGGTGGGCCTACAACTGGCCCAAGGGAAGTGTGTTGGGAAACTACTTGTGGGAAGGGAGCTGGGGTAGGACACCACCAGGAACACCCACCACTCAGGCAAGGAGCCAGCAGAATGTCTCCCATGCTGACCACCCCCATGTCAGTTCCAGTTCTGTTTTGTGGGGGACAGCCCCTCTTCTGCAGCTCAGCCCCTCACCTGAGTCTCACATTCCAGGCCACCCCTCCGGGGGATCCCCAAAGAGACACCAGTGAGAGAAATTTCCACAGCCCATAGGTGTCAGCCAGGGTTTCTCCCTTAGTTTGGGATAGTTGGTCTGCCTCTGCTAGGCTCTTCACCAAGGGGAGGGCTACTGCCATTGATCCCTCTTGTGAGTGGTAGGGGAACCAAAGTCTTACCTCTCCACCAGGCTTCCTTGGCTTGTACAGGCTCAAAATGGGCAGTCAAGTACTGCACCTGGGGGTACTAAGCAGCTACCCCCCACAGGTCACATCCTACCCACACAGCCTGTCTCCCCCAGGTAACTTAAAGAATCACAAACAAAGTCTGTGACTTGCCCAGTGCCTCTCCAGTCTCTGCTTTGCAGCCTAGGTCAGTGTTGTGTGGTAGCAGTCTGCTTCCCCAGCCCCAAAAGCCAGCCAGCCAGCCCCTCTGCTTCCATTTCAAACTGTGCCTCCAGCTGGGCCCAGAGCTTAATCCCTTCTTCTCCAGAGTGGGATACATAATGGTGTCCCCAAGGGCCTGTCCCAGGACCAGTTCTGTTCAACACATTCATAAATGATCTGGAAAAAGGGGCTAAACAATGCGGTAGGTGACAAAATTTGCAGATGATACAAAAACTACTCAAGATAAGTCCAAAACAATCCAAGAAGAGTCACAAAGGAACCTCACAAAAATAGATGACAGAGCAAAAAAAGGCAGATGAAATTTAATGTTGATAAAAGCAAAGTAATGCACGTTGAAAAACATAATCTCAACAACACATTTAAAATGATGGGCTCTAAATTAACTGTTACCACTCAAGAAAGAGACCTTGGAGTCATTGTGGATAGTTCTCTGAAAACATGCACTCAGTGTGCTGTGGCAGTCAAGAAAGATAACAGGAGATCATTAGGAAAGGGGTAGATAATAAGACTGACAGTATCATATTGCCTCTTTATAACTCCACACTATACTCACATCTTGAATCCTGTGTGCCAAGGTCTATAAACTCATGACTGGGGTGGAGAAAGTAAATAAGGAAGTGTTATTTTTTCTTTCTCGTAACTCAAGAACTAGGTGGTCACCCAATGAAATTAAAGGCATCAGGTTTAAAACAAACAAAAGGAAGTATTTCTTCACATAGCATACAGTCAATGTGTGGAAATTTTTGTCAGTGGATGTTGTAGAGACCACGGGTATAACAGGGCTCAAAAAAGCAACAGATAGCCATTGAGACCTAGCCTCCAGGAAATATTAGCCTTGATTGGCAGGGGCACTAAACCAGGCTCTGAAGTGTCCCTATTATGTGCCAAGGGCTGGGAATGGATGATTGATGGATCACTTGATTAGCTGCTCTAGTCATTGCCCTGAAGCACCTGGCATTGGCCACTGTGGAAAGACAGGACACTGGGCTAGATAGACCATTGGTCTGGTGCAGTACAGCCATTCTTATGGGTTTGTACATGTCATTCAAGGAGTCCAGCATGGGGGGCTGTAGGTCAGAACTGAGAGGCACTGGGAGATTTGGGAAGAAGGTAACACAGGCCTGTCAGGGGCTGTTAATCAGGACTATGGGGCATTGGCAGAGCTGTGGTAAGCAGGGTGATCCAGGGTTAGCATGCAGGTGTCAGTGGGTTGGCGTTGGCTCTGGCCTGCCTCTTTCAGGTTCATGGAAAGAGATGTAGTCCCAGAAAGTGATCCACACCATGGGCCTGAGGATCTGTCCTCCCCGCAGTAGGAATGGAGAAGTGGAGGCTCAGGGGGGCTGTCCTGTGTTCCATGCATCCTGGCAGAGCACACCTGACTCCACACAGGACCCCAGCCACATGCCCCCAGGGCCCAAGAAGCTAATGGACAGGCACCTGCCTTTGCTTCCTGCCCCACTGGCCCAGATCTCTAAAGCAGGGGGAACCCTCTGCACACACTCGCTGCTCTCTGCAGGTTTTGTGGCAACGTGGCACCTCCGACCATCAACACCAACTCTAACCGGCTGCGCGTCACCTTTGTCTCAGACAATAGCGTGGGTGCCCCAGGCTTCACTGCCCACTACCGCGCCATTGCAACTGGCAACAGTGAGTGCAGCCCTCCAGAAACCTCCCAGGCATCCCCTCCCTAGGGCACCAGAGGCTCTTCACAGGCCCTGGGCACCCATGGGGCAGGGTACAAGGCCATGAGCTGCTCAATGGGCGGGTCACTGAGTCTCTTACTCAGCCCAGATGGAATGGGGTGCAGACAGGCACTGGGTGTGGGGCACTTGCCCTGTAAGGAAGGGTCCCACCTTGGATGAGGCATCGGCCTGGATGGGGGGGGACTTCCATCATACTGTGTGGTTCCCTCTGAGTTTAACATCTGGGAACCCATAGGAGATGCAACACTGGTCCTGGGCACTGCCAGGTTCACAGGCCCTTGCCTATGGGCCAGGGAGACACCCTGTTTTCTGGAGCTGTGTCTCTTACTGGTCTACCTGTCTGTTGTAGAGAGCTGCTCTTGGGACGAGTTCTTCTGTGACCAGGGGCTTTGCCTCCGCCTGGGTGTTGTCTGTGATGGCTTCCATGACTGCTCTGACAAGAGCGATGAAGCCAACTGCACCTTGAAACACAAAGGTCTGGACAGCTGGGCACATGGCGGTCTCTAGCACAGCTCGGAGATGCAGGGGCAGGCCTGTGGCAGGGGCCAGATCTGGGACAATAATTGGGGGAGGGATATCAGCACAGCTGGGTGGGACCCTCACACCGGAGTCACAGCGGGGTGTTATAGGTCAGGACAGAGGGGCATGGACAGAGCTGGGGAGGAAAAGTCAATGCATTAGGGGCTGAGTACGGGTGGGGGCTCTCCAACAGGCTTAGCAGGATCAAAGTAAATCCCTCTGCTGGGGCAGGCTGATATGCTCTTGCCCTGGGCTGCAGGGTGGAGGGAGCCCTGGGAAGCCAGAACTGAGTCAGACAGCACTCAGAGGAGCCAGGCTAGGGAGGTGGAGGGAGCCCATGGGTCATGGGCCAGAGGCAGAACTAAGAGTATGTACCAGTCACGGCTGGGTAAAAGCAAAGCTCCTTCCCCCACTTCCCTCATGTCCCACCCCATGGCGTCTCTCTCCTTCCAGAATGTGGTGGGTCACTGACCAGCTTGGAGGGGCAGTTCTCCACCCCCAACCACCCACAGCTGTATCCACATCAGCAGGTGAGGAGGAGCTTGACAGGAGGCCGCAAGGGTGCTACAGAGGGGTGGCTGCGGGGAGGTGTGCAATGTAGCACAGTGGATAAGGGCCAGCCTCAGCCCAGGCAGCTGTACACACCAGAGAGGAGAACTAGGGCTCTGGAGTGGGGCAGCTGGAGGGAGTCGGATTGACCCCGCACTGGCCAAGCCACAGGAAGATGGGGCCCCTGCCATGCCTGGAAAGCTATGCTGTAGTTCCCCCATCCAGATGTGGGCAGGGTCAAAGGCTCCATGCTCTCTGGAACCTGTCCCTGCAAGGGCCCCTTCAATGTGCCAGCCCTTTTAGGGTCCCACTTTCTCTGGGGCAAGCTTTGCCTCCTGGGACTGAACCTCAGCCTCTTCCCATGCTTCATGCCATCACCTCCCTTCAGTGGGTCCTCCTGAGTCAGACACCCAAGGCAGACTTGGATACTCAACAGAAGCAATGCACCCCCAACTTCCTTGATCTGGGATGACTCTCAGCCAGCAGTGTAAAAATAGGAGGGTTTATTAGACTTCTAGGACACAGCAGAGTACATGTGGGGTAGTCCAGAGCCCTCTTACCTACCCCAGCAGCTCATACACTACCTCACCTGCTGGTCCATCCTCAGTCCTTTGTCCTTTTTCCCCTCTGGCTTCATGCAGAGGGTGGGTCATCCATGGTCTTTAGTTGCTAGTTGCACCATGTCTCTGCAATTGGAATGGCTGCAATCTTCTGGGACTCTCCCTGGGTATAGGGCCCTAAGCAGGTTGGTGTCAGACGCACCTGTCTATCTGGGACTCTTCAAAGAGAAAACATTATCCCATCACCTTAGTTAACCACTGAGGCACTCGCAGAATTCATTCAGAATGTTAGGAACAAATTCCCACTCCTTCCCACCCGGTCTGAGCCCTGCTGGACGTTCCCCATCCAAACACTGGCTGGTGTACACTGTGCAGGCTCCCAGGCATCGATTCTTCTCTTCCAGCTGTGTGTCTGGCAGATCTCTGTGCCCGTGGGCCACGTGATTGATCTGCAGTTCCACAACTTCAGCCTAGAGTCACAGGAGGACTGCAACTTCGACTTTGTGGAGGTGCATGACAGCGCAGGCATGGGCACCTCCAGCCTCCTGGGCAGGTACTGGTGCCCATAGCTCCACCATCCACAGTTGGGCACTGGAGACAGGGAATGGAGGGGGCCAGACATCTTGAGCAGGCTGTTTTGCAAACCCACCTCCTGTGGAGAAGAGACTCATTTCAGACCTGATTGAATGCCCCCACCCACCACTAGAGAAACCTGGGTCCTGCCCCTCCCAGAACCAGCAACAGCTCTTCAGCTGTAGGTCTCCAGGCCCTGTATGAAGCAGGTGGGTATCATCCCTACTTTACAAAGAGGGGAAGTGACTTGTCCAATGCAGGTCGGTGGCACCTCTGGGAAAGAGCAGCCCAGATCTCCCAAGTGCCAGTCCTGTGCTCCACCCACTAGGCTGCAATGCCCTTCCCAAGGTATTAGTGAATATGCTACACACTGTAAGAAGACAGGCTGCACAGGGAGGGGGCAAAAGTCTCCACAGGCATGTGCCATAGCTTCCTGCCCTCATCCATCTCCCTATCTCTATCTCTGCTTCTTTCTTCTCCCCCGCCACCAACCTCTTCCCTCTCTCCCACACCTCCGTGCTGCAGCCCCAGTGCTCCCATCTCTTTCATGTGCCAGCAGGTTCTGCGGCTCCCAGCTACCGCCCCTCCTGACCTCCTCACGACACGTCATGACTGTCCTCTTCATGGCAGACGAGGGTGTGGCGGATGATGGGTTCTTTGCCACCTACCATGCCCGCAATGCCACAGAAAGTAGGTGCCTAGCTCTATAATGCACCCTCCCTTTCTCCAATTGAGTCACCCCTCTCTAGGCACCATTTCCTTGGGCTCTTTCCAGTGGCAGGTTCATTGTTGGTACTGAGCAGCAGCCCCTGCCACCAGCTTCTCTCCCCCTTCCCCCAGCAGCCCTCCCATCGGCTTCCCTCCCACCACTCACTCCCTGCAGACCCGCACTGGCTTCAGATCCCCCCACCCCACCCCACTCAGCCATGGAGCCAAAGGTGTTAGAAGCTGTTCCCTGGCCAGGGGCCTTTTACCTTTCCCACCTTGGGCTCTCCAAGCAGGCCACTTAAATTTAAAAGTGACCTGCCCCCAGCATGTGAGCAGAGCAGCCTGCCTGCATTAGCTGGCTAACACAGGCAGGGAGGCTGCTGCTGCCGCAGCCACAGCACTGGGCAAACCATTTGGGGCTTACTGTGCCCCGTGTGCCCAGTGCCAGCAACAGCAATGGCAGACAAGAGTTGACAAAAGCCGTGAGACACTTGTATCCAGTGCAGTGGGAGATGGGGACTGTGACACTCTAACGTCCTTCTAGCCTCCTCCCTCTTCTCAGAGCTACTGGGGGCCTGGAGACTGCCCCAGAGTTGTCCTTCTCTTGCTGCGCTGCATGGGGACACCCCCTTCCTGCCTGGCTCACAAGAGCATAGTGCAGTCCCAGTTGGCAATGGCTGGGTGAGTGCACCCACTCACCGAACCACTGTGTCAGCAAGGGCTTGGGGCCCGCCAGTTTGCCTGGCATGATTACATGGTCACATACAGGCTGGATTGAACCTGGGCCCACCATGCCCAGGCTCCTTGCTGCACCAGGTGGCAGGAATCTAAACTAACTTGAAGACAGACAAGGGGCAGGGAGGACTGAGGCTGGGGTGTGGAAGGGATTGTGGCTCTCTCCCCAGGGAGCCCCAGGCTAGGTGACTTGTCTAACCTCAGTTTCTGTAAGATGTCTCTTCCCATTCGCACATCCACAAAGCAATATTCAGGCAAAAGCGCCTGGGCTGGGTGAGTTCACACACTCCTTTTCATCCTAGGTTGGGGATCAGCAACGCAGACTCAGTGAGCCACCCCTTCTGGCTCCCTGGCAGTCTCTTCCAGGGAGCCAGGTGTGCCCAGGGACTCCCAGCACAACTGCATGAGCCTAAGTCGGCAAAGCAGTTGCACCACAGCTCTATAGCACTGGTGAGGGAGGGGATGAGTGGGCAGCGCATGCTCCTTCCCTCCCTCCGCTGGTGGGGCAGAGCAGAGGGGATCCACCTACTGGCCAGCCACCCCTCCCAAAAGCAGCTGGAGGAGAGCTGCAGCTTGCAGAGGCAGGGGCCTGGAATGGCCCCTCCACGGAGTTCATGCCGCTTCAACCCGGCCACCCCAGGCACTGGATCACACCCATTCAGGCCTGGGCTGGCTGGGTCGAAGCAGCCTGAACTCCACAGAGGGGTCGTTCCAGGGCCCAGCTTCTGCAAGCAACAGCTCTCCCCCCGCCACTTTTGGGAGGGGCAGCCAGCTGGTAGGCGGGGCCCCTCTGCTCTCCCCTGCCAGCAGAGGGAGGGAAGGAGCGCACGTTGCCCACACACACCCCTGTCCCCCTAACGGCGCTAGGGAGCCATGATGCAGACAATGGGCTAGCTCTGGCTTATGCGGTTGGGTGGGGGGGGGGGGTGGAATGGCTCTTCTCCCCTCCTTGGTTGCCGGCCCCTGTCCTAGGTGGATCTTATGCTTACAAGGTCCAAAGGGGCAGCTGTGTTAGTCTACGATAGCCCAGCAAAACAAATGAGGGGTCCTGTGGCACTTAGACTAACAAATTTATTTATTGCATGAGCTTTTGTGGGAGAAAATCAAAGCATCTGACAAAGTGGGATTTTCTCCCGTAAAAATTCTTGTGATAAATAAATGTGTTAGTCTTTAAAAGTGCAGACTCATTGTTTCTTATGCTTACACTTCTCTGCACTGAAGGGTGGTTTCATGCCTACCAATCTCAGTGGGTTTTCAACTCAACGCATAACAAGGCCGCAGAGCACCCTGTTCACAACAGTAACAAGCGATTCAGGCAGGCTGTGACCCTTCAAATGATGTGGCTGAGGGGTAATTCCTTATTAGCAGCGCTAGCTATGATCCCTGTTTGGTAACACGTGTGCAGTCGCATCTATGCTTCTGGCTGTAGTCACATTATAGTTACTCTGCAATTGGGTACTCTTTTTTTTCACTGTAATTACAATCACTACCCCCTAATACCTTTCCCATGGGGTCCATAAGGGCAGTATCCCTATTCTACAGTGACTGCAGCCCTCACACATAATCCCCATCACTGCACTGCAGTGGACGCCTTCTCACTCTGACATCTTTCTTGCCCCTCCACCAAGAAACGTGCAGCCCCTTGGAGTTCTCCTGCAGAAATGGGGAGTGCCAGGCCCTGGAGTCAGTGTGTGATGGCTGGCATGACTGCCCAGATGGCAGCGATGAATTCAACTGCACTAGCATCTCATCCCCATCTTTTGGTGAGTGACAAGCTCTAGCTCAGCCGGCAACCAACACTTGGCTTCGGGGGGGAAAGGGGGGTGCTTTATTGACCAGTTCTCCCCGGCCAGTGTTTTAATCTGCTTTGAGTCACAAGTGGAATGAGTTTGGTTCTGCCCTGGGCCCAAGGAACAGCTGTCTGTACTCACTGACGTGACCCTCATGTATGAGGCTCTTGCTGTGCGGGGATCCAGATTTTGGAATCCAGGAGCTCTGCAAACTGCAACTCTGTCTTGACACTCAACTTCAGCAGCTGTCTTTGCAAGTCTCAGAGTTGCCACCTGCCCTCACCATTGCAGAGTCCTCCTGTGAGCAGATCCAAGTGGAGATGTGTCTGGGCCTCAGCTACAACACCACCTCCTTCCCCAACATCTGGCTGACCATCTCAGACCAGCAGGAGGCTGCCACCATGCTCCAAGACTACAAGGTAAGCCCAGCACACGGGGTGGCTGCAGAAAGGCTTTGCTGCCCTGGGTGGGAGGGGAAGTCTAGTGGGGAGCAAGCAGACTGGGTGGGGAATTTGCTTTGGGTGAAAGGAGGGGCACAAGTGCTGACGGTGTAGGGGGCTCAGGGGGTAATGCACTCATAAATGGGGAAGCCAGCTCCCCAATGCCAAGACATGGTGCTGCCTACGTCCCTCTCTCCCAGCAGACCCTGATGGGGCTCTCCTGTTACCAACACCTGCGCCTGCTGATCTGCAGTCTCTTCGTGCCCAAGTGCACCCCAGATGGAGGCGTCCTGCAGCCCTGCCGTTCAGTGTGCCAGATGGCAGAGCAGCGCTGCCAACAGGCCCTCAGTCTCCTCAGCCTCCAATGGCCCATCAACTGCAACGTCCTGCCTGATTCCAGCGACCCCCTGGAGTGCTTCGAGCCCTGAGATGAAGGTGGGGCCTGGCAAGCAGCCGGGTGGGCCTTACTCTCCACTCCCAATGAGGCCAGCAGACATGCCACCTGCATGGCAGGGGGGAGTCAAGCTATGCCCTGAGCTATCCTGTCCCCTTCCTACGTATTTCCATCCAAGCACCTGAGGAGAGCCTGTAAGGACCAGGAGAAACCAGATAAGGAAACCAGCCAGGCTGAGACTAGGAGGTCACTGCCCAAATGGAGCCTGCTGCCCCATAACTCCTCATAACCATCCCCTGGCCTAAGGGAGCCCTGAGTGCCAAGAATGCACTTTAGTGGCTGCCTATTGGATCCCCACACCGCATACATACAGCACTTCAGCAAACCTGTCCCCATCTCTCCAGTCCTGTAGGAGAGCCAAAGAGGCAGCCCTCTCTTGCCTTCTTCTTACCCCGCTATGGCCTCCAATCCACCTTCCCTGCTGTTAGGACAGGGTGTCTCTCTGCCCCCTTCCCTGGTCTTATTGCCTGCAAAAAGGTGTCAGCCTGTGGCTGCCCCCATGCAGGTGACCCAGGAATAATATCCAGACACCACCACCATAAGGACCCCAGGGGGTGACCCTCAGTGTTCTCACGTCCCCAGTCCTGGCCAACAGACCACAGAGCTGGGCCTGGCTGTGAAGCTGTCACCTGCCTCCTGCTCAGCACACTGGGCACAATAGGATGGAGAGACCCAGTGATGTGTGAACAGACAGGCTGTTCAAGAGAAGGAAGGCTGCTTTTGGGGACTCATCCCAGGACTGGAAAGAGCTAAGTTCAGTTCCTGGCTCTGCCCTGTGCCCTGCATGGCCATTGACCCCACGAGGGAGGGAGGGGAAAAAAAACTCTTCCATGACTCAGTTTCCCTTTCTGTAAAACAGAGATAATACTGCAGGGAGGATCATGAGGATAAAATCACAGTGGCGTATCAGACTCAGTGGTGATAGGGTGTCAAGAAGCTATCTGGCTAAAAGAAGGAAAAAAGGCATCTAAAGAAATGGCACCTACCCCATCATCAATCTCTGCTCCATAAACCTTCCAGTGCCCACACTGCTAACTTGACATCTCCGCTGGGCACCAGGGGGCTTGAGAGCTGCTTCCCCAATCCCCCGGCAGTTTAAAATACACTCCCATTGGAGCACGTCAGGTCCCTGGCCTGTGTCAGGCACTGGATGGCTGTCTTTCCACCTTTCCCAAATGCCACTTGTGCACAGGGCACTGTTCCGACAGGTAAAGAGTTACTTGTGTCACTGCAGACACACGGCTAAGAAGACCCAGCGCACTGTGCTCCCCTTGGCTGGCAGGGCCTTAGGCCAGCCTGCACCTGACAAGAACCGCAGGGCGGGCTTCAAAGCCCTTGGTGTGGCTCTGTCTGTAATAAACAGCTGCAGCATTTTGCGACTACAGCCATGCAAATCATCACTTTGCCCTCCATTGACCACTGACCACTGACCACTAAACCTGACGCCTCTAAGCCACATATAAGCTGCTCCTGGCCAAAAACAACATCCCGTTTTCCCCTTGGGAGAGGAAGCACCAGATTATCTGCAGGCTAGTGCATCTGCTGAACACCATGCCTGTGGTCCAGAATGCTTCCTGCGATCTCTCCTTAGAAGGGGCCAGACTGGCTATCTCAGCAAAGGCTGAGCAGGGCTTCCCCCAACTATAATGCAGCACACAGGTATACCTGGTACCAAGATATGACTGCATCCCCACAGCTGTAACACTGAATCCAGGTACTCCTGGCACTGGCAGGCACCAAGATGTGACTGCATCCCCCCAGCTATAACATGGCAACCGGGTACTCCTGGCACTGAGATGTAACTGCAGCCCCCTGCCATTGCCCCAGCCCCCTACATTCCCATCTCACTACTTCATGCTGCACATTGCAGTAGTCCCACAGAGGAGAAGATGTGCTGTTGCAACAATTCCCTCCATTCCCCTCCACCCACCCTTGGTCCACTGATGTAGTAAAACCCGGGACACCTGGCCACATGAGTGTGAAAGAAAATTCTTCACTGTCCTTATTTCTGGGGCGGATGGAGGTGGGGACCTTGGTATGGATGTCAGTGCTGATAAAATCAACCAGGGGGACTGTTCCAGGGACTCCCACCTCTGTCTCCACTGTGTGTCCTCGCTACCTGGCGGGTCTGCTTCTAGCTCTCGCAGCAGCTCAGGCTATGAGGCTTATCAATTCATAACCTCTGGTACTGTGGCCAGAAGGGGGCAGTGGTGAGAGTGGGACTCTGGGATTTCAGAGGTTTAATTCCCAGTTCTGCTGCAGACTCTGCAGACAAGTCATATGCCTGTGCCCCCTGCCTCAGCTTCCCCATCTGTAAAACAAGGGGGCAAAGGCTGAGCCAGAGCACTGGGAGGATCAACATCTAGTTGAAAGCACTAGACGAGGACAATATATCCCTGGTGTTAATTTCTGCCAGTGCTGAGCGTGGTGGGCACACGGGCCCCTGGCTGGGTTGCTTCCCTGGAGATGTCTCCATGTGAGGAGAAACACCCCCCCACACACACCCCCCCATGCCAGGCAGAGATGGGGTGAGGGCCCCTGGGTCTTCACTCAGAGCTGAAATGAGAATTTCAAAGCCCCACCTCAGACACCACATGTCATGGCCCCTGGCTCCAGCAGAGAGGGAGAGAGTTATACACATACACACACACATATCCCAGCTGTCCTGGTGGTTTCCTCCATGTCCCTAGCTTGCTAGCAGCACATTGCTTCTCCTTGACGCCTATCTGTCTGCAGAGCTGGTTGTGGCCTACGCTGTGGGATGGGCCTGAAGCTGGGGACCCCCAGACCACAGGTGGGGGGGAACAATCAGGTTTCACAGCCAGCCAGCAAGCAGACAGCTGCACCCTGTGCAAGTGATCCAGGTCCTCAGGTTGCTGCCGTCACACTGCTGTCCAAGTAGAAACTTGTCATGAGCTGGGAACCTGAAGGAGAAAAATGTGAATCCAGAGCAAGTCAAAGGCCTCAAGCGGAGCAGGCTTTGGGGGTGTTTCACAGCAGTAGGGGAGACTGTTTGTGTTTTGTTGTGCCTGTGAGGGGGTGATACCAGCAGGGATGTTCACATACCACATTTGTGCGGCCTGCCAGTAGTAATGGCAGTGTGCACATGGTGAGTGGTTTTTAGAGACATGTCTGTGGGCAGAGCTTGTGCACGCCCTATGGGTTTGTTGCCAGAGGGTTGAGATGGGCAGGGGAACAATCAGCGCATGGAATGTATGTCGTCAGTGGGCGGGTGGTTTAGTTTGTGTCTCATCACAATTTGGCCAGGCCACTCAGTATGACTGTGCTCACGCCCTTTGCTCAGCCCCAGCTGTGCCTTGCTTTGTTCCCACCTGCCTTGCCCTCAATCTTGCCTCATCCAAGACATTGCTCAAATCCTCAGTGTGCCTCTCAAAGAAGCTGATTTTCTCTCTGTCTCTCATTCCCCAGCCATCACCAGGCTCTGCTCCATCCAGAGAAATACCCACAAAAATGAAGCAGCCTGTCTGGCAGGGCAATGCTTCCCATGGCACAAAGATGGCTTCTGCTTCCAGATGGGGGGGAGCGGAAGTAGTCCAGCTCCTTATTTGATCTGATGATGCCAGCCCCACCTCCTTCACCCTCTTCAAGTTCTTTCTGCACATCCTAGCTCTGTCATTCTCCTCTTGCCTTTTCCATTCCCATCCTTGCCTCTATCTCTTGACCTGACCTGTGGGGGAATGTGTTTAAAGAAAGAGGTTTTTAACTCTCTTGTCTGTGCCTCCATCTGTGGCTGTGTCTATCTCCTCCTACTGGTTACAGAATTTCCATCACTATGGGATATTTTCCCCTCATCTTGTAGCTCTTGGCTCTGAAAGTCACTGATTTCCTTTGGAGTTTGGGAGGAGAGACACAAGGAGGGGAAGGGCGGGGGGGAAGACAGCCTTTCCTAAGGCCTTCGTCAGAGCTGAAGCGGTCAGGAAGAACTCACGGGCCCTTCCCGCAAAGCAAGCACAGCAAGAGACCCGGGAGACACAGTAAGGCAAGCTAACCAGCTCCATCTGCTCCTAGCAGGGTTGGCGGTGTGACTATGGGGTTGGGGGGAAGGCAAACAGGCCATGCGATTTCCCTTAGCAACCCAGCCGGGACCAGGAGCTGGGTCCCAGCTGCAGGCGTGACACATTCCAGCTGCAGGGTTTGTTTTCCTTCTTTCCCTTTTCTTTGGAGAAAGTGGCCTGCAGGAGCCCAGAAAGGAGAGACCTGCTCCTCTTCCCCTCTCCATGGGACTTTCACTCATCTGCGTCTCCCAAACCAGGCTGGGGAGAGGTCCATGTGGGGCGATGCAGGGGAAGCCAATGCTGCAATTAGTTGGATAGCAGCCCTGTTTGGGGGAGGGGATGTGGGGAGGCTACATTTGCTGGAAGGGGGCAGCCCATGGGCTGGGTTTAGGCCCCCCTGGGAAAGCGAGTGCTATGCTTGCTTCAAAAACTGGTGGGGGTGGATGCCAGGAGGATGTCCCCACACACCACAGTCAGGGAGGGGGTGTGAATCTGGCTACAGGGTGAAATATTGCAGGCCCTGGATAACACTGTGGAGCTGAGATGGGACCTGTCCTCATGCTCTTTGTGATGGGAGAGTCAGGAGCATGGGAGATCCTTGGGGAATGGGAGCAAACAGGTGGGGGTGCCTGTATGGGGCAAAGGGACAGAGAGACCCCTAGTGGTCACGAAACAGAGACCGTGATCCTCAGATAGAGCCCCACAGCTGACAATCATCCACAGCTCACAACCTGGAACACACCTACACACAGCTCACAGTCCCCCCCATACCTCACAACCTTCACACACAGCTCACAACCTGTGACAAAACCTCCACATGTTCCTCACAAACCCTCACAGCTCCTAATCCTCCACAGATCACAACCTGTGACACACCATCCACACACAGCTCATAACACCTCATAGCTCACAACCATCATGTCCTCCAGACGCACCTCACAACACCCTGAAGCTCACAACCCTCTACAACTCACAGCCTGTGAAACCCCCTCCACACACAGCTCGTGGTTCATAACCCTCCACAGCTCACAATTTGTGACACACCCTCCACACACAGCTCACAACCATCCACATGCTCCACAGCTCACAACTGTCCTATGGTTCACAATCACCCACAGACCCTCCACACATAGCTCACAATCCCTCCATGACACACAACTGCTCATACGGAGCTCAGCCCATAACACATAACCCCCACATATCTCGCAACAGATTGTGTACACACACACACACACACCACTCACCACAGGCACACACCTCACAGTCCTTGCACCAGCACACAGCCACACGCCACCATCCATGCCCTACACAGAATGCCAACCACTCGCACCCACTGTCTTCCAGCGGATGAGTGCAGACCACTAGCTGGGGGCAGTTGCCAGATACTCTGGTGACAGGGCAGACTAGACTAGACTGAACGGGCTTGTGACCCACCAGTCTGGTATCCCTTAACTCCACATGGCTGGTCCAGCATCCCTGAATAGGAGCATTGCTGTGGCGTGAGGAGAACATGCAGCCCACAGACCCTAATCAGAGAGGATGATCCATGCAAGAGGCTTCTGAGACACAACAGCTCACTCTGTCCCCAGCCCTTCCACGGCAGCAGAGATGAAGCAGTTCCTCTTCCTCCTTGGGCTCATTGCCAGTTCCATCCAGATTGAGGACAACAAGATCCCGAGCCTGTGCTCTGGGCAGCCTGGAATCCCAGGGACACCCGGCCTCCATGGAAGCCAGGGTCTTCCAGGCAGAGATGGACGCGATGGCCGGGATGGAGCAGCCGGGAAGCAGGGAGAGAAGGGAGAGGTTGGGCCACCAGGTAAGGAGACAGCATGCTGGAGAATGCCCTGGGAACTGAAGCTCAGATCTCCAAGATGTAGGCCCGTGTGGCAGACCTATGGCTATTGCACTGGGCCAATTGAATCTCTTGAGCCTTTAATAGGTCTGTGCCAGGCAGTCAGCTAGATATACCCACAAGGGCGAAGGATCTGGGTCCCCATGCTTCTTCCTTCACAGGGGAACAAATTAGATTCCATGTAGCTGATCAAGAGGGAGAGGAACAGAGGTACTGGATCCTGACTGTGCTGTTTGGTAGCCATAACATGAAAATAGGTGCATAGCTCCTATGGTGCTAGGTGTATTAGGAAGTAGATTGAGAGATGGGTGGGCGGGCTGGCTGGCAATTTGTAGTTCCAGGCACTGAGCATCTCTTCTCCTCCTGTGACATTCTTGCTCCTTTCCCCCAGGAGTCCCAGGTCCCCGAGGGGACAGCGGTAGCCCTGGCATGAACGGTCTGAACGGGGAGAAGGGGGCACAGGGAGAATGTGCAGTGGCGCCCCGCTCAGCCTTTACCGCCAAGCGCTCAGAGTCGCGCACCCCACCCCTGGCTGATCAGCCCATCCGTTTCGATGTGGTGCTGATCAACGAACAGGGCCACTATGATGCGGACACGGGCAAATTCACCTGCGAGATCCCTGGGGTCTACTATTTCGCTGTCCACGCCACCGTCTACCGCACCAGCCTGCAGTTCGACATCATGAAGAATGGCCACTCGGTGGCCTCCTTCTTCCAGTTCTATGGCAACTGGCCCAAGCCCACCTCGCTGTCGGGTGGTGCCCTGGTGCGCCTGGAGCCGGAGGATGAGGTGTGGGTTCAGGTCGGGGTGGGTGACTATTTTGGATTCTACTCCAGCATCAAGACGGACAGCACCTTCACTGGCTTCCTGGTGTACTCCTACTGGCAGAACTCTGCCGTCTTTGCCTGAGACCCCGGGGGCTGGGGGAGGGGGCGATTGAGGAGCACCATCCCCTACATGCATCCAAAGTGCAGCCCAAACCCTGTCTCATTCCCTGGGGAGGGAACCCCAAGAGGCATCAGGGTCCAATGACCTAAGCATGCTCCTGGGAGTCAGGACTCCTGGGTTCTCTGCCATTGACGCTTCCCACTTTTACATACAGTGGGGATAATGATGCTTCCCTACCCCACATGGGACACTGTGAGGATTCATTAGTTAATGCTGCATAAGGGCTAAGTAGTCTTATTATCACTAGTGCATGAAATTTGGGAGGTCTCAGTCGAGGCACTCTCCTGGCATCCAGGGGCTGTCCATGCAGTGGAGACACAATGGTGGGATTATTGTACGTTACTCTCTGCAGTCATTTAGCATTGAAACATATTCCTTTGAGGTGTGAGCATAGCCTCCTAGGAGATACAGGGAGCACCCACAGCACACCACCACCAGCATCTTTGGGGCTAGTTGACCCACTCACCCCAATCTCAGCAGCGAAGTCCAAGGGCTGGGTGATCCATGGGGACTGGACTCCAGGAGCATGGGGCCCTCATTGCTTGGCGCATAAACACAGCTCTTCAGGAGCCCCCATCATCCAGACCTAGATCCTCAGCGGCTGTAAATTAACCCAGAGCCTTTAAGGAGCTTGGTGACTATATGCTGACTGAAGAGCAAGCTAGATCTTGCAGATGGCCTGGATACCCCAGGCACAGGTTGGTCCCACTCAGAGCCGTGGGCCAAAGCTGGGACATGAATCAGGAGCTCCCTGGCGGTGGCTTTGACAACTGAACCATCCAACCTCTGCTAAACTGGTAGCTGCTGTGCTGTGCCAGGGATCACCCTGCTTTCATGCGTGCCGGATGTCACTCCCACTGTGTATACAACCTCCCTGTTAACCTGCAATAAATAGGCTCTTTGCCATTAACCAGCCTAATAGCATGTCTGCTCTGGCATAAGTCAGGGCACAATCATACGTTTGGCTTCATGTCCAAAGCGTGTTGACACATTGTATGCGTGTCAGGGCATGTCTGTTCTATTCACTCCTGAGTGCCTGTTACTGGCATGTGTGTCTCATATATGTGTGACAGGGTGTGCTAGTACCATCTCGTGTACATCAGCGCATGTTAGCCTGTGTTGGCTCCTGTACACACGTCAGCATGTTAGGACATGAGCTTTTACATGTGTTGAGAGGGACATCTTTCCTTGTACGCCTCTCATGGCATAGCCCTGGGTCTTATGTGAGAGTGGGTGCATATTAGCTCTTTTCTGCGTGTCATGACACATTGGCACATGTGTCGTCTTGTACATGTGTTAGGGCATATTGGAGTAGGTCATCTCCTGTATGCACATGAGGGCAAGTTTTTGTCTCACATGGTACTAGGGGGGTGGAAGGAATTAGCTTTTCACTTCAGAGCACTGCTCTCTTTCCCTGGCTCTGTAGTCATTGGACCAGCACCAGGACCCTGTCTTCCATTTGGTCAGCCCAGGAGAACTAGCCACTGGAGAGGGGCACCAGGGTCCCTTTGCTTGGAAACGGCACACTAAAGTTACACCCAGCTATGCTGCTTTTTATTCATCCACAGGATGCATTTATTGCACCGCTTGCTGCTATGTACCCCTGGATCCAAGTCCCAGCCGAGACCCAGCATGCTTGGGTGGAGGGAGACTGAGTTCCAGGGTAGTCACTCCTGCCCTACACTTGGCTGATGGCAAAATTGTGACAGCATCCATCCCCTTCTGCGCCACATGCCAGCACCCAAAGAGTCAAGGCAAAGGAGCAAGATTCCCAGGGTTTGCAGCTTTGACTACACTAAGGTGACAGCTGAGGGTTCTGGCTCTAGTCCTGTCTGAAATACAGGGACAAAGCACCTCACAGCTCCTACTGTCCCCTGGGCCTGAGGGTTTGAGTAAAGAAGAACATCAACCCAGCCAAGGTAGCCCAGGTATCTCTAACTAGCTACAGTTCCCAGGCCCCACTGTTTGCAGGGCCACCTCTATAAACATAGGACCCCAGCTCCAATCCCCATGTACAATGGCGCTGCCCAGCGTAGAGTCGTCTCATTCTCGAACAGGCCTTTCCACCACCCTGCACTGGATCCTTTCCCCACTGGAAAGACAGCTGAATAGCCAGAGAGTGCCTGGAGAGGATGTGAATGCTGCCTGCTCCACACAGGATGGAGAAAAAAAGCAGCACTGGGAGTTCTCCAGGAGGGTGGCGTTTGGCTGCGCATATCCATCTCTAGCAGGAGGATGGAGAGTGGGACAAAAACACCTTCCTCCAGACATGTTTCTGCAAACAGGGAGCAAGAGATAGGCAATCCAGGGTCAGTTCTCCCCTCCAGCAGCCTGGGCCACTCGTCATTCAATGACATTTCATGGGGGAAACTGAGGCAGTGGGCAGGGAAGGGACATGGCCAAGACCACACAATGAGATAGTGCCACAGCAGGGCTCACAACCCAGAAGCCCTGTCTCCCCCCATCCCATCCGCTGCTTCCTTCTTAGACAGTGGGATGCCAGGAGCAAGCCCTATTTACAGATGATTTTGCCTTCCAGCCTTCACAGGCTGTCTGTCTGCACCAAGCTGGCATGACAGTACCCTTGAACTTTGTTAACCTGCCCCCTCTCCTTTGCCATCATCAATCCCACTCCCACGCTGCATGGCTTTGGACAATGCCTGAAGCCCTCTGTCCTCTAGGGGGCACCAGCTCCCCGTTCTTGGGCAAAGCCTCAATTCAGCAGATCTGGCCATTGAACCCACCACTAGATCTTGCTTCTGTTCAGGGCCAGGCCTGGCAGAGTACAGCACTCCCCACATTCTGCATTTAGTTAGGACAGGGTGCATCAGTCAATGCCTTGCAAGCCTCTCAGAGCAACCTGCGAGGTGGAAGTCAGGACTCCTAGGTTCTGCTTCCAGCTCAGATGTTGACTCACTCCGGCCACAAACTTCTGCTGCTCTGTGGCACTGTTTCCCTTCTGTCTAGTAGGGAGAATGAGGCTCACACCTACCATAGGGCTGCTGTGAGATTAACAGAGTTGGGAGTTGTGCTGAGACCAGGAGGCTGGAGCCATACCCACGTTCTCTGACCTCCAGAGGTCCCCTGGGCTGTGACACCTGGCAACCTTCATAGCTTCACTAGGGGCAAAAGCTGCTGAGGCTGCATTTCCTCATTTCTCTTTCCTCCCTCCCATTGCCCATCTCCAGTGTGAATGCTGTGACCCAGCCCAGCGAAAGGCCCCTATTTTTAGCAAGGGAAGGAAGAGCCCTCTGTGCTCCCTGTCCAAGATAGTCCTAGCACACATTTTCCAAACACTGCTGGATCGCACCCAGCTGGGGGCTGCTTCCCATTGTGTGAGCGCACAAAGGAGACTGCAAAATAACCTGGGCCATGAGAGCCCCTGGGTGAGCAAGCATACCAGCTGGGACCCTAGATCTGAGTAGTCAGCTGCAATCATCCAGCCAAATGCCTGCCTCACATAGGCCAGGGAATCTGTGCCTCCCAGGCAGCAAGCAGGCAACCCGTTTAATTCCCCATCTCCCCTGGCTGCTATGCGCAGGTGTTAGGCTCATGAGGATAATCTGCCAAGCTAAGCAGTGCCTGGATGGCAGATGCAGGGAGCACCAAGGTTATTAACTCTGCTCAGCAGTCAGCGCCCAGGTGTCAGACAATAGGACACCATGTAAATGCAAAACTTGCTTCCTCCATTTAAAAGACTCTCCCCAGACAAAATCCTGCTCAGGAGAAAGCTTGCCCCACAGAACAGGGAGGGGAGCACTGCTGGGGGCCAGGAGAGGAACTGGTGATGTGGGAAGATGTCAGTGTCATATGGAAATGAACTAAGGAAGTGCACCCGAATGGGTGGGACAGGGAGGCAGGACCCCTCTGTCTTGGTCCTATCCCCAACCTTAGGAGTTGGAAGGCAGCTGGACCATGAGAGATAGAAATCGATCAGCTGAATTCTGGCCCCAGCTCAGCATTTCAGGCACATCTTTCGGTGACTTTTGGGGATGACTGAAGGAAGCACTGGAGGGAGGGTTTGTGAATAAGGATGGACTGGTGAGGTGCAGTGATAGCCTCAGAGATCCACAAGAGGGCACCTCGCTCCTCTCATAAGCACATGCAGGCTGGCCACCAGGATTAGGAGCAGGGCCCCATGGAGAGGAGAAGCCCAGAAAGATGGTGGGAATGAAAAGAGGCACCCAGTAACCTAAAAGCCCAGTGTGCAGAGAAGAGGGCTTGGAAGGGGGAGACAGGGAGCAGCCCCAAAGCTGAGGTGTTCTTCACAGCTGCCCTGCTGAGGCACTGTGGGTAGAAGCTGGGCATGGCTAGGGTTACCAGATACCAAAGCATGGAAAGGAGGACAGGGAAGTACAAAAAGGAGGACATTGGAGGACCTACGGAGAAAATGTAGTATAATTAATGTAATATTCTTCTGTTTTTAGGGGTCCCTGGAATGCTTCCCCCTAAACATAGGGTGCTCTAGGGCATTCCAGCATACTTGAACCCCTGCAAGTAAAAAAGAAGACAAAATCATGTATTTTTAAAATGCCTGCCAGACGGAGGACATGAAGGTAAAAAGGAGGACATGTCCTCCTTTTGCCTGACATCTGGTAACCCTAGGCATGGCACTTGCTGGCCAGCTGTCAGATCAGGCAGCCACTCCACATACCACCCAACACAGGATGGGCAGACCCTGAGGCTTTCAGCAGAGACCAATGCCCCATGCTCCGTTCCACCACCACCTGCCCAGGCTGCAGGTTCTGAAAGGAGGCCAGGCATGTTCACTGGGTCTGGGAGGGATCATAGACTAAGGCAGGAGTCTCAAACATGCGGCCCCTAAAGCTATTTCCTGCAGCCTGCAACAACACTATCATTACTGATATTTGCAAGATTGTTGTATGAAAAGGTTTCAGTGGTGTGGACCTTGGGCTAACATACTAGTCCTTATGCGGCTCTCGCAGTGATTTGAGTTTGAGACCCCTGGCCTAAGGCTTCGAGCTGTGACTAGGATCCAGGACTTCTGGGTTCTCTGTCCACCCCCCAAAACCCTAGTACCTCCAGGCCTTCCCTACTGTCTCAAGCAAAAAAGCCCTCTTCTATGCTCTGCCTGCAGGCTGCAGCCCCCACTCCTGGGCTGGGGTCTCTCCTATGGCCAGCCCCACAGCATGCTTGCCTCTTAGCCTGCCAGAGCCCCAAGCTGTGAAGCTCCAAGAGGCAGAAGGCACTGCAAGGAAATGTAAAGCCTACGTAAATAAGCCATCCCTGCTATAGCTACCTGCCCCAGCTGGGAGCTAGGCAGCAGGACAGACAGGTGTGAGGGCAAAGAGGGCTGATGCCTGTGAGAAGAGAGGCTCAGATTGTTATCTGGGATATGGGCTCCACCTGCCTCCCCAATCCTAAGATTGTACATGGGCACAGCTCTGAAGAGCTGGAGGCAGCCCCACAGGGGAGCTCATACCAGCCACAGCCTTCCTCAGCAAATAAGGAATGGTATCTCCCAACCTTCCCCATCCCAGCCAGGCACAGCGCCTATCTGCCATGCCAGCTAGCAGATCACCTCTGCAGAGAGGACAGCTGGGCAGAGGGGGTAGACACCCGGTTATCCCTAAGGAGGATGCACTCTGGGGACCTGTCAGATGCCACCAAGTGGGGCTGCAATGGCAGAACATAGACCCTTCCCAGAGAAGTTTAATCATCAGACACATGGTGGGGACCAGATTAAAGGGCTAGGCTTGGCTAGGTGACCTCAAGAGGAGGCTGAGCAGCCTATCCCTTACTCAAGGCTGTGCTAGGACTCAGTAGGAGCCCTGTCCCAGCGTGCTTAACTCACTACTAGAGCACCTCCTTCTGTTAGTCTTAAAGTGCCACACGACTCCTTGGTTTTTTTGCTGGACTAGACTAACACGGCTATCCCTTTGGAAATTGACACCTCCTTCTGGACACGTCTGGGAATGAGCTGTTAGGTCAACATGCCTTCCTGCAAAGGCACACCATCTCAGGGCCCATCTGCTCCTGCTTTGTGCCCTGGGCCTCCAGCCAGATTGCTGTAGTTTTCCCTTCCAGACATCTTCAGAGTCATGACCCTTAACAATGCCACTGCCCAGTAAGGAAACCAAAACACCCCTGTCAGTTTCCAAAGGTGCCTGCAGCACACAAGCCTAAACTTTAGTGCTATATCCCTGGACTCCAACTCACCCTAACCATAACTACAGCTCCTGGACCTGAGCTTAATACAGGTCCCTCCTGTTCCTCTCCGGCTCAGCTGCTTCCCTAATTAACCTCTGTTTGGCAGCTCCCTGGCATCTTCACTAGAAGCAACTTGGGCAGGTAACTGGCCCACCTAGCCACCTTATCTTCTTCAGGCCTAGTGTGCAGTAGACACCTTATCCCAGGATTGTGAGCTACCTGGGTTCTTACAGCAATGGTGTAACCCACCAGAATCATCCAGAGTATGGTTTGGCTCACATTTATATCTGACATATAAATTGTTGCTTGTTCAAATCCCTGCAGCCTACCTGTGGGTACTTAGTACCTGTGGATATTAAGGGGGGGGGGGATCAGCTAAGTGGAAGATCTTGGGGGTCCTACATGGTTCCCTGACCAAAGCCCCCCTTCAGTGACTGGGCCCTGAGAGCTGGACCAAGAGCTCGCTGCATTAGCAAGAGCCATAGTCTGACTTCAGCACCGGCTGCTTCCCGCACAGAGCCTGGAGCCGCTCTGTCTAGCTGCTGATGTAAAATGAGCCAGAAGCCAGACCTGCCTGGGAGCCATTCTGTCTATGGGCTGCTCAATGGCCCCTGTGGAATGAGCTGGGCAGGTCTCAGATCAGTTCCTAGCAGCCAGAGAACCACTGGCGCTAACAACCTGAGTTGGCAGAGGGGCCAAAGGCTGAGCAGATCAGGGAGACAGACCTCCCCTCTTTTCCCAGATGTGTGTCTCCTCCAGGCTCCAGCTCTGGCTGAGGTCGGATCAGGCTGGTGATTGTCTGGGTTCTGACTCGAAGACTATGCTGAGGGATGGAAAGCTGTGGACTCAGGAGCTAGAGATCAGAGCCAGCTTCCCAGGCCCAGCCTGAAGAAAGGATCCAGAGCGAGGCTGAAGGAATTCTAGCCTGATATTCCCCTCAGTGTGCCAGGCCCATGGAGAGGGTGGAGTGAGCTCACTCCAGCCTGAATCATGCCAGGGGTCCTCTGTGCAAGGTGGAGCCTGGAGCTATTCCTGCTGGCTCTGTTTGGGAGCCCAGACTGCAGTGCTCCAGGCCAGATCTTGAGGAAATGCTGAGCCCAGGAAGGGTCCCTGTCACTCTAGAGACCTCTCCTTTGGCAATCAAAATTAGGGACCATGCTAGAGAATCCTGGCTGGACCCCACAGCTAGCTTTCCAACCTCACAATACCCCAAGGACACTGATAGGAGGAAGCCGTGCTCCAACTGAGGAGATCTCTAACCAGAGATCCAAGAGTCTGTGAGCCAGCCAGAGGCTGGAGAATTCACATCCATCTAAATCAGCCTGGGGTGTCGTCTCTCCAACGGCACTGAGCAGCAATGGGTGAAGACACCAGGAACGAAGGAGAGAGAGATGCTATCCCACCTCACTCCTGGCTCCTCTCCCATTTCTCACCCTCTTTCTCTCTCAGCCAGGCTTACTTCTGCCTTGCTGGCCTATAAGAATGGGGGAAACTCCCCCTGCATTTCAGGCTGGCTTAAGATACTCCTGCCCACGCTACTGAACCCCAAAGTGAACAGCCAGGTGCCCTCCTCGTTGCTGCCTTAACCCCAGAGTTTTCACTGCCCCCAAGGGCCAGGAGCCCCAAGAGATTTGTCTGAGTTAGGTCTTTGGACAAGTGGTTAGAGTGGGGCTCGGAGGAGGCTGGGCTCTGGCAGAGAGTGGGGTCTAGCAGTGGGATCTGGGAATCAGGGTTCTAGTCTCCATCCTTCCATTGACTGGTGGTGTAATCTTGGCCTCAACTGCTCTCTGCCTCTGTTTCCCCGTGTGTAAAATG
This sequence comes from Podocnemis expansa, assembly GCA_007922195.1. NCBI lineage: Eukaryota > Metazoa > Chordata > Testudines > Podocnemididae > Podocnemis > Podocnemis expansa. The sequence goes on from ML682025.1 coordinate 22,741,676, forward strand.
GGGAGAAATCCTCGCAGGAGGAGGGAGAGGGCACTTGGGAACTCAGAGAGCAATGCTTGGAGAGCCTAGGGTGGTGGGCACTGTGGAGGATGTGCCAGGTGCTGGGTGCTGCCCGTTCAGGTGCCCTCGACAGAGCCATAATGCTCTGTTTCAGTGCCTGGGGCACGTTGCAATCAGAACACGCCCCTTTGCAGTTAGCGGCGCTGGCTGTGCAAAACGTGCCCGTAATTAGAGCAGCTCTATTGAGCTGCTCCAGCACGCCCAGGGCAAAGCCCATTGGACCCACCGTAGTTATGGCCCTGGCCCACAGCACAACTCTGATGCAAGGGGTGGAGTGGGGGCTGACTGCAGAGCATGAGGAGACAGCTCCCCAGAGCCCCTGGAAACTAGGCAGGGGCTTATTAGCTGGAGCCAGGTGTGAGGCGATCTGCTCACTCTGGCAGCTGCCCCTCCTTCCTGGTGGCACCCTGAGGCCAGCAATAAACTAACAATGTCTGCGTGGCTTTGATGATCTGTTCCGTAATCAGAGGCGAATGGAGCCACAAATCGATGTCGGGCACTGCTTGTTCTTGGAGCTAGAAAAGCTTTTTTCTGGAGCTGATCTCAGCTGCTGGGGGGCGGGTGGGGTTGTTGCTTCCTAGGGGTGGGCAAACAGGAAGGGAGGGGAAGCCCCTGGATGTCTGATAGTCAACCATTTCTGTATTGGGACCCCCCCCCTTAACAATGTGGGGAGGGCAGAGTGGCCAAAACCTTCACACCTGGCTGAGGCTCCATATTGGGATCCCTTATCCTAGGGGTTTGACTTCTTAGAAGTCTCCTCAAAAAAAGAGGCTTGCAGACACCCTGAACCCCATCACTATAGAAAAGCAGCAGCTTCTCTCACAGCCTCAAGCGGACCGGGACTTTAGCTGCAGGCACTGGATCCAGAGTCTGGATGCTCCCAAGTTTGAACTTAAGATTTTGCTCTTTGCCAAGAAGAGGCTGTTTGCCAGACCCAGCTGTTGGATCTGGATTCCCACTGCCCCAGAGCTGACGGGCTGGACTTGGTAGCTCCATTCTTCTGGATCCATCAGCTGTGCATCCTGGATACCACAGGCCCATCAAAGAGACTGTCTTGCATGCGAAGCTGTTCCTCCCCCACCCCTCAGGACCATGACTGCAAAGCTCCCTGGTGGTCCAGCTGCTGTTTGTCATCTGCCAGCCTCCCAGCTGGGCATAAGTCAAACTGCCTTGTGGACAAAGGGAGCAGGAGGAGAGAGTGAGTGCATCTGTTTGTCCTCCCCACACTCCCACGGTGTTGGGAAAAGCATGGGCACGAAGTCATCAACTTATTAAAGCTGGGTGATGAGGTGGCATCTTGCCCAAAGGCAGCAGCTGCTAGCAAGAGAGGGGCTGCTACCCAGGGAATGGGAGTGATAGGAAATATGGCTCATCCAGGTGAAGTTTTCCTGGAGTTGCTGTCCCCTTGGTGGGAGCCATGACTGCCTAACCAGTCCACTTGCTCCTTGGCTCCTCCCAGACCATGGGTGCCAGCAGAGATGGCTGTTCCGTGATGTGCAAGTTGGGAGTTGGGCTAAGACCAGCCAAACACAGTCCCCACAAGGAGCCTTCCACCAGGGCCGGGGATGAGCCCGAGTCCAAGAGTCTCTCTAACAAGAATTTTTCTATTGCAGCCACCGCTGTGGTGTCTAAATGCTGCAGCTCGCAAGTCCAATCCCCCAAGTGATTCAGTCTCCTGGTTGATATCTCAAGGCCACCTCCTCTGGTCTCCAGCCTCTTCCTCCTTCTTCACTGACACAGCCCAAGCACCTTGTTATGCGTGAGCTCTAAGCAGCCTTGCCAGGCTCCGGGCTGTGCAGACTGACATTTCCAGCTCCCCATCCTCAAACTTCCACGTGTTTCAGTCAAGAGAGCCTCCCCCCCAGCTGGTGGTGTAGCAATAGGGAGAGAGGGAGGGAGTTGGGGGGGGGCAAGCCCCCAGGCATCAGGCTGCAGGGATGTATATGGCTGGGGGGATCTGGGGGAGCACAAATGTGGACTTGGTCCCTGGGCACCAGACACCCTCACTATGCCACTGCTCCCAGCTCCTCTCCCTTCCTTCTGCTGCCTCTTCATGTTGAGCCACACAACCCCACTGGCTGCTCAGGATCCCACAGCCTGGCTGGTACAAAGCTGCCAGGCCAGAGGATGAGACAGGTGCCTAGACTGCTATAGATCCACCTCCAAATGTAGGAGTGTGAGCTGCCCAGACTGGAAAGCCCTGGAACTAATGGCATCTTGCCTGCAAATCTGCCCCATTCAGATGCATGCAGGGAACAATGCCCTGCTGAAATGCAACTGCCTCTGCGGTGCGGCACAGTGGCCAGTGCACTTCAGAACGGAGTGGGGGATTCGATTTTAGCTGAGGACTCCAACTCCTACCATAAATGCTGTGTGCTGGTGAATACCTGCACAGAGGCTTGATTTCAAGTGTTCAACCCAAATCGTCTCCAATGCTATGGGACCTATCTGCTATTCTTCCAAGGTGGTTTGGGGGAGGTTGATAAAGTCTGATGTTAAACCACTAATTCACCTCCTTGTCTGAAGCAGGATGGCAATCTGACCTTGGGTGGGGTGTCAGCAGACGATGGTCTCCAGGCTGGAGATTCCAGGCTGTCGTACATCTCTAGCAGGGAAACCTGCAGTGCTGATGGGCAAAGCTTTTGTACCCAGGGGTTTGGTCATGATTAAATCCAGACTACTGCAAAGTACATCTGTAGCAGCTTTGCCTGCCCATTTGGGGGGCTTGCAGTGATGGCTAAATGAGAGCAAATCCCCCAGGCTTAGGGTTACCAGATGTCAGGCAAAAGGAGGACATGTCCTCCTTTTTACCTTCACATCCTCTGTCTGGCAGGCATTTTAAAAATACATGATTTTGTCTGGCTTTTTACTTACAGGGGTTAAAGTACGCTGGAAGGCCTTGGAACACCCTATTTTTAGGGGGAAGTGCTCCAGGGTCCCCTCAAAACAGAATATTACATGAATACTACATTTTCTCCATGTGTCCTCCAATGTTCTCCATTTCATACTTCCCTGTCCTCCTTTCCAGGCTTTGGTAGCTGGTAACCCTACCCAGGCTAACCTAGGTCTTAGAGTCCCAAAGGGGCACAGAGAGCAGGCTGGAACTTGCTCAGTTGTTCACACTGAGGGGATCACAGTGCAGGGTCACTTTCCCACACCTCAGCTACTCTGCCTTCCAACTCTCCTAGGCCATGGGACATGTCACTAGCCCTGTGCTAACACAAAGCTGACTGGAAGGAACATTTTTAATGGCATCCTGAACAGTGAGTCCAGGAGCTGCCACTTACCGGGTGAATTATTAAGGGAAAACATTGAGTGAATGTATCAATAACCTTGTGAGCTGCCTGAACTTGCTGGGGGCAGGATGCTGGGGAATGTATAGCTGCATTTTTCTGTTAATTGCCTACTGTAACAGCCAGCGAATGAATAAAACCACAGGCCTGATGGCTCCTGGGGGAAAAGCCAACCTTCTGAACCCAGCTTTCAGCTGCGTGTAGTAACGAGTCTTAATGGGCTACCGGAACATTAGCCAAAAAAATAACTTCCCTCTGCTGGGCCAAAGCTATAATAGGAGCAGCAGCTGCAGGGCAGACAGATGCTGAGAGCACGGCCGTGTTTCAGCCCATGCAAGGGGTGTTTTCTTCCTACAAGTTTCCAAAGGGATAGCCATGTTAGTCTAGTCCAGTAAAAAAACAACAAGCAGTTGTGTGGCACTTTAAGACTAACAGATTTATTTTTTGCATGAGCTTTCGTGGGAGAAGATCCCACTAGTGGGATCTTCTCCCATGAAAGCTCATGTAAAAAATAAATCTGTTAGTCTTAAAGTGCCACACAACTGCTTGTTGTTTTTTTTCTTCCTACAAGCCATTGGACTGGCTCAGGAGGTCAGCATTGTTATCTTCTCAGAAAACCAGCTCCTCAACAAAGCTGATCTAATCTTGGCTCTCCTTTGGATTGGGCACCAAAGCTTTGGGCAAGCCCTTTAGGCTCAGGGTTGGGAGGTGGTTAACAGCCGCCTCTAATATAGGGGCCTCTATTTTGGGGGACCTAATTCGCAGAAGTGCTGAGCCTCCCCAATTTGCAGTTCAAAATGAATTCATTAGGGACAACAAGTGTGCTGAACTAGTAGTGAGGCACCATGGAAAATGTAGGGCTTAACCTTGCAATGCCTCAGTTTCCCCAATGGAGAAGAGGGCAAGGGTTTCGGAGCAAGAAAATGCAGCCTAAATGCCAAGCAATGGCAGGAGCATTCTGAGACAAGTGCTGCAGATGGCTGACACTGCATTAGGGACTTCCGTCTTCCAAGACAGCATTGCTTTGTAGTAGCTAAAGAGGGAACTGGGGGCCCAGAATCCTTGGGTCTTGGCTTGGGGGAAGGGTGACTTCTACTGTCTAGAGCAGAGACTCTGAGCTTTAGGACTCCTGGATTATGATCCAGACTCTGGGACAGGGGTTGTCTAGCATTTAGATCAGGGGCCAGCAAGCCAGAACATCGCCCCATTTTGCAGTTCCAAACTACACACAAGAATAGTTCACCCACTAGTGAAATGCTCCCAGCTCTGGGCTGAAAAGCAGCAGCTGCTTGACAGTGCCAACTCCTCCAACAACTCAGGGCAGGAAGGGAAGCACAACACATCCAAGAGCCACTGCACCTTCATAGACCTCAAAGCATAATTGAGAAGCAGGATACTTGTGGCTTTCATATTCTTTATTACAATTGACTGTTACCTAGACAAGTAATAACTCATACCTCCTCCTGGGTCACTTTCTGGGTCATCTCTCTATGGCTATGTCTATACTACAAAAGGTCGTTCGAATTAACAAAGTCAAACTAATAAGTCTGACCATAATTTGACCTAAACATGACTTTAGTAAGTCGAATTAACAAAGTGCACTAATTCGACTTCAATGCTAAGTCAAATTAGTGCGCTTTGTTCATTTGAATTAACTGTCCTAATTTGAATTTAGTTAGTTCAAATTAAGGGTTAGTCCTGTTCTACACTGCCCTTAGTCTGAACTAAGAATCGAACTAAGCACTAAGTTTGGACTAAATGCAGGTGTTACTAATTCAAACTAAGTTTTCATTAGTTCAAATTAAGGAATTCCTTAATTTGAACTAGGGAAAGTCTGTGGTGGATAAAGCTTCTTAATTTGAACTAACTTGCTGGTGTATACACAGTAGTGCCTCCTAGATGTACTCTGTAGTGCTACACTCTGTAGAGATGAATTAGCTTCCCATCTAGTATAGGGGAGTAGGTCCAGGTCATCATCCCCGTTTCAAAAGTGGGGCAACTGAATCACCGAGAGGGGAAGCAGCTTGTCCAAGCCCCCCGCAGACTATCAGATAAGGTGGCCTCTATGCTGAGTCACACGTCTCTGCATGTTCAGAAATTTCTGCAGAGCTTTCCATGGGGGTTGAACCTTTCCATGCTTAGGTTACACTCAAAAAGAGATGTCTCTCTGGAAAACTAGAACAAAATCTATTCATCATTTCATTACATTATCATCTTTATTATGAGACAATGAGGGGGAAGATTTTCCTGCTGGGAAAAATAATGAATTTCAGATTTTCTTTTTTTGGTTCTCTTCTGCACAGTATAACTCAAAACCCAGCTGATCTGTAAAAGCTGAAGTTTTCCTGTGTTCTTTCTACTGCCCAAGGCCTGATCTCTGTTTGCAACAAGAATGTATCTAGAAACAACAGATTCAAGTGAGTGAGGGGAAAACTGGCTCTGAAAGTGGAAGGCAGGCAAGGATACTGACCAGGAACTCAGCCGGTTTTTATTGCCTGCTCATTTTCTTTCACACAAACAGAAGGGAGGGAAAAGATGGCATGGGGAAGAGGGGGAAATGGTTCAGGAGGTACGACTTTGGGTCTATTTCCAGCCCCACCCCAGCAGGCAGCAGTACCCTGAACACAAGGGAAGGGTGAGCATCACTCTGGGAGGTGCATCAGGACAAGTGTTGGGTGGACTTGAGAGCCTGGGTTTACACCCAAGCTAGAATACCCAAGCTGCTTTTCCAGCAGTCAGCTTGAGTCCAGCTGGTGCGAGTCTGTGTGCTTCTGCCAGGAGACCTTGCAATATAAATGTACCCTTCGCACCTTGAAGATGTTCTCCATGTCTGCACTGCTGAAGGTTTCTTACTCCTCTGATTTTTAGGACCTTCAACCCCAAACCATCAGCTCTCCAAAGGGCTGCTGCTTGGCAGAATGACACCCCATGCTACCATGCGGCCCCTCAGGATCCTCAATCTTAGCTCCACACCACTCCCCAAAAAACAGTCTGACTCACCAAGGCAGCTCCAACCCCTGGCAGTGCTAGTGTGTAAGCAAAGCCCAGGCATCTCTACCACCATGCACTCTAGACCTGCTCTGGGTGGAGTCAGTTGATGTGGTGGTAGTACCCATAGCCAGGCTAGCACCATCTCTGGAACTGTCCCTAGAGGCTGTAGAGGCCAGAAACTGCTCCAGCCCAGCCAATCACTCCTGCTTGCTGCACCAGGGGACAGAGAGTAATTGATTTTTCCACCAAGTTCCACAAGATGTTCTATAATGACCATTGGCTGGCTGGGCACCTATTAAGCCCATCTACATTCCCACCCTCCTGTACACAAGTCCTTCAGTGTAAGCTTACAAACAAGCCATGGAAGGAATTTTCCACTTGTGTGGTGTCATCCAAAGGGCAGGATATCTGATTTGATAACATAAGAACAGAACAGCCATAATGGTCCATCTAGTCCAGTACCCTCTCTTCTGACAATGACCAACGACAGGTGCTTCAGGTTGAATGACAGGTAAACATCAAGTGATCCATCCTGTTGGCCACTTCCAGCCTCTGGCAAACAGCAATCTCTGCCTGTCCAGGCTAATAGCTGCCAGTGGACCTATCCTGCATGAACTTATCTAGTTCTTTTTTGAATTCTGTTAGGCTATGTCCACACTTACACAGCTAAATCGATTTAACTTAAATCAATTTAATAAAATCAATATAAAAATCATTAAATTGATTTAAGTTAAATCGATTTAACAGGTCCCCCCTAGAAACTCAAATGGAAATAACATGTCCATGGACAGGACTTGCCATTTCAATTTAGGAGAAAGGCACCATGGGAGGTGTGGAACCATGGCCCCCTAGAAGGGCCATGCCCCCACCCAGTATATAGAAAAAGGAGAGCACCTGGGAAGAAGGGCAAAAAGTGTTAAATTGAAATAACATGTCCACACTGTATTATTTCAAAATAACAATTTCTATTTAACTGTCATATCAATATAATACGAGGTTTTATTATAGCAATATTACTTTCCTTAGATCGAAACAAGGGAGCACCTCATTTTCAAATAAGGGAACGTTGTGTGGACCTACCATTTTTTAAATTGAAATAACCAGCATTATTTCGATTTAAACAGTGTGTGTGGATGTACCCTTATAGTCTTGCCCTTCACAACATCCTCTGGCAAGGAGTTCCACAGGGTGACTCTCCATTGTGCGAAGAAACACTTCCTTTTGTTCGTTTTAAACCTGCTGCCTGTTAATCTTATTTGGTGACCCCTAGTTTTTTGTGGTATGAGAAAGAATAAATAATACCTCCTTACTTAATTTGCCCACACCTGTCACAATTTTATAGATATCTATGATATCCCCACTTAGTTGCTGATGAGCCAATGCCCTGCTCTGTTCTGACATCTCCTTTGAGGTCAGCCAAGGCCAGTATCCATTTGCTCCCTTACCTTGGATGAGATAGTAAATCCTGTCCAAGAACTAAGCTGCCTCATTGTAAATCCCAGGTAGCCAGGATCACCCTATGCCCTAGCTCACAATGCCCACTGGGCACTCGGTGAGTTCATCCTGTTAAACCATCAGCCCCTGCTTTCTGCATGTTGTCCCTCCTGCTGTCTAGCAGAGCAACTATCACAATGGGGCAGTGCGTCTGTGAAGCTAGTGGATGGGATTAGATGCACTTTAGGGCTGTCCAGCCTTACAGGCTCTGTACAGAAATGCAGGAAGTAGTTGACTGCTGCTTGCACATCCCCTTGGCATGAGGTTTGCTAAATCCCAGCTCCTTTCCATCACTTAGTTCTCTGGGTTTTCCTCTCACAGTTGCTGTTTATATTGCTCCAATGATGTGTGTCACTCAGGGCCCTGCCCCAAGCAGGGGGAGTGGCACCGTGGAAGGGGTTAAATCTGGGTTATACCAATGACACAATAGCAACTATTGGGTATTTGCTTCCATGCTCCAGGGCTCCTGGGGTTTCTAAAGTCAAAGGTCAGCAAAGGATGACGGTGGGTTGAAGTGATCCTACACTGTCCATCCCTGCAGGTGACTGTTAAAGAGGTAGAGTTTATAACTCTCAAGTGATAGGGAAAAAGCACAGGCTCCCCACCATCGTACGCTGCTGCTGGCCTTGTTGTACACTAACGAAGTCGAGCAGCGGCTGCATTTGTGCATGCCAGTGCCAAAAGCTTCCACAGGTGGCAGTTTAACCACATATTACACCCAAGCACACTCCAGACAGGCTCTCTGAAACTCTGCGTGGGACCTGGACATCCCCCTGCCTGACCACTCCATGACATGTCCAGTTCTCTGCAGGGCTTGAGCATCCCCCCAACTCTGACTTGCCCCCACCTCCCCCTCCCTGACTCTGCACAGGAACTAAGCACATGCCCCGTCCTGATTATGGTCCCATCTTTGAACACATCCTCCTCAGTTTTGCCTACAGCCTGATATGCCCGCTGCTACAGTGCAGACCTTAGTGCACATACCCCTGCCATACCCTCCCCCCACTTCTGCACAGGGCCTGAGGGCGCTCCCATCAGCCACTTCCAACCACATCCCACCATTTCCTTCACCCTCATAGTTTTCACTCAGAACTCTCTTGCTAAAGGTGCTGGTTCCATGCTGATTAAAAACCTGGGATCTCAGGCTGCAGGCCTTTTCCCCTTTTTCAGTGGACCAGAGGTAAGTGGAAATGAAGCTCAACCCCAGGATCCCTGTGGGGCTGTGGCCTTCCCCAGTCAGCACACTCCCAAGAACAGAGCCACAGGCGGTCTGGGGTTTTGCAAAGATCTTTAACTGGCAGAGGTGGTTTCGTAGTGCAAAGCATTCACCTTCAAACACACAGCTTTTTCTGGACAGCAAATAAACAGCCCCTAAAAAGGCAAGAGACTGACCTTGGAAATGGGGAGAAAGAAGATTGGGAAGGAAAGGAAGCAGCAGTGAGCTTTGGAAAAAGAAATCACCCAGAAAGTCTTATGCAACACTCCCTACCTCAGGGGCCTGCCTGGGTTAGGAAAGCAATTGCCCAAACTAAACCCCTGAAGCAGGGCACTTGAGAGAGCAGCCAGTTTTTTTAAGAAGGCACAAACTGGAGGGTGTGGCTAACTTTCCAAAGACGGCAAGGCTGGCTTCATAGGCCTCTTGTCTCCAGAGTCCAATGCTCAGGAAGAAGTGGAGTAGCCTGTCTGTGTTGTGGGCAGGTGGAAAGTGTTCTGTACACTTATAGACACTGCATCCTCTCAAGAGCCTAAGATGTTTCCTCAGTCAAATTCCTCATCAGGCTGAAATGGTTGTAGCTCTGAGCCCATATACACTAGCTGATGATCTGGCCTGTGTGATTATATTAGACTCTGTCTGTGCAACCCATGGCGTGATTAAAATACAGCGGAGGCTTTTTGCAGTCCAACTACTCCCCATTCTTTATTTAGTACGGTCTTTACCCCTGGGCATCAAGGCACTGAAGCACTTCCTAAATGGATTGAAACCAACAAAACCAGAGCAGCTGAGCCAGCCTACATAGCACTGGGAGTGGGCTTTGGCCCAGCCCCACTGCAAGCAACCATTCTGTTGCACTTAGAGATGCTTGCAGAGGGGGTTTGCTGGGGTGGAGGGGGGAGCATGTCACACAAAAACCAAAAATCATTAAGAGTATTTCCAAGGGAACTCAAAGAAAATAAACACTGTTTGGTTTGCCTTCCAACATCCCTCTGCAGTATTTGCAAATACAGGCAAGGCAGAAAATGAAATGGACTGGTCAGACTGACAGGAAAAGCAACATCTGAAACAGGACACAGCAAGGAGAGAAACTTTTTTTAAATATAGCACAAGGATTTCAAGTCTGGCTGGTTGTCAGAATTCATGTGGCCCATGTTGTACCTTAGACTTTGTGGGTAATGTGAGAGCAGAACTTGATTCAATGACATCTTGCTTTTACCATCCTAGATTTTAAATGTAAGCAGCTCAGAAGGGGCAAAGAAGGATATTTTCCACCTCTTTGCACGTAGCATCCCACCACAGCCCTTCAAATAGATTCAGGATTCTTCTTCTCCAGCTAACTCGTCAGGCTCATCTGCCTGGTGAAACTCCGCCCTGAAGCCTGGCAAATCTCCAAGAGCAGAGCATCAAGAACACAAATAAGGATAGTCTTCCTCCAGGCAGCTGTGAGACATTCTGGGCAGGACTGCATGACGGCCCACCCTGGTAGAACTGTTTGGTTCTGGCCTGCATGCAGGTGGCACCCCCTCTTTTAACACTTTACAGAGGTCTGCGGCAAATCCTAAACCTAGTGCAATCAATGGGAGTTTTCCCATTGCCATCAGTGCAGACAGCATTTCACCCAGAGGCCATAACAACGTCCCTCAAAGTGGTTGTAACTATTCAGTTACATTCACATTGACAAGATTGAGCCGCTTGATGACATAGTCAATTCTGCAGTGTAAACAGACTCATTCAATCCGCCTCAGTGCTCTCTGGCCTTAGTACAGGGTTTCATTTGGGGTGAGACCAACTATCAATTATTTATTATCTTGAGAGAACATAAACATCCCTCAGCCTCTTGTCTTGTGGTCCCGGGGCTCTTTTAAATGGAAGCACTGAAGATTAAATTGGTTCTGGCACTCTGATAAGCCATCACAAGCATCTGGGAAGAGGAGAGAGTTTTAGTTTAAATATCTATTTATCGGCTCACTGATCTCTTAGAATTACACTTACTGGCCAAGTGTTGACAGTCCCTCTAGGCTTCCCAGTCCTGAGACTAGTACTGGGTGTCACTGCAGGGGGATGGTGCAAAAGCAAAAGAGATATCATGGAACATTTCACACTTCAGAGAGCTGGGAAAACAGAACAGTGATAAAGACCTACTCTAAATCACAACCCTTCTAGGTGCAATCACAGTTTCCTCACATATGGAAAAGCACTTGCTCCCCAGAGCCTCCATGTCTCAGAAGACCAGCATGGGCGATCGTAGTGTACCGCCTGAGAGATCTCTCCACCCAAACTGGGAGACAATAGAGGCTCTCACAATGGGCTGACTCTAGCACAGTCTCAGTGAAGACCAAGGGTTGAGTAGGCCTGGGGAGTTAAGTCCCTTCTAAAGGGGACCCTCTGGGTGCAGAGGAAGGTGCAGTGAGATGTGGATGTTCCTTGCTGCTGCCCAAGCTGGACCTGTGCAGCAGAGGCCTTCAGTCCTCAGGGCTGTTAAGACAAGTGCTACATTCATGAACTGAAGCCATCTTCAAATGGGAAAAACTCCCATCAACTCAAAATAATCCCCAGAAAAGCTATGCCAGGAGTCTGGACTGTGCTGTCTTGCATAGGTGATTTGTGCTAATTACATGCTAGTGTAGCCAATGAGGTGCTGGCTTAACTCTGCAGTAAGTTAAACCAGAAAGAGATTGCAGTTCTCCCCAGCAGCAACATTTGGCTTCTAACTTGTGTCTCTCTCAAGGAGAAGTGCAGTGACCCTGAGAGAAGTGAGGAAAATAAACTGGAAAAATCCCACAGCCAAGTTATTCCTCCCCCAACACATCCCCAATTTACTAGCTTATGAAGGGGCAATGAAAACAAAAAAGAAAAAAAAATAAAAGACGACCGCAGCTGGCACCAGAATACTGTGACGGTTGCCAAAGGAATGATGGAAGATTGTACGGTGTGTGCTTCTGCAACAACAAGCCAAATGGGCCTTGGGCTGTGGAGAGCACTAGCCAGTCTTTTGGAGCAGGCTTGAAAGATACACTTGCTCACTGCAGCCCAAATCCTGAAAGGTTTTTAGATGCCCAACTCCCATTCAGATTGATGGGAGTCAGATGCCTAAATATCAATATAAATAGCAGAAGAGTAACGGGCCACAAGAAGAGCTCCTCTCAGTAGCTGAAAGAAGAGGAGAAATGCCAAGATTTCCAGGCAGTTATTAGCCAAGCCTGACACAAAAGCCCTCCCCTTGCACCTAATAGCAAAGTCCACAAATGCCAAGCTGGTTGCAGTCCCAAAGTCTGCCCTTTTCCAAGAGCTGAATTTCTTTACCTCCATCTTTTGTAGCAACTTTTGGCTAAGATATGTCCTGCTTTGGGTATCCTGTGGGAAATACCAATAGAGGAGGATTCCACACTGAAGGCAAAAGTCCTTGAAATACAAAAAAGTTTCAACTGTCAAAAGCTTTCAGTGCGTTACTGAGATCAGCCACTGTGCTTTCCAGCGGCAGCTGCACGCGAGTTACACCACAACATTAGTGAACAGAGGCTTCTAACGTTCGCTATGTTTCGATGTCATTGGTGGCTCTTTGGAATACTCCAGATGGCATTGAAAGCAGTGAGCTGCTTCTGGGTACCTGGTAGAGAAAGTAACACCACCATGAAGCTAGGGTCCTAGTATTCTCCTATGCTGCCTGGCACGCTGAGAAAACCCCAGTGGAATGTAGATTTAAGGGACACCCCACATTCACAGGTACACGTTAACAGTCTGCAGTATCATCTGCCGGCAGAGCGGGCAGTTGCGCTGGTATATGGACTGCTGCAGTAGGATTTCAGTGCATTCTTGACAGAGGCAGAGATGCCTACAGGGCAGGAGCAAGACTGTCTTGGTTTGGTCCTGGCAGATGACACATTTTTTCCGTTCTTCTTGTTCTTTCAGGAGTATCCAAGGGTCGTTCTCTGGAGCAACATCCTTGCCATCTTTCTCTGAAGCATTCAGCTGCTCTCTTCTCAGAGCTTTGGCTCGCGATGTGCTTGGCCCTTCACCTGGAGGCTGGAGGCGCTGCCCTGCTGTGGCGTTTCGCCCAGAGGCTGGCTGTGCGTGTGATCCCTGTTCAATGTTCATGTCACGTTGGTCCCCATGTCCTCTGGCTACCAGCTGTGGCATGTGATGGCCACCATCTGCACCCTGCTGATGAGCTCCAGGCTGTCCCTGTCTGTCCTGATTAGCTCCTCCAGCAACCACGGGCCTGTGAATGGCTGAAGCTGCTCCTGGCCTGCCTTGGTTGGCCTCTACACTGTGTGGCCCTGGATTAACCTGCTGGTTCGTTGCTCTGCCTCCTCCACTCCAGTTGGCCATCTGGTATCTCCAGTCTGCTACCCTGCGCCAAGCCTGGGAGCTCACAATCATCCCCAGCGTCAACAGCACAACCTGACAGAGGCGCCAGACATCCCTCCGCAGGCGGTGGTAGGAAGGCAAGGTGTTCAAGTATCCGGACACCTGGTTCACCAGAGTCCTAGTCAGCTCAGGGTTGAACACCAAGGTGCAGACTGTGACAATCAGGGCCAACAACACCAGGCCATAAAGATTCAGGAAGAAGATGTTAACCAGGAGCTTGCTCGTTGACTCTAGAAGTTCAAATGCCAGCTGGCAGGGTGACCACAGGACAATGGACATGGCAATGGCGCTGCTAGACATACGAGCAAGGAAGGCAGCAAGAAGGTCTGTGACTCTCAGGAAAGGGGTGATGAGGGAGTCCCACAGGGCCAACACCACGTTCTGGGTACCAATCAGGCAGATGTTGATGATGCTGTTCACAAAGTAGGCGAGGAGGCTCATAACAATGGTAAACACTTCGCACACCTGTCTCAAGAATGACTGGCCAGAGCCAACCAGGTTCCAGAGTCCTCGGTGCACAAATTCCTTGCTTCTCAGGACCACGTGCGAGAAGAGATGCCCGACCACTTTCAGACTCTCCAGGCTGGAGCAGAAGCCTCGAAACAGGCCGGCGACGGTTTGCACAGAGCCGAGAGCCAGGCAGCAAATCATCTCAACCAGGTACACCAGAGAAAGCAAAGCCCCATTCCAGCAGTGGATCACGCCAGCCACCAGTGCAGTGGGCATGTTATAGAGGAATGTGATGAGCCAGACCAGCACGGAGACCAAGGTAGAGACCAGGAGGAAGTTCACATCCAGCAGGAAGCCCAGGATATCCAGGGCCATTCCTACACCGTTGATGACCAGGAAGACCAGATCCATGGTCTGGGCCCCGACTAGGGCGCTGCTGGCAGGAACTAGAAAAGATGGGTTGGAGAAAAAGCAGTGGGTCAGATATTGATTGGGAATGCACAGGATGGGGGTGGCTCCCAGGGGCCGGGGGGCCTTGCTGCAGGAGGAAAGAATCCCCCGGTGCCTAAATATGCTGGGGGCTGGTGGGAAGAAGGGGGGATCCCCTTGCTACCAGACCAGGGTGCGGGGCTGGCTTGCAGATGTGGGTCCCAGCAAGGGTGGGGAACCCTAGATGTGTGGGGAGGGGCTGGCTCCCAAGCAGTGGGGGGTCTGTGGGTTGCAGGGGGCGCTAGGAGGGGGAGGCTCCCTGGCTTCATGCATATCAGCGGCGGCTCCTTTAAGAGTCCTCCCCGCCGCCCCGGCCAGTTACTATTACGGAGACTAGGAGTCCCAGCTGGGCGATTCCATCCCCCCACCGCGCGGGGGAGCAGCTCCTCACCCCCACTCTCCCACTCCGGGATCCGGACTCGGATCCCCCCGCGGGGGGGAATCATCCACGTCCCAGGATTTCCTCCACTTCCGAGCCTCTGGGCGCCGCCATCTTGAGTGGGCGTGGCCAGGCGCAGGCCAATGGGAGGTAAGCTCCGCCCTTCCACGCGCTTTAATTGGGCGGTTTGAAAGACACTGGCGAGGGAGTGTTGTTTAAGTTCCGACGGAAGGGGCGCGGCTAATAGCGCCAGAGGCTCCTTTGATTGGCTGGTTCTGGTCCCAGTGGGCGGGCGAAACTAAGACCTGGGTCACTGGGCTAAAGATTTAAAGGGCCAGCCCCGCGCTGGGGAGGGCTCTGCCCTGATGACTCTTTGTAGGTGTCAGAGGGGCAGCCCTGTTAGTCTAGCTCAGCAAAACAAACAAGGAGTCCCGTGGCACTTTTAAAGACTAACAAATTTATTTATTGCATGAGCCTTCTCGGGAGAAAATCCTACTTCGTCAGATACTTAAGGATGGGGATTTTCTCCCGGAAAAGCTGGTGTGATAAATAATTTTTTTAGTCTTAAAGTGCCATGAGACTCCTTGTTCATTTCACTTCCAGATCCCAAAGGGTGGAAAGGAGGACAGGGAAGTAGGAAAAGGAGGACATTGGAGGACAAGTGGAAAAAACGTAGCGTTAATGTCATATTCTTCTGTTTTTAGGGGGCCCTGGAATGCTTCCCCCTAAAATTAGGGTGTTCCAGGGCGTTCCAGCATACTTTAACCCCTGCAAGTAAAAAGCCAGACAAAATCATGTATTTTTAAAATGCCTGCTGGATGGAGGATGTGAAGGTAAAAAGGAGGAGATGGCCTCCTTCTGCCTGACATCTGGTAACCCTACCCATGCCCTGCCCATGGCTCGTGTTGGGCACCTCCTGGGTCAGCCCAATGGGCAACCTAGCCCAGCACCTGGTAACTGGCTGCTCCAGCAGGGGCAGACTGGCCGAGACAACTAGCATCTGCTCCCTATTGTCCTGGCCCAGCTCCAAGCAGATCCAAGGGCAGCTAGAGCACAGGCTGCATCTCTGACTATCACTGGGCCTGTCCTCCATAGGCTCGCCTCCTTCTTTTATGAGTCCAGGTTTTGCCCTAAACAGCCCCTGCTCTGGCAAGAAGTTTCCAGTGTGATGAAGTCCTGCCCTTTGTCTGTTTTAAACCTGCTGCCTGCTCCTCTCATGGAGAGCCTTCCCTGTTTCTTATGTGCCAGGGTAAATACCACACCTAGGGTTACCAGATGTCAGGCAAAAGGAGGACATAGCCTCCTTTTTACCTTCACGTTCTCTGTCCGGCAAGCATTTTAAAAATACATGATTTTGTCTGGCTTTTTATTTACAGGGGTTGAAGTATGCTGGAATGCCCCAGAACACCCTATTTTTAGGGGGAAGCGTTCCAGGGCCCCTTAAAAACAGGTGACTGTTACGTTAATACTACATTTTCTCCATGTGTCCTTCCATGTCCTCCTTTTTGTACTTCCCCTCCTCCTTTCCATGCTTTGATATCTGGTAACCCTAACCACACCGCAGTTCACTTTCTCCACACCAGTTGTGATTTTAAAGACCTCTGTTGTACCCTCCTCCACTACATTGTCTCTCTTCCAAGCTGAACTGCCCCCATCTTTTCAATCTCGATCACAGTGAAGCAGCCTCTGACCCAAAGAGGCAGCTGGCAAGTGACAAGATTGTTGTTATGAGCCATAAACCTAGAGTCTGTGCTCAGTCCATGATGTTTGGCGTCTAGTTGGGTAATTAATTCAAGCACCAAGGCTCACCTTTGGAAATCGCTGTGCAGGTTTCCTTTCAGGAAAAGGAAAGGCGCTTGAATGATCTTTTACAATATGTGCTAACTGCTTGTGCTAAACAATCTGTTCCATCTTGCATTTTGCTGTGATGCTGGGATTTCCTTTCCCAGACCTGAAGAACACCACTCTGTGGGTCCATGCTTCTCTCTCACCAAAAGATGTTGGTCCAATACAAAAGGTATTTACTCAACCGCCTTGTCTCTCTAATATCCTGGGATGCACAGGGCTACAACTACACTTTCTATTTACATGTAAATTAAGTATTGTATGGTTCACAGCAGGCCTCTTGGTCTACAATGTGAGGTGAATGCTAATAAAGAATTGTAAAATGTTTAAAAAGAGGAAATTAGCAGGAACATGTGGGTGTACCCTATCTTCAGGTGAACATCAGAAGTTTTTTTCTGGTGTATTCGGAAGCATGGAGAGACAGACACCCTGGGATTAGAAGCCCTGCCTGGATACAAATATGTGGATCTGCATCCAATCTGCACCTGCAAGAAATGGTCCATGGATATAATGCAGATATCTGTGGATTTGCAGGGCTCTAACTGGGATCCTTCACTAAGCAAGTATACTGGCAGTGTATTCATTTCTTGAAAAAGCAGGGTCCTAGACACATTTGGTTTAAGATACTGTAGAGAGCTTTGGGTGAGATAACTAAAAAGATCAGTCTAAAGCAGTTTAAACTTTAGCTGGAGAATGAGTTTAATGGTGTTGCTTTAAAGTTAACCATTTGTTCCCATCTCTCACCAGCGTATTTATATCTCTGTTCTTAAATAAATTTCCTTTTGCTTTTATCATTGAACTCAAGTGTTGTGTGTGATGCAGACACAGTGGGCTCAGATAAAACTAGTAAACTGAGGTACTTTGTTCTTGGGAACAGAGGCTCTGGGATTTCTGTGGGTATCCAGGGATCAGGACTTGACGCTAGTGGAGACACTTTGAATGGAGTCTGTGACTAGGGTATCTCTCATGTCAACCTTCATGGCAGAAGCAGGGCTTGTGTAGCCCAGAGGCCAAGTGCTTGAGCAACTCTTAGGGGTGAGCATGCTGACACAGGTAAAGACCATTGCATGCACAAAGCAAATGGCAACAAGGCGACTCACTGCTTTAGCTGCCCTCAGAAGCCTCACAGTGCCCTTTGACAGTTCCTGCAGCAAGCTCCCCCTCTATTCCGCTGGGGGATGATGAAGCCAAGGACAGGGGATGGTACCTCAGGCTCCCTTTATCCCCCTAGGGATTGAAAGCAGTCCCTTATTTATTTTCATCCCACCCCACCCCCTTGGCTTGCCCCATAACAAGGGCACTACCCCTTTTTATTCCCCTCCATGAGGAGAGATGCCTTCCCTCACCCTCCCCTGCAGTCCTCAGCCACAATAACAACAGGACATGTCAACGCTATAGCATGGCCGGGTCATGGACTAGGTGCCCCTGCTTGCAGTGGATAAGGCTGCAGTGGGACCATGTGCTTATTGTCTTGGCCACCCAGACTGCTGCCTTCTCACTGCAGGTGCAATATAAACTCTACTTGACCGAATTTCCCAGTTCTCATCCTTGGACATTAAACTGTCTTTTTAAACATACAAATTTATGTTGACTATGTTCCTCCCAAATATCTCTGACTGGGATTAGCCTCAGATGGTCACCAATGATCCCAGAATACAGAAGCAACCTCTCATGACCTGCAAAATCTTGCTTGCAAAAAAAACAGCAACAAATTGTGGAATACAACTGTGGATGCCTGGGAGGGGAAGAAAGTCCCTGGGTTGCAACATTCTGCATTCTCTCTCCACATTCTTCACTCTCACCCCTGAATTCTTTGCCCCTCCTCTGTACAAAACAAATGGGAGGAAGAGTGTTGCAGAGGGAAACTAAGGGGTTAATAGCGACCCGATGTTGCATGCTAGAACAATCTCTTGGCTTCAGATTTGTCCTGCAGTGCAAAGTGCCACCTCCAGCAGCTGCCCCATCACTTTGCCAGCCCTGTGATTTTCACCGGCTCGCTTTCAGAGCTGTCCCACTGCTCAGCTGGGGTTGGGATTTTCCATGATGAGGAGCTGTTTGTATTCTGTTTATGCAGGTGCCGTTCCTCTAAAGCCCTGGCTCTCTGGGACAGGCGAGGTTTTAATAGGTTTAACAGAATTTAATAGGCCTGCTAAAACCAGATGCCCCACTCCCAGAGTCAGTGGGAGCTGTTTGCTAGAGTGCTGCCCTGTGTTTCCTCCCTTGCACTAGACTCTGACAAGCCCTGCTCCATTAAGCACCCACAGTTGAGGGTATGCAAGATGCATATGTAAAGCAGACAGAGAGCAAAGCTTAGAACCAAGAGCAGGGACAACTGCTTCAGGGTCCAATCCCATTGCTGGTTCACCTAGCTTCCTTGGACTTCAAAGCAGCAGCATTGCTAATTTAAGGGGAAGAACAGCAGTCTAGTCAAGTGGCTATCACAGGCCTGGGAATCAGGACTTCTGGGTTCTGTTCCCAGCTGTGTGCCTGACATGCTGGTTAACCTTAGCGCAACAAACAGCCTGTCTCTGTGAGTCAATTTCCCCATCTGTACAATAGACTCTGGTGACTTTTTGGATCTGGGTGACTGCTTTAAGCTTGTCTCTAAAAATGAAGCTGGTAGTTGCTTTCCATTCTTGTTGACTGGGAGGCTCATGAGCCATAATAGTTTGTTATTGTAGAGTTGCTCAGCTCTCTGGCATTGGCTCTCATTTAGAGAGCATTTGTCTTTGGGAGTGGAGGAGAGTGAAATGGGGAGTTCTGCTGATGCACATAAAGAGGTAGGTAAACTTTGTGGCTTACAAAGCTGGTCTGAGGTCCCCGCCAGGGGAGGGCAGCTGGAAGCAGAACTGTTTTGTGGCTTGACCTGTGCCATACATTTGTAAAGTTCCTCCTTCTAAGAACATCAAAATGTAGCCCTAGCTCAGCCCAGCAGTGTGCAGTCCTGCGATGGTCCATTTGTCATGCAGAAAGGCCCTTCCCACTCTCTTCGGAATATTTTGTGGGATGTGTCCGGGGATGAAAGGAAGCCAGTGAACCAGGTGTTTTGCTACAGGGGGGTCCCATGGGTAATCTCTGTGCAGGCCTTCTTGTATTCAGTGGCCACTCTGGGGGCAGACCTGCAGCACAATTAAACAAAGGAGGAGAGCAGATGAGATGGCAGAGTTGCATCAGAGGCCTCTCATCTTGGATTAGTGTCTCCTGGGTGAGGGAAAGGTTTCTTCAGCTTCTGGATCCACCTCCATACAGCCAGTAGGTTGAGATGAAGTGAAGCTGGAGCCTGCATTGTCTGCTGGACATCAGCTTGATGCCCAATAGAACAGTGATGACTGGTGGGACAACTGGATTTCAGCATCAGGGACTGATTTTAAGTCCAGCTTAAAGGGCTGGGGCAAAACCAGTGGGTAAGCATCAGGGCTTGATCACTAGTTGGCATTCTGTTCCCTTCAAGTTCTCACTAAACTCATCACCATGATATCTGAACATACAGCCAGTCATCATCCCAGCTGTGTGTTGCTGTCTCCAGGTCTCCTCTCTGAGATGACAATGCTCAGCCAGTTGAAGGAGAAAGGGCGGGGGGGGGGATATCAGGGTGGTGCAAGGGGGCAGGAGTTAACTTGCGAGTATGTACCATGGGAGAGCTGGCTTCAATGTATCTTTAAGATCACAAGTGACATAAGTGCAGTGAGTCCTCATCCTAGACACAGGAGAGATTTGTGCTTGTCACAGATTCCCTGCACCATTGGGCACAACTTATAGTGTCTTATAGTGTTGGGGTGGGTGAGAGACTAAAAAAGGGTTTGAGGCACATTGGCGGAGCTGTGTGGCAGACCCAGGCCTTGAATAACGGCAGGTTGGGGCCGAGGTTTCTTTGCAGAGCAGGGTGGGCGGCAGCTTACATGTTGCCTGGCTCTGGCCAACATTATCAGTTTCTCATCACAAGCAATAAATTTATGGCGAGCTTCCAACTTCCCCAGCAGTCAGAACAACCCAGGGCCTCTGGGTCTGGCAGCAGAGCCTCAGCATCAAATGCTGGGAAGGATTTTTTCCTTTTAATTCCTCAGTATCCAAAATAAGCTCTGTGCCACCCTAGTCATGGCAGAGGCAAGCCCCCCAAGGGACTATGCTGACATTCCAGCCCCTGGTTCCCAACACAACACTCAGCTCTCCCCCGCGGCAGGTTAAGAGGTCAGAAAGCCAACTGCAAGCAGATCCCAAGATGCTCTGGGAGATGCATTCCTGGCCATCAGGCTTTGGAGCCGGCAAGGACAAGCCTTTAGGCTGTGTGTGAGACCTGGAGCCCAAGGCTTTTTAAGGAAGGGGAATGCAGTGAACTGAGTGATCCATGGGAAAGTTATCCACGGAGCTGGCTGAACTCCTGGGTATGAGCAATCCGGTGGCTGCAGCTATTCAAACTGAGGAGCTGCTCTGCACTGCCATTGCCTCAGCCAGTCAAGATGTACCAGGCTTTAGGAGCTGGTTAACCTTAGTGAAGGCTGTGCCACTTCTTTCAGTGTCTGTTTGCCCAGTTGTGGAGGAGATAGTGCCACAGGCCTCCCCTCTCATCCCGCTGGATCGTCCTTGCTCTTCCTCCCTCTCTGCTCCCCAGGATTTCCTTAAGCTGCTCAGGCTTTCAACCTTGTGCTCCCCATACCCTCTTCCCCCCTTCTATGCTCCCTCTCTTCCTTCACGCATGGTGCTCTAAGGGGGATATGTGGGTGCATGTGCACAGGGACTTTCTCCTTTGGTTCTTTCCCATGCGTTTATTTTCAGGCTCACATCACTTTGGTGGGCCTGACTCCCTGTGGGGGTGGGGATGCACTGAGATGCTTTGAGCATTTATGGTAATGTTTGGGTTTCTCATCTTTCAGAAACCTGAGACGGCCTCTGTCGGTTTCATTCACTGTTTGGTTCAGGCCCCTGAGCTGGGGAAGTGGGAGATGAGTAGTCCTGGGACAAGCAGGCACCCTGTCAGACCGACTCAGGCTGCACCTGCTCCCTGCCTCTCTCCTCCCTCCGTCCCTGCTTCTCTGTCTCTTTCTCCTTGGAGCCAGTCATAGAATCATACAATCATAGGGTTGGAAGGGACCTCATGAGGTCATCTGGGCCAACCCCCTGCTAAAAGCAGGACCACTTGGATTGAGCTGATATGTGTCCCTACAAGAGAGGGGGCTGGAAGTGGCTCTAGGGCAGGGACACCCAGGTACTAATTTGTATCATTGCATGAAGAAATGGCTGTGTATTTCTCCAGCCTACCAAGACACTGCAGCCTCCAGGAATCCCTCTCACTGATTACTGACTGCATCACAACAAATAAATCACAGCATCCAGGAATCCCTGTTGCACAGCTCTGACTGACTGACCTCTGCCTGGAAAGCCCTGTCATTGAAGTTCCTTTGT
Source organism: Podocnemis expansa (assembly GCA_007922195.1). Lineage (NCBI taxonomy): Eukaryota > Metazoa > Chordata > Testudines > Podocnemididae > Podocnemis > Podocnemis expansa. Next base: position 22,763,661 of record ML682025.1, read on the forward strand.
GTCACCTCCTTTCTATCTCGGCACTGCCCTCCCCACCTCCTGAATTCCTTCCTCCTCCCTCTCCAAACACGCAGCCTGACCCCCAAGAGGTTGCTTAGCTAGCTCTTGTTATTGCAGGCAGGGTTAGGCAGTTGCTAGAGGTCACGCTGATTTGCCTTGGAAAAGAAATCAACAGCTGTGTTAACAGCAGCAGTAGCTGGCTCTCGCCCCTCGCCCTCCCCTTTGGATTTAGCCCATTGACCCCATGTGCCCTGCACACACTAACGCGATTACAGCTGTCCACAAGAACTGAATGAACTCACGACTCCATGTTCTCATCAGGGCCTTCTAGTCTGAATGAAATAATTAGTCTCCCCTAACCACATTAGGAGTCATTTATACTCATTTGGATGTGGGCAGGCCAGTGAAACAGACCTACTATCTTCCAGAGATGGACGGGCCACTGCGTTCCAGCCCACAATAGCTAGTGCTGAGCCCAGGAGAGCAGGCAAATTGGGACTCCCTGGGCAGTGTGGTGATCATCTGGTTTGAAACACCTACTCAGGAAACTTCCTTTCCCAAGCACTTTGTAAGCCTTGGTCTCAGCTCACAGGGGCATTGCAATGTAAGTGGGGGAGAAGCTGACTGCCTGTGGTTGCAGTCATTTCTGTAGGGGGGGTGGACATGGGAGGTGGCTGTGTAATTGTTTTGGACAAGAAATGAAACGGCTTCTCTCCATCTGAGCCTTCACTAGGAACTTAGATATGCAGGCTGTGGAATCAGGAGACATGTTCAGTTCCCAATTCTGCCAATGACTCATTGTGGGAGCTTAGGTAAGCCCCATGCCTTGGGCCTCAGTTTCCCCAGCTGTAAAATGGGGCTAATGATACATCCCAGAGCTCCCTGGAGGCAGAGTGCAATAGAAGGCCTCAGTATAAGCCTTACCTTTAAAGAGCCATGTATTCAGGACCCCACTTCCACAACCATGCTGCAAAATAACATCCCCTTGTGGTGCTATGCCAAGCCATCCTCTTAGCAGAGTCCCACAGAAGATGAACAACATACCCCTTCACATCACACTGTGCTTAGTTGGCTCTGGGGCATGGAGGGCCGACACTGCATGGAATGGGAGTAGGAGGCAGTGTGGGCACTGGACAAAACCTAATGCTTCTCTAGGTACTGAGTTCCAAAGGGGCAGCCGTGTTAGTGTAGGGGGGGGGAAAAAAAAAAGCAAGGAGTCTTGTGGCACTTAAAGACAAACAGATTTATTTATCACATGAGCTTTGGTGGGAGAAAATCCCACTTCGTCAGACACTTTGAAGAGGGGGAACTTACAGAATGGGATGAAAATAAATGCAGGGGAGTGTAAGAGAGGGGATCAGGTCATACTGCAACAGCAAATCAGAGCATCTGTAATGATTCAAACTCAAGGAAACAGCGCATAGCGGGAGAATGAAGTCAAATTACCTGTTGTGACAGTCTCATAGTGGGCTGCTGAAGTTGGTGGCATTGCAACCTCCCATAGACACAGCTCTGGCCAACCAACTGCCCAGGACCCTGATCTCTGCAGTCCCTCCCTGCCTTCAGCAGCTCACCCATTGTCCATGGCAGGCCCAAATCAAAGGGAGGGGTCCTGCCGGAGTGAGGAGCAGCAGGTCTCTCCTGGCTTCTTGGGAAGGAGCAGAAAGGTCCCAGTTGTGAAAAGAGGAGAGGAGCAGACAGGAGAGGATCAGTGGGGCAGAGGAAGAGAGGAGTTTCCCAGCCATTCCTGCAGTTCCTGCAGCAGGTCTGGCTGCCTGAGCTCATCTCACTGCTGTGTGACTTGGCTCTGAGCTGGCTTTTCCTGGCTTGTTCTGTCTCAGAGATCACCACAGGGGAGGAAACATGAAGGGCAGGGGGGCTTGCAGGGTAGACGCCTCAGGGGAAATAAGGTGCCCAGTAGGGCAGGGGCGATAGAGAAGTGACTTCATGCACCAGTATTTTGCATCTGGAGACCCAAAGTTCTAGTGTAGAAGTCACAAGAGTAATAAGCTTGTTGAGTCTCGGCCCAGACCTGAGGCCATATTTACATCCCCAAGTCATCACTACCTCTAAATTGAAACTGGTCTCAAAAGCTGAAAGCAGGTAAGGATGGAGGAGCGGACAGAATGGTGATGAGCACCAGCAGAGCTGGGCGGTGCTTTCAAAGCTGGAAGAGTGGGTCAGGATTGGGGTGCATTGGAAGAGCTGTTGGAGGGAAACTTGCCAAGAGACAGCTTGCTCTGCATTTTATTCTAGCTAGTGTTGCCACTGTCACCCATATTTACGGGACTGCTGGAGGACTGCAAAGCTGGGGTGAGTAGCGGCTCTTCTGGAGCTTGAGCAGATGAAATTCTGAACCCCAATTACTGCCTGCAGCCAGCCGGGCTTCAAGTGCCTTGGGAGCAGGGGGGCTGGGTAGATCATAGCAGTGCTGCTGGAGTATCAGAAGAATGAACCTGGAAAAAGAGTCAGATTTTCCCTTCCGAGAGGCTGATGGATGATGAATGAGATCCTTAGCGGAAACCAGAGCATTGTCCAAAGCACCAAAGCCAGGGCTTCCTGGTGAGGAGCCTTGTGCTCTCCCGGCAGGATGCATGGCCAGTGCGCTGTTTGTAGTATGCACTCTGCTTAGAGAAGTGAATCTAGCCCTGGGGCTCACTATGGAATCTCAGCTTTCTCTCCTTTCCATTAGGAACCCAGAGCTTTAACAATCCAGGACTGGAAAGGGTTACACCAAATGAGAGCTGTTGTTCTCCTCTGCTCTCTGGTTTATATGCAGTAGCTGTATAACTCCAGGTGAGTCAGGCTGTTGGCACGGTGCCGGTGCCAAGTCTGACCCCAAATTGGGTTTCTTCAGCTCCCCAGCAGAGTGGCACTGAGGAGCCTCCAGTGCAGACTGTGCACACAGTGCCGATGTGTCTTTCAGCGCCCCTGACATACTCAGCGCCAGCTGCAGGGCCTGCTCCAGGGCCATACTGCACAGCCTTTGCTTCCTGTCTTTTTGGGTCCTTTGTTTGAAGGAGCAACAGACAGAGCATTTGTCTACTTGGTGAGGATCTCCCAAGCACTTCTTGTGAGGGTCACTCAATGGGGAAGGCCTTGCTGCAGCTTGCGCAGGGTTTGAAGCTGGGCATGGTTGGAGGAGATCCGGTGCAACGTTTGACCTCTGGACACTGGATGGACTCAGTTAATTGAGGCAAACAGGTCTTCTAGATCAGTGTTTCCCAACCAGTGTACCATGGCACACAGGTGTGCCATCAGGTCTGAGCAGGTGTGCCACAGAATTTTTTGAAAAACTACTCAAAGAGCTTTGGATTGGTGCATTAGCTCATGAATAGTCATGAGTTCATTTGGAAACTATATAGTGGTGTGCCTCAAATTAATTAAAGGTAGCAAGGTGTGCCATGGTAGAGAAAATATGGGGAACCACTGTTCTAGAATGAACATAAACTGATAAAGACAGGCGCTTGCACAAGTGCAAGGGCAGGCTGTTTCAGTAGTCATTTAGGGTGGAAAGGAGGAACTGGAGAGGGGCAGGGGAGGGGGCAGTGGCAGGGTCGCATACATAGTTGCAGTATTTGGCACAGAGGGGGCATTGGCCACTGACCCTGCACTGACAGGCTAAGGCAAATTTTTCTGGCCAACCATGAACTGCAGCACTTAGACATCTGTAACAGTATGTATGTGAGTAGCCCATCTCAAAGAAGGACAGTTACTGCAGGTAACCTACCATTCTTCTTCCAGTGCTGCTCAGATGCATTCAGTAATAGGTGTCTCTGTGCCGGAGCGCCGGATTGGTTGGAAAAAAACTTGTCCTAGCCTGTCAGAAGAGGGGAGGTGGCCACCACCCCTCATGCCACCTGCGGCTATATATACGCCCACCTCCCCGTCCCCTCCTCAGTTTCATTTCTTCCGCCTTGCACGTCGGAATTGAAACATCCGTTCCTTGCAACTTGCAAGCAGCCTGTCTCTTTGCCTTCTACTCACTGTCCAGCGGGGCAAATGTCTTTGTGGATTTAACTCCACCATGAGTGTCCCAACACCGGACCGGAACATCGCATCAACAATGCGGGGTTTAAACCCTGTGCCGAGTGCAGCAGGGCCTCCCTCGGGACAACCCCCACAGGAAATGCCTTAGGTGCCTGGGCAAAGACCACATGGTCTCGGCATGTTCCTTCTGTCTCTCCTTTCAACCAAGAATGATTAAGGAGAGGAAACAGCGATGCCGCTCCCTAGCCTTGGAGAAGGCTCAGCACCCTTCACCTGAGGCTTCGGGTTTGAGCCTGGCACCAAGACCCAGCTTGGCGCTGGAGCCTATGCGGCACTGTGCCACTGGTGGCCGCCACTGTTGCCACACCACCTCAGTGCCGACTCCGGCACCGCAATGCCTACCTGGCGCCTTGGCACGTTGCCACCGATCGAGGTCACCCTCAGTCAGCCCAGCACTGTTGGCACCGGGGTTGCCTCAGAACCATGCTGTACCCTGATCCCCTTTAATCACCAGCTTCTAGCAGCCTCTAGCAGCCTTGTGATTGGCCTGCCCCCTGTGTGACTAGAAAGGGGCAAGGGCTGACCTAGGCAGAGAAGGCCTTTAAAAGCCACTGCTAGAGCAACCAGAGGGAGCTTGCGAACAGGGGACAGCAAACAGGGGAGTTTGCGAGGGAGTTTGGGGAGGAGTTTGGTGAGGCCAGGATGGTGAAGAGGAGCCGTACTGCTGGTGCCAGTGCCCCTGCTATTTCCTTTAGCTCTGTTTCTACCCAGACAGACTGTCTCTCCATGGATATCTCCACCCAGATCCTGGTGTGGATTTGCAAGGACTGTGGCCTTCATCTTCCTGCCACTGATGATCAGGCTAGGGAAATGAGCCTATGTGATAGGTGCCTTCTGGTGGCATCTCTCCGGAAACAGGTAGGAGAGCTACAGGCGGAGGTATCACGCCTCAGGGGTATCTATGCCCTAGAAAAGTTCCTTGACAGTGTCCACGATGAGACCTGCAAGGAGGAGGTCGCTATCCCTGTGCCAAGGGCTACTGCCACAGCTCTGGAAATGGATGGGATGCCTATGGCAGAGGGAGGACAGTGACAGCTGGTCACCTCTGGCAGTAGACGGTGCTCCACGCCTGCTCACATCCCACCATCCCTTGTGGTGAGGAACCGTTATGCGGTGCTGGACACGATGCAGGAGGTAGAGGAGATGCCATCCACCCCAAAGGCTGGTCAGATCACAGCCACCTCACCTAAGAGGAAGCGTAGGGTTGTGGTGATTGGGGACTCACTCCTGAGAGGAACGGAGGCACCCATCTGTCACCCTGACAAGGCCTCTAGAGAGGTGTGCTGCCTGCCAGGTGCCCGTATCCGAGATGTAATGGAGGGATTGACAAAAATCATCCGCCCCTCAGACTACTACCCCATGCTGCTTATCCATGTGGGTACCAATGATACTGCGAGAGGTGATCCTCAGCAGATCAAAGGTGACTTCAGGGCTCTGGGAGTGAGGGTGAAGGAGTTTGGAGCACAGGTGGTGTTCTCCTCGATCCTTCCAGTCAAGGCTAGAGGCCTGAGGAGAGAGAGATGTATCCTAGAGGTGAATGCCTGGCTGCGAAGATGGTGTCGTCAGGAAGGATTTGGCTTCCTTGACCATGGAGTCCTGTTTCAGGACAGAGGATTGATAGGCAGAGATGGCCTTCACCTGTCCAAGAAGGGGAAGAGCATATTTGGGCACCGACTGGCTGACCTACTGAGGAGGGCTTTAAACTAGGTTCAACGGGGGAAGGAGACCAAAGCCCACAGGTAAGTGACAATGTGGGTGATCTGGGAGAAGGGATGGAACTTGGGGGGTGCTGGGACTGTAGCACCAGCAATAAAAGAGAAGGTGGTTGGAACATGGGGGGGGAATCAAACAAATGTCTTAAGGGCTCTACTGAAGCCCCAGTATGCGAGGAGAGTGGGGGAGGAGAACTCCTAGAAAAAATGCAAGGAGGTTTATGTAATAGAATTGGAAATCAACGTGACAAAATAGGGCAATCGGCCGCGTATCTTAGGTGCCTATACACTAATGCGAGGAGCCTGGGAAATAAGCAAGAAGAATTGGTAATACTAGCGCAGACAAGGAACTATGATATCATAGGAATAACAGAGACGTGGTGGGATAGTCTGCACGACTGGAGCTCTGCCATGGATGGGTATAAACTGTTCAGGAAAGACAGGCAGGGAAGAAGAGGGGGAGGAGTAGCGTTATATGTAAAAGAGCTCTATGACTGCTCAGAGCTCCATTATGGAAGTGGAAGTGTGCCAGTAGAAAGTCTGTGGGTTACATTGAGAGGGGAAAGCAACAGGGGGGATGTTGTGGTGGGTGTCTGCTATAGACCACCAGACCAGAAGCAGGAGGTGGAGGAGGTGTTCTATGGACAACTAGCGGAAGCTTCTAGATCACAGGCCCTGGTGCTCATGGGGGACTTCAATTTCCCTGACATCTGCTGGGAGGCCAATACAGCAGTGCATGGGCAATCCAGGAGATTTTTAGAGAGTGTTGGGGACAACTTTCTAGTACAAATGCTAGAGGAACCAACTAGGGGCCTTGCACCGCTCGACTTGCTGCTCACAAACAGGAAAGAATTGATCAGGGACATAGAGGTAAATGGCAAGCTAGGCAGTAGTGACCATGACATGGTTGAGTTCAGGATGCTGATTAAAGGAAGGAAGGAAAGAAGCAAAGCAAAAACCCTGGACTTCAAAAAAGCAGATTTAGGCTCCCTCAGGGAACTGATGGGCGGGATCCCTTGGGAAGCTAATCTGAAGGGGAAAGGAGTCCAAGAGAGTTGGTTATATTTTAAAGAAACCCTGCTAAGGGCACAGGAAGTTGCCATTCCAATTAGGAGACAGAACAAACATGTGAGGCAGCCAGAATGGCTTAGCAGAGAACTCTGCTCTGAGCTTAAACAGAAAAAGGAAGCTTACAGGAAGTGGAAGCTTGGTCAGATGACCAAGGAGGCATATAAAGATATTGCTAGAGACTGCAGGGATAAAATCAGAAAGGCCAAAGGACAAATGGAGTTGCGGGTAGCGAGGGATGTAAAAGATAACAAGAAGGGGTTCTACAAGTATGTTAGTAACAAAAAGAGGATCAGGGATGGTATAGGCCCCTTGCTGAATAGGGCAGGCATCCTTGTGACAGAGGATGAGGAAAAAGCTGAAGTGCTCAATGCATTTTTTTCCTTCAGTTTTCACAGGCAGGGTCAGCTCCCAGCCCACTACCATGGGTGTGGCAGATGGGAGAGAAGAAGACAGGCCCTTGGTGACAGAAGGTCAGGTTAGGGACTGCTTAAAGAAGCTGGATGTGCACAAGTCCATGGGGCCGGACGAACTGCATCCAAGGGTGCTAAGGGAATTGGCCGAGAAAATAGCTGCACCGCTGGCCGTTATCTTTCAAAACTCATGGAGAACGGGGGAGGTGCCAGAGGACTGGAAAAAAGCAAATGTAGTGCCTATTTTCAAGAAAGGGAAAAAGGAGGATCCAGGGAATTACAGACCAGTCTGCTTCACCTCCATCCCTGGAAAAATTATGGAGCAGATTCTCAAAGAATCCATCCTCAAACACTTAGAGGAAAATAAAGTGATCAGGAACAGTCAGCATGGATTTACCAAGGGTAAATCATGTCTGACCTATCTCATTTCCTGCTATGATCAGATGTCTGGTTTTCTGGATGCAGGAAGAACCGTTGATGTGATATACCTTGATTTTAGCAAGGCTTTTGATACAGTTTCCCACAGCGTTCTCACTGGCAAATGAAGGAAGTATGGGTTGGATAGGTGGACTATAAGGTGGATAGAGAACTGGCTAGATCAACGGTTTCAGCGTGTAGGAATCAATGGTTCCATGTCTAGCTGGCAACCGGTCACGAGTGGTGTGCCCCAGGGGTCGGTCCTGGGGCCGGTTCTGTGCAACATTTTCATCAATGATCTGGATGATGGAATAGACTGCATTCTCAGTAAGTTTGCAGATGACACCAAGCTGAGGGGACCAGTAGACATGTTGGAGGGCAAGGACAGGATTCAGGGAGACCTAGATAAATTGGAACAGTGGGCCAATAGAAATCTTATGAGATTCAATAAGGATAAGTGTAAAATCCTGCATTTGGGACAAAAAAACCCCATGCACTGCTACAGGCTGGGAAACATTCAGCTAAGTAGCAGCAGTATAGAAAAGGACCTGGGGGTCATGGTGGATGGGAAGCTGGATATGACTCAGCAGTGTGCTCTTGCTGCCAAAAAGGCCAATGGCATACTGGGCTGCATCAAAAGAAGTATTACCAGCAGATGAAGGGATGTGATCATTCCCTCTATTCTGCACTGGTGAGGCCACATCTCGAATACTGTGTTCAGTTTTGGGCTCCCCACTACAAAAAGGACAGGGACATGCTAGAGAGAGTTCAGAGGAGGGCAACCAAAATGATTAAAGGGCTAGAGCACAAGCCCTATGAGGAAAGACTGGAAGCATTAGGCTTATTTAGTCTGCAGAAGAGAAGATTGAGGGGGGATTTGATAGCAACCTTCAACTACTTGAAGGGATGCTCTAAGGAAGATGGAGCTCGACTGTTCTCGGTAGTAACGGAGGACAGAACGAGGAGCAATGGTTTCAAGTTGCAGTTAGGGAGGTCGAGGCTGGATATTAGAAAAACTTTTTTACTAGGAGAGTGGTGAAGTCTTGGAATGAGCTGCCAAGGGAGGTGGTGGAGTCTCCATCTTTGGAGGTGTTTAAGGCCCAGCTGGACAAAACCCTGACTGGGATGGTTTAAGTGGGAGTGGTCCTGCCTCTGGCAGGGGGTTGGATTAGATGACTTCTGAGGTCCCTTCCACCCCTATGATTCTATGATTCTATGATCTCCGGTGCCGACAACACGGTACCGCCTGGCCTCACTGGTGCCAACCTCCCCCTGGCACCAGCTGACTCCACCATCGGCATTGTAGAGCCTGGTGCCACAGGAACGGGAGCCTTCCCGCCTGAGCAGTCCTCCCTTCCCCAGCGAGGACCTGCCCATGACTCATGCGGAGTCGCTTCTCGTCCTGTCCACCCCGGAAGCGGTGGAGGCAGCACGAGCCCTGCTGCTCCTTCCGACTCCCCCTGCCCCACCTCCAATCAGAAGGGACAAACCAGCCTTCATCTTGAAGGCCTGGGTTCATCGGGGACGCTCACCCTCTCCTTCCAGGCCCCCATCTTCCACTCCAGGAGGGGCTGACACCACTCCACCGCCGGCACCGGGCCAGGAATCCTGATTCCCTTCCCCTGTCTCCAGCCCGGAGGAGGGACCTTCTAGGGTGTCCAAACGGCCCTGGCGCCGCACATCGGCCCTGTCACTCTTCCGGTTTCAGCTGCAAGAATGGTCCCCTGAGGGAACTCCCTCGCCTCCGCAACGGACCCCTGGTGCCATGCTGTCCCCAGCATCGGAGTCCTTTACAGGAAACCTCTTGGCGCACTTTGCTGGACCATGGCCCATTTAGATATGGAGGTGGAGCCCCTGAGTCTCCCCCCAACACCCTGTTCAGATCGGCGTTCGCCTCCACGGCGCCCTTAGCAATCCCGCCCCACCCGAGCATATGGGGCCTTGCACGCTCCCGGTGGCAGAGTCCAAGCTCCATTCGACCAGTTTTGGATTCAGCGAGCATGAAGTATCGGGTACCCGATTTGGACTACCCTTCACTCACTGGCCACCCAGTTCCCCCTAGGGACATGGTCAAGATGGCAGTGGGGGCTGGAGAACCCCTCAGGGACCCCCTTCCCCCATCCAGGGAAACAAAGGAGCTGGATCTGTTAGGCTGTAAGGTGTGTTCTTCTTCAGCCTTTCAATTGCGAGTGGCAAACAACCAGGCCATAACCAGCAGGTACTTGCTGGATGTCTGGGAGTTACTCGGGAGATTTAGAAACATGCTTCCGCTCAAGGCCAGGGATGCGTATGATGCCTTCCTGGAGGAGGGCATCATAATATCTCAAGACCTCCTTCTTTCAGCCCGTGATACGGTGGACACAGCTGCCCACACCATGGCCTCAGCAGTTACCCTCCATAGGGTAGCATGGCTTAGGGAGGCTAGAGCACCCCCTAACGCAAAGCAGGTGGTCCTTGACCTGCCCTTTGAGGGGAATGTCCTGTTTCCCCCTGAAACCCCCCTGCACAGCCCAGGATCCTTGAGGAGAGGCCAAATATTTCAGCCTTCTCCCTCTCGGACCCACCCCCCCAACTTAGCTCCCCACTTCCCCAGAGGGGACAGCCCCTTTTTCCTTCCTGCCTCACTCAGGGCGGGAAGAGAGTCTTTGCCCACCCATCTCCAAGGAGGGGCCCCTCTGACCACTGCCACCCTCTTTACCCTTAGGGTGCAGGGGGCCCTAGGGCATCACTGCCACAGATGGCCAACCCCCGCTCCCTCCCCGCATAGGGAAGGCAGGTCTGGTGGGAACCATCCCGGTCCTTCCTCGTTCTTCCCCTTCACCAATCGCGGGAGCAAGAATTAGATCGGGATGGCAGGGGCTGACAATACGATGACGCCCGCCTATGCTGCTGGTACCCCAATACCGTAGCTACCACCCTCCATCCCCACCCCTTAAGTAGCGACTTCCCCGAAGACGGAAACCACCCTTCTCCGATTCCTAACAGCCTTCCTTCCTGAACGCTCTCCACTGCATTTCCCCACCCTAACCCCTCACCGAGGGATGGAGGCGCGTCTCTTTGTAGCCCCAGCTGCTGTGGGGCTCTAAGACATGTGCATGTGAAGCCTACTCGCAACAGGACGGTGCCAATGGCCATGACGTGTGTCCCAGGTAGGCCCCCTCGTTCTGGGTCAGCGGAAAGGGAGGGGACACCCCTGGTCGCACCACCGTCTTCTGTGCTATGACCCCAACCCTCTTTCGACAGGAATTTCTCATGCGCACTAAGGGGACACATCTGTGTAGCAACACAGCTACCTGGATAGCTATTTCATCGGGAAGGTATCTCTCGAGCGGGTTTTACCCCTGCATGGGCCCTAAGTATGGCCCACTCCTCCCCTTTTCCCACCCTCGCACGGTTCCTTGTCTCTATCCTCTGGTCATCTAGTGGGAACCAGGGGCCCACCTCAGGAACCCTCACCATGGTCTACCATCTCCAAGGCAGCCCCACGCTTCCTCAGCCTCACCAAAGCATGGCCTGGGGCACCCCTTTAAAACCCTGAGGGGGAACACCTTGTTGTCTTCCATATGTTGAGAAACTGTGAAAGGTCTATCCCTTCGAATACCCTCCCGCATATAGTTTCCACCTCAATATCCACTGCCTTCTGGACAGCTGTCTACGTCAGACAGAAGGTTCCTTACTTCCTGGGCATTTGCATAATCCTTTGCCCTACGGTTGTATTCCCTGGCAGGACACGACACTCTCCCCCCTTTTCCGCCCTGCCTCCCTGCAGGACCGTCCCGCTATGCCACACATAGCCCCTTAGTGCTACTGTGTTTTTTTCCCCATGTGCATTGGCAGCACCTGGCAATTCTGCAGTCCCCTCTTTCCTTTCTCAAGGACCTGTTGGCACCCACTGCCGTTCCAATGGCACAATACACAGAGAAACCATTCTATATAACATATAACAGTTTGGGATTGTGCCCTTTTATTCGCCCTCTGGCTCCCTACGGTGAGAAAACTTCGTTGTGTTCTCTGATCCTGGAGTGCCCTTCAGATGCGGCAGCTGCCACCTTGTTGCGATCCCCTTCTCTAATCTAAGAAGGATCCTTCTTTGGCAACTGAGTTCTTCAATATCCATGTATTGAAGAGCTTTTCCTCCTTGGCAGCCCTGGCATGGCAAAGTGGTAGCATTATCCCTCTGGCAAGCACCATAGGTACTGAGTCCATGGCCTTTCATGGCTCTCCTTTGATTCTTCGGTCGCTGAGGGGCTGACTAGACGTTAGTAAGAGCTCTCTTCCGTCCCTCTCCTTCCCCCTCATGCTGAGTGAGAGCTTCAAGAGGCAAACCCCACAAGCTTAGACCAGTGGGGCCCTACATTGTAGCACCCTGCGGGCCATAGTAGGCCAATCTCGTCATCATTGCTTCAGGCCACCTTGTGGTCAATAATTTTTCCGGAACCTCTCTCCTGTGAGAGCCCGATTGTGCTGCCGGCTCAGTTGAAAACGCGTGCTTCTGTGCTATCAGGTCGTTAATTAGCATGCCGTAGGCCCCGTCCTGCTTGGCTCGACTCTATACGCTGCGGCTAGTGTCTTGTGGTCTTCTCAGTCACCCTCGAGCCCATCTCATGTCCTTGTATCCTTATATCTGTCTTTTAACCAGATGGCTTGCTGGGCCGCATCCTAGGTAAGAGGCATTGTTATCCCCTTTACTTCTCCCTGTGTACTCAGTAGTCACCAGATCAGTCCATGACTATGTGGCTTCTGCAAAGCCCTCGGGTGCTCTATGCCTCCCCTTTCTTGTTCTCGCGCGAGACACAGCCATATGGCTAGTCTCATGTGCTAGCTTTTAGTGTTCTCCTTCGAGTCCACGTGACACAGCCTAGGCCAGACATTGTAGTCTGTTGGGTACTTTTCACGTTTTCCTCCTAGATAGGGCACCCATGCAACCCATTTTCTTAGGTTGCGTCCTTTTCTCCAGCTCAGGTGACCTTGCCCGACCTACGTATGTGTTCTGCCTCGGTGGGTTCGGTTTTGCCCTGTTCTGATTGACCCTCAGCTCTCGCTGCTTCTAGGCCCATCAAGGCCCGTCCGCCTCTTGTCTTCAGCAAACATCTTGCTGTGGGGCCTCTACCTTCCAGGGTTTGTTGCTGTGCTGAAGGCGGAAGTACCAGCTCCACCCGCCATACATCAGCATGGCTAGTAGTCACCTATTACTGAATGCATCCAAGCAGCGCTCGAAGAACGGTGGGTTACTCACCAGTAACTGTCCTTCTTTGAGATGGGCTGCTCGGATCCATTCAGGTCCCTCCCTCCATCCCCGCTTCTGGAGTTGGCGACTCTAAGGAACTGAGGAGGGGGCGGAGAGACGGCCGTATATATAGCCATGGGTGGCGCAAGGGGCGGTGGCTGCCTCCCCTCTTCTGACAGGCCAGGACAAGTTTTTTCCGACCAATCCAGCGCTCCGGCATGGAGACACCTATTACTGAATGGATTCGAGCAGCCCATGTCGAAGAAGGACGGTTACTGGTGAGTAACCCACCATTTCTCTGGTTTCCACTAGGAACCCAGAACTTTAACAATCTGGGACTAGAAAGGATCATGCCAAATGAGAGCTGTTGCTCTCTTCTGCTCTGTGATTTATATACAGTAGCTGTATAACTCCAGGAGAGTCAGGCTGTTGGTTCTGCTTTACACCTGAGAGCAGGATCCTGTCTGCAGACTCCATTTATTATGAAATATTCTTAGGTGAGATTCCAGCCAGCCACTCAGCTCCTACCTAGACATGTGTTGCCCATTAGCTGTGCTGTCCCAGCTCTCCGTACCATGTGAAATTTCCACCTCTGCTTGGCCACTAACACTCTTCACAACATACATACACTGCTGAGGTGGACCATGGCAGCTGTTTTAACATCCCCAATGCCATGAAGCACAACAACTTAGGACGGTATGCAAAGAAGAAAATTATAAGCAGTCCATTTATGGCCCAATCCAGCAAGACTCTAAGCACCCTCAACTCACTTGTACTGTGGGAGTGGAGGGTGATCAGCAGCAAAATGCCAGGTCAGGGTTGTACAGAGGTTCTCCAGAATAAAGCTGATAGGCTGGGCTGGCTAGCAAGACAAGCTCTGTGTCCTCCGGGAAAGGAATGAGTTTTCCTTCCGCCTGCACCTTTGTTCAGCCTTGGGGTCTGCCATATGCAGCTCTGAATGGGGTGTTTCTGGAGTGAGGTTTCTGAAGCATGGGGATTGATGTCCTTTCTGGAAATTCTCCAAGGAGTGCTGGGAGAAGTCTGCAAAATCCATGGGAAAAACCTGCATGGGTAAATCATTGCTCTTCTGAGTCAGTGGGCTACTGTTCCTCTCTCCCTCTCTTTACAGCCTGTCTGATGGTTTCCAAATGTGCACTGACCTGAAACATTAGTTGTTAAGCTGAGACAATCCTGCTAGGTCACAGGGGTTATAACTAGGTCAGGCTCCACTGATCAGAGCGGGACAGGAAGCAACTGAGAAACCTCACCCATAAACAGAATAATTGAGAAGAGCTCTAAGCGCGACAGCATGGCCTAGGGGGCTTGAACATCAGACTGGGACTCAGGAGACCTGGGTCTGGCTTCCCACTCTGACACAGATTCGGTGTGCAGCCCTTGGCAACTGACTCCAACTTTGGTTCCTTCCTCTGTGATGAAGGTGACGTGACTTTATAAAGCACAGCAGAGCTGCAGAGGCAAAATGCCAGGGAGTCATATCTCATAAAGCTATCTTGAAATTCACCAGCCCTACACCACATCTTGACTATTTTGCCAGCTCATCGCCTTAGGGCAGGTGATTTTAGCCAGGCTATCCCCAGCTGCCGCAGCCCAGAGCATAATGCAAGAGTTGCCTTCTTAGGAGGCCAGGCAAAATAAAGCCCTGCAAGGAAACTTGGATCGAGCAGCCACGAGGCTGCTGGGATCAGAGACATGCTGTGTAACTGAGTCCCTTTTTCAGGGCACCCCTGCAGAGAAGCGAATGAAGGCTAAGCAGAGGTGTCAGGGAGCCCAGAATATGCAGCACGAGGGCTGGAAAGGCACCAGGAAGTTTGATTTAAGCCCCAGTTGCATGGGTATCAGAGTCACCCAATCACAGTCTAGGCTCCTTCCAGATGTCACTGCCCTGTAGTCATGGCCAGATGGCAACTAATGAATAGGTGCTGGTGTGATGCAGGAGAAACAGAGCCCCCCCCCCGCATTCCTACCATTGCATTCATCATCTGCCTCAATACTTTCCAGATTGGGTAGTGGAGAGGAGGAGCCCAGAATGTACACCAGGTCCCTCTGGGCAAACACCTGTAATGGGATGCCCCTGTGGGGTATGATCTGTGTAATTCTTCTGTTCACTTTTGCAATGTAATTGTGTGGTTTGATGCCAAATATGCCATGCAAAGGATTCCTTTATGAGTGCACATAACACCATACATATACTTACCTGAAGCAAATTCATGTATTCCACATGGCTCAGGAGGGGGCAGACAATCAGGGCGGTCTCTCAGCAGGTAGGTCGAAGGGTACATGACAAAGACAAAGCAAATCGAACTGCCAGGTTCAGGTGAGGAGAATGACATCAGGCCAGAAAGGGAAGGGATGAAGGAGGTTTGAAAAAGACACCCTTTGAACTGGGAGGGACATGCTGCCCCCCCATGAATGGGATGGGATGAGCCCATGAAAAGCAGCGGCCAAGTTCAGCGCTGCTGATTCCCCCCAACCCCCCGCACTGCTCCAGCACACAGCGGAAAGCAGCATGGGTGGGGGGCAGACTGACAGTGCTGTACCGGACTGCCACTTTCCACTGGCTCGCCTGGTCCCTGGCATGGGCCGGCTGGCGTAAAGGCCTACCCCTCCCCTGAGCCAGCTGGCCCCACCTCCCAGTGCCGGGGGGGACTGTGGGGGCCCCACAGAGGGCAATTTGCCCAGGGCCCCGCAGCCCCCTAGGGACGGTCCTGGAGAGATCTTTTTGGCTAGAGAATCTCCATCTTGAAACTACTCCAAGGGACTGAACCTATCCACATGGCCAGAAGGGCAGAGGTTGGCTGAAAAACCATCAGGGTCAGGTCAATCATGTGGTAAGCTATAGGTCAGAAAGTGTCTTATATTTTCATTTGCTAATGATTAACTCCTGGCTACTTCATTAAATGATTGTGCATTGATTTGCTATGTACTCACTTAAAATCATGTCCTAATCAATAAACTAATGTTTGTTTTATCTAAAGCTGTATGAACTTTAGAGGACATGAATGAGCAGAACTGGGGCATTTTCACTGCTCTGCTAAACGCACAAACCTGTATCTGCAATTGGGGAAGGGCCCCAATCCTTGCAGGACAGAAGTTCCCAATGTGGTATTTGGGGCTGAAGGTGCTCAGTGGGGGACCATCCTCCAAGTGGCTGCAAAGCACACACCCAGAGGTGGCCTTAGGCAATAGGTGGCCATAGGCAAAGAGCCATTGTGGGGCTCCCTATAGGCCCCACCTGCCACCCTCACCATGGCCCCAGTCCCCCCTGCAGCCCTAACTGCCCCCACCCACAGTCCCAACTCCCTGCACTGCTGCCCCCTCCATGGCTCTAGCTCCCTCCTCTGTAACCCACTCCCCTGGACCCTGGCTTTCCCCTGTCCTCCGTTGAGGGAAAGCACTGCAGAACCTAGCACTCATGGGGAGGAGCAGGGGGCCGCAGACCGCCAGAGCCAGAAGCTGCACTGCCTGCCTGCCCACCTAGC
>ML682025.1:22780447-22882161 GCA_007922195.1 Podocnemis expansa
GTGCAGCTTCTGGCTCTGGCGGTCTGCAACCTCCAGCTCCCCCAGTGCCCCGCGAGTGCTGCATTAGGCAAAGCAGGCGACCATTAAGGGGCCCCTTAAATGCTTGGGGCCCTAGGCAGCCATCTGCTTCGCCTACACAAAAAGCCACCTCAGCACACACGCAGTACCTGGGACTGATTACACGCAGGAGGCTGGTATGGGCTGACCCAGAAGTGGGTGACCACTTAGCAAAGCGGGGAAGTCAGAGTCCAGAACTGGGTGGTAGGGGAGGCACAGAGGCACTCCTGACCAGATTGTGCTAGGAGAACATCATAACACCTTATGTCCACACCTATGGTTTTGGCTGGAGTCCCAGGCCCTCACAGCCAATTCTAGGGGAGGAAACCTGGCAATGAAGGGGGGCCTCCAAACCTGGGCTCCAATCCCAAGCTTGAATATTGTCACTAGACCCACAGCACAAGCCCAAGGCAGTTGATTGACCCAAGCACTGAGGCTCACTGTCACAGTGTAGACATACCCTGAGAGGCAGCCTTGATGACTGAATGGTGCCCAGGGCAGACCAGTGTAGGAATCACAGCAGCTTAGGACAAAGATGTCTCCTTCTGCCACTTGTCCCAGCCACCTGCAGCTCCAGGGGCCTGCTCTGGATTTAGGCACAATTGACTCTAAGGGATGAATCCAGCTGGCATCTGGGAACCACCATGATCAGGGATGTTTTCCCTTCTGTGCCCTGGAGAGGGGACAAGTTGGTCACCTGCCCACTCAGTTAATGGTGGAGCCTTAGTCTCTTACCACTGGATGACATCCTCTGGCTCCTTGTTCCATGCTCTGCCTCCTAGGCAATGTTGCTTGTGCAGAAGCTAGGAGTGAAGAGGTGCTAAGGAAACAATCAAGGGCAGTGGTGGTTGTGATTAATATTCCGGAGAAGCCCCCATGTTCCTGGGCCCAAGAGACACCAGCCTGTTTGATTAGGCTTTGATCCACTCTAGCACATCCTCAGCAAGTGGCCGACGGCTCAGCAGCATGCCAGACACTAATTGACAGCAACACCCTGTCCTGTCTTATCCAGAGCCAGGGGAGTTCCAGTCACAGAGATAAATGTCCCCAGCACCCAGCTTGCCACCTGGGTCCAGTCTCACTTTCCCTGTCTGCTGCAATTACTGCTAGCCCCAGGGCTCTTCCCCGCCAGTCTGTCTTATTTCTTATTTGGATTAATTAGTCAGTTAGCACATGAGCAGGGAGAATCCGGGAGGCAGCTGCTCCAGCCCAGAGTCTCCCTGGGTTGGCAGTATAATCCCAGCCATTGTGAAGGCAAGTGGCTTTCTCAGCGACCCTGTCTGGTTCAGGGACAATGGGAGTCTTTTCTAGTGCGTGTGCTAACGGGAGAGATGAACTCAGAAGTTTGGCAAAGGAAAAGGGAGGTTAAAAATAGCTGGGGGAGTGGAAAGGCTCTGTCCCCCGCCCCAAACATCAGCGTTTTCCTGTGACCCATTCTTTGCTTTGCACTTCTCTGCAGAGACCTCAGGTTAACCCATCCCAGGATGAGCTGATTCCCTGCCTACTCTAGCCAGAGACCCTCCCTATGCTTACCCCCGCTCCCTCATATCCAGGCTGCAAATACTGTACAAGAGCAGTGCCCGTTTCCATCTGGTTACAGATGCCTATCTGGGATTGTCCACTCCTGGCTCAGTTCAGGGTCACTAGCACTTTCCAGCCCCCACCCCCTCCGACAGAATGCAACAGGAAGCATTCAACAAGGGCTCCTTTTCCCCTTCCCAAGCATTCTCCCTGGATCAAAGATGTCAGCTGGCATTTTCAGAGGGGCTTGTGGGAGCTTGATGCCCAAATCCTGCTGGCACTGGGTGCCTGCCTGCGTCAGGCTTCCTTGAAAATCACACCTTGCACCACTGGATTGTCTTTAGCACACCCTGCTCTAACCACTAGACTTCATTTTCCACCCAGAGCTGGTCAATAAACATACCACTGTATGTAGTGTAGTCTAAATAGACGTGTCTATTGAGAATGAGCTCAAAGGCAAGTCTGATTGTTCCTCAACACTGCCAGCCCCTTTCCAGGGCAATGCCCTCCTAGTGGTGCTACTCCCAGCACTTCAGAGGGGATCATGGGGTAAAAGAATGGAATCCTCTTTGCTTTGTGTGTGCTCTGCTGAGATTAGTCAGGATACCCATTTGCTCAGTGGGCTCATGGTTTTACCAGCTTTGCTCCACTCACCCCTCGAGTGGAAATTCTTGATGCTTGTCCTGCCCAGCCCTGCTTTCCAAAGCAGGCACCTGATCCCTGCCCCCCATCGTGCAGCACCAAACAGGCTGGTTGGAGCAGATCTGCAGCTAAGCACTGTTCCAAATAAACCCCTCTGCCAGAGGGGCTCAGAAACAGAACAGGAGCATTTTTATTCGATATCAACCTCAATGTGAGGCCTTGGTGGGCACCACACGTGGCACAGGAAGCAGGTGGGTCAGATGCAGCACCTAAGGTCTTGTTTGCCTCCCACCTGGAAATCCAGATGGTGCTTTATTTTAGATGAGTCCATTTCCTCCCTCACGCCTAGCGACTCACGTCTTTCCTTCTTCCACCCCAGTTTGCTCGCTCTCCTGATCTTGATTTTCTGAGACGCCATCCCCGCTGTATAAACAAAAGCTATTGTAGCCATGGTTAATAATCCCTGAATAAAGCATGAGCAAGGAAGAGAGGAAAGAGAGAGGAACATGCATAAACTATAAGCTGGATTCTAAGCCCAGTGAAGGCCGTCAATGTGAACTGGTTCTGAGACTCAGGCAAGCTGGAACAGGTATCAAGAGATACCCCAGGGAGTCAAATGAATGCATGTAGACTATAGAAGGCTAGATCCTCAAACTGTGTATGTCCCCATAGCTCTGCTGACTTCAGAGGAGCAACACCAGCTGAGTGTGTGGCCCAAAGAATGAATTCTCCTTCCTCTACTGGAGAAAGGATGTGTGTGTTCCCTTCTGGAGGCTTAAGAGGGTACAACTTGAAGGAAGCCCACTAGCTCCAATAGGTCCAAAAATGGCACAAGGAGAACCTATATTTTGGTGCCTTTAGGGCCCTCATCCCAAGCCATTGCAGATAGCCTGATCTCAGTTACACTACAGGACTGTCTCCCCAGCCACTGTGGATGAATGTAAGGGCCTCTGGTGCAGGAAATATGGTAGTGCTGGGCCTTGTGGCACCTGGGAAGCAGTGAGTGAGCAAGAGGAGCGCTGAGGTTGCTCTAAGTTACACACATGGCCAGGTGGGGTCCAGCACTGCCTCTGAATACAGAGAGTGCAAAGGTGGGTTAAAGTGTCCTTAGCTCCCCGCCATTGCTGGCACCAATAGAAACAACCCTGTGGCTCCCATGCTGCAGTGCCAGGTGGAGTGAGTGGAAGCTGGGGCAGTTGCTAACATGTCATCTGGAGGGGAGCAAGGCTAGGCCCTCTGCTTTACTTCAGAGGGATTGAATTCCTCTTGTGTCCCAGGAGAGGACACTCTTCCCTCTCCCATGGCAGAGGCGTGTGAAGGGGTCCAAGGCTGGACACAGTGTCCAGATTCCTCCATGAACATCTGCCTTTCGTCAGCCGTGAGAGCTGTGCAGGAAGCGAGCTTTGCTGAATAATTCATCACTCCAGCCTCATAATTCACAAATAGCAGCATAAGCCTTGGAAGGAAGAAAGCTGGCGGGCCTGACCCTCCCCAGTTGATCTTCCGGCTTTTAGCAGGGGACAGAAGCAAGACTTCCAGGCAAGCAGAAGATCCACATTCCATCCAGACATCTGCTGGACAATCTCTCTCATTATCTCAACCACCCAGATGAGGGATTATGCCTAGGACAAGATCAGGTTTGAGTCCTGGGCCATGCAAGTGAGTATAGAAACCAGAGAACTAAAGAAGTGCAAAACACAAGCATAGAATTGGCACTAGGATGGCTGGGAAGCTCCATGTCCTTTCATGTGCAGGTTTGGCCTTGTTGCAAATCTCTACAGAAGAGTGGCTTTTGAGTCTATCTGCTAGAGACAAAGAGCAAATGGCTCCATCTACACTACAGTCCCACCTACAGCCGCAAGTTCTGCTCCAATTACATCTTGCAGTGTGAGTGGGATCAACTCAGGGAGGCTCAGTATCTCCAAAAGCCATATAAGGAAGAGGTATATTTTGGTCCCAAACCAGGTATCTCTTTGGGACCCAACTTGGTCTCACTGGCGTGTTCCCTTTGATTTATGGCATCTCTGAAACTGATGCCGTTTAAGCACATTTACTGAACACTGGTGGAGTCTGGCCTCCTAACAACACCATTTTTTCTTCTGCCTGTGCATATTGCAACCCCGCCTCCACACTAGCCTTGATCTTCCCTCAGCTTTGATACAGAGCTGTGCACAATGAGCGTCAGCTTCACAGTGCAGATGGTCAGAGAGGGAGAAGTGTAACTGCCAGCTCTGAGGTTATTCCACAAATCAGGAAGGTCAGATAACATCAAGGTACCGAAGCCTGTGAATCTCCAGCTGTGGTCAGTGCTATCTGCAGCCTAAGTCCTTGCTCTCCCATCTGGTGTTTGCTTGATGGATGGTGGAAGACTAACAAGGCGGGGGAAACCACAGGATTTCTCTAATGAAAATAACAAACACCAAAGCGCCCTCTGCTCTCCTCTATGTTTACCTGGTGTCAAACCCGCCGTAGCCAGAGTAACAGGCTGGAAAAATATCTAAATGTTTATGACACTTACAGCTCTGTTTGCAAACAGTTCCAGTGTGGCATGGCACAGGGTGGTGGGTTTCTGACATCAGCACTCAACTGCCTGGCTGTAGAAGTTATACATGCTGCAGCTGTGTTGGTCCAAATACATTTCAAGAGTGCAGCCAAAATGGGTGTGGGTCTTGCACCTTGAAAAGTTGACTGGAACAAGTTGATGGCTCAGCCTTTTCTTCCCCGTGGTATTTTGCAACATCTGCCCCATTGCAGAGTTATCAGGTCTAATCTGCTCAAAGCTCATGGCAGTTTGAACCAGAGGTTGCCTCTGTTATTTACAGCTTTTCGAACCAGTCTGTACATATGCTTATTATGTGTAAGGTAGGCTTAGAAGCTGTGCCTAACAGCTTCTGAAGGGGGGCATCTAATCTGCATGGGTCCTGTATTAGCATGAACACAAAGAGCACAATTAGGTATTAGCACACTGGGTGCAGAGCATAGTGGGTAATGCTATTTGGGGTTAAACTGATCACAAATCTGTCAATATCTGTAATTCTACTGAAGGAAAATATAAAATACTGCCTTTTGTGAATTGCTACTCTCTGTTTGTTTCAAATCTGTCTGGGTTAGTTAAAGGGTAAAAGCTACCCTTAGTTAAAAAAGAGATTTGTAGGAGAGGCGACCACATGTTTCAACCTGAAAGAAGTTGAAGGGGTGGGGGTTTGAGGCTCTCTCTGCCTCACCTCCTATTGCCTCCCCTGTTTAATGATAGATCTGGCTAGGCTTCCTCTGAGGCTCCTGTCATTTAAATAGAGGTAGCTGTTTGCAGCTAGTTGAAGTTAAGAGCTGGAATCATTAGAGAGAGAACCAAACTCTCTCTGAGCTAAAATTACTAGAGAGAAAGAAAACCCTCTCTCTGAGCTGAAATCACTGAAGAGGAGCAGCAGATGAAGGAGCCAGCGGACAGTGAGAGAGGCCAGCGGTGAGCAGAAGCTATCATGGGTTCCAACCCACTTCGTCAGATGAAGTGGGTTGGAGCCCACAAAAACTTATGCCTGAAGAAATTTGTTAGTCTTTAAGGTGCCACATGACTCTCATTGTTTTTGCTGTATACAGTGTAAAATGACTATGCCTCTGGAAATTTTCCCCATATACAGTTACATTCTGAGATCTAACAGGTAGCCAGTTTTTAATCCATTTAATGTATGTCATGTTCATTTTATATCATTGTAGCTGTGGTTGCAGCAGCGCTGAGCGCTAGCCAAATGGTTGCATTATATATCCACTTTGCACTAATGTAATCTTTTGTCCAGATGCAAGAGAACAGGGGATCGGGCTCACTGTATTCATTGATTTCTGCTGGGACTAGGGCTTCCAGACGCCTGGGTTCTCTTGGCTACTATTAAGAAAGGATACAAGACTTGTTTGAGTTCATGGTCCCCCACCCTTTAAACTCTGCCCCATTACACTGGGTAACAGAGTGCCACTGGTGGAGAATCAAGCCGTGAGTTCATTTCCACAGATGATGCTGTCGTGTGCATGTCTTTGTTGTAGGGCAGCCCATGCTGTGGGGCAGGACGGGCCCTCATAGCCTGTGCTGACTGACGTGAGAAGTTGGGGGGGGGGGGGGAATCTGGACTGTGGAGGTTTTCATGCAAATACTTTTCCTCTCTCCTCCCCTTTTCACAGCCTCTCCCAAATCTAACTGGCCCAGGCCCACTCCTGCATCTACTGTTCTAACACAGAGAAGGATCAGACTTCAGAGCCTGGTTTGAATGTCCCAGCCCCAGCTACCCATGTACCACAGAAAGGCGCTTCTTGTATTTACCCATTGTCTGTTTGGGGCTTCAGCCCAATCTATGCAAATAAACCAGAAGGAGTAAGATAAGGTGATGGGGGCAAAGATCAGGAGGCACAGAGCAGTCTGGTCCCCAGATAGAGCATCCTCCTCTGCCTTGCACTGGGACTTCCCCCTTTCCCAGGTGCCCAGAGGAACTTCACCATGGCATGTGCGCTGTGAACAGGGATTTCTCTAACTCCCCCTCCTACACCCCCCTGAATTTCCCAACACGCCCCCACTTGTCAGCTAGTAACAGTGTTTTACCAATTTAGTGAACACCCCAACCCCCCACCCCAACTCCCCCTAATTTCAAGTCCTGGGTTAGCTGCTGACTGCAAAGCCCTCAATAGGGAGATTAGAAGGAAGGGCTCCTAACGGATCAAGGGGACTTTAGAGATTTGTTGTGTTGTGATGCTGTCTATGGACAGAGAGCAGTTTCCCAGGTTTTTTTCCCCAAAATCTGATGGTGTTACAGCTGACACCACTCCCCTGCACCAGGCCAAGCCAGGCGCTGCTGCCTTGCCCGCTCCTGTCATGGATTGCTGCAGTTCCCCCTTGTTTCTCTCAGGGCTCTGCCAAGCATGCAAACAATGGGGAGGAAATCCCCATCCCTCAGCTGTTTATTCCTCTGGGATTTCAAGCTACACCACTCCTTCCCTCCTGTTGCCTCCAGCCAAAGATAAAGCAGAGCCCTGCCACCATCCAACAGCAGCAATGATTTCATCCTGCCTAGAACTGGCCCTTGGTCAATACACACAGAGCTGGTAATTAGCCTTCTGAGAGACTGAGTCTGCCTGTCCAGTGGAAAGCACATCTGGGAAGTGGGAGATGGATGCAACAAAAACACTCCTCTTGGCCACTGGCTGGCTCAGGAGCCTCCTTTGTGCGTAGAGCTGTTTGTGCGTGCACCCATTTGTGCAGTTTTTGCCTGGCACATTTGAGCAGGCATGTGTATGTATGGAGGTATTTGTGTGTGCATGTTTGTATAAGGACATCTCTCTGTGTGTTTGAAACTGTGTGTCTATGTGTTTCTACATATATTTGTGCATATGTGTTTGTGTGTGCTTATTTGTGCAGGGATCCTTGTGCGTTTGAGAGTATTCCCACATCATATGCATGTGTCTCTGTGTGGACTGTGTATATTTGTGTGCCTGTGTGCACCCGCCTGCTTGCATCACAAACCTGGCCACATCATGTTTTGCTGCATCAGTTGATTGATCATGTCCTTGTGACAGTGTCTGAAGTTCATGGCTAGAACTGTGTTTGCATGTCAAGTTTGCAGCTGCCTTCCCCCAGGGTGTCCAATAAATTTTCTTCCACTTGTTTCTGTGCAATTGAACCTGCTCCTGGTCTGCCTGTGAGGCTCCAGATGCTATTAGCAGCCAGCGCCCAAAATCGTATCACAAACCAACTAGGCCATTTTAAGAAACTAATCTCATTTGGAACAAACACTTCATTTCTGATGAATCATACAAACTCATTTGATCTGGAAAGGAGCAGGGAGGACAGAAAGGCAATGGAACAAACACATCTACAGGCAGAGAAGAAGGGCATGGAAGGACTACTGTGTGACAGAGGGAAAAAGGAAGGAGAGGGGGAACAAATAAGACGAAATCTGAGGAGAAAGCTACAGGCAGAGGGAAGGAGGGGAACTAATTTGTCTAATGCCACACAATGAATCAATCTCAAGGCCAAGAACAGAGTCCAAGAATCTTGGACCTAGCTCCCACCATTGAACAGGTCATGTCTGAGCCTGCAAATAGGACCCAACCTCCAGCTCTAACTGCTGGACAACCCTCTGCCTTCCTCCCCCCCTTCCCAGCCTCTTACCATCCCCTTTTCAGATGCAGGGATGGACCCTTTCTTTAACCTCCCATTCCCCTTATCCATCAGGACCTTTCTTCATCTCTCTCTCCTGCCCCTCCTCCCAATTTTGACTCAACTGCGGAACTGAAGGTCAAGGGAAGCTGTGTGGATGGGATGTGAATCCAGCTATAGTGTTAGGGAAAAGCAAATGGAACAGGGCAGAGATTAAAACAGATGAAGCAAAGGCTTCAAGACTGCAGGCAGGATGTGGAGGGCAGGCAGGATGTGGAGAAGAGACTTTCTATTATGCCCAGGAACTGCTTAGGGAAACCCAGGTACTGTCCTTAGGGCCCGGGTAAGCAGGGTGAGCCCCTCAGGTCTGGGGGCACCTGGAAAGAGCTGCTAAAGTCATTGGAGTCCCAGTGCTATTCCTTCATCTAGCATCATCCAGGCAAAGGTCTTGCAGCATTTTAGCATCTAGCTGATTAGGCCCCACAACCCCCTTTTCCCAGGTGAGCAGACTGCGGTACAGAGCAAGGACGCAATTTGCTGAAAGCTACAGGCAGAGGGAAGGAGGGGAACTGCCACACAATGAATCAGTCTCAAAGCCAAGAAGAGAATCCAAGAGTCCTGGACCCAGCTCTCTCACTGAAGGTCATCCAGAGAGTCAAAGGCATGAAACCCTGGATTTCCATGCGCATACTGTGGGGGGCAAGGAGCAACTCAAGGCAAGGCCACCTTAGCTTAGGGTGGAGACTAACAGCCTTTTGACACACTCATCTCTTCACATTCCCTACAAATGGCCCCCCATGGCTTGTTGTTGTAGGCTCACTGAGCCAAATCAAATGCAGTCCAGTCACACTGAGTAACGCAGGTGCACCCAGCAGCAAGGGAACCACGTCAGGGTCAGTGGTGCCCTGTGGAGCTCCCAGGACAGGAAATTAATGGCGGGGCATGGGCAGTTTGTGCTTTGCAGGTGATCAGTGCTGGGTAACCATCTTGCACAGTTTTGGCAGAGGTCAAAGGTTTCTCCAGAATGCTGCACCCCACATACATCCTTGTGGTGTGAACTGGGTATCTTTTATGTTCACTCTAACAGTTTAACTGGGCATGGTCTGGTGCAAAGTACATTGTGTTTGGTATTTCTGGAATGCTTATGACAAACTGAGCAGTTATGGTAGCATGTTTGCTGCAACGTCATACACATGTACAGATGGAAAACTCTGCCATGTCGTGTCCCTGGATGTGTCTTTCACATGGCTGCAGACAAAGATAAAGCTGTGTTTCCACATGCAGCAGAAGCGTGAGTACCGGAACAGCAGACTGGCCTAAACACCTGTGAACACTTGGGCTCGAGTGATAGAAATCACACCCATTGCTGAACAGCGCTGATAATCTGACCCCCGGGGCTATTGGGGAAATTTGTTAAAAATGTAGGCGTCTTTGTCTCTGGGCTCACCCTGGAATCTTGCGGCATCAAGAACAGGCACCTACCCAGAGGGAGGGGGAGCCTGGCTGCAAGATATGTCACAGCTACCCTGTGGGGTAAGCAGAACACAAACTAAAGCAGTGATCCTATCTTAGAAGGAGAGTTATCTTTTGTTTCATTGGGACTAACTCCTTAATGTAATAATATTTGAATTTATATCACTCTGACTTAGAATCACTTAAAATCTCACTGTCGTCAATAAACTTATTTGGTTGTTTTATCTAAAGTAGTGCATGTGGACTGGGCAAGTGCAGAGATCTCACTTGGAGAGACAGAGCTGGTGCATATCAATTTATCTGATAAACTGATGGGCACGTATAAATGAGCTTACAGGGTGCAGTGTGCAGCATTGAACCCTACAAGATGGTAGTTTCCACGGTTGCATCTGGGACTGGGGATGTTTGCTGGGGGGCTATTGCATGAATGGCTGGCCAGAGCACTCTGTCACTAAGTCAGGGAGTGATTACACACAGGAGGATGGGCTTAAGCTGATGGGTGGCTCACACAGCAAAGTGGGATAAGCTGTGGCCCAGGAGAGAAGAATTGGGGTGACACAGCTGCGTAACAGTCCATGTTGCAGGAGGGGAAGTTCACACAGCCTGCTCACCCATACAAGTCTGAAACCAGCTTTCCCACCACTGCTGCACTGCACAGGATTATGCAACAGCTGCGGGGTGGCTTTGTGCTACAGCTGAAGAGGATGGCAGGGTGGGTGGGGCAGGGGGAAAGTGCCAAAGGGACTTTCTACAGAGCCATTGTGTTTGGCCGTTTCCAATCTGGAATCCATGCGTTGCCAGGGAGAGTGTGAAATCTGGCTTTGGTTTCCAGCCCCTTCCACAGGCGGGCAAAGATGCACAGACTCCCCCTGACAACCATGATATAACACAGGAGCTTTGTGATGTCGTATTGCATCACTCCAGGCATACAGACAGGCCCTTGGAAAAGCAAACACACTTTGTTTGATCCCTCCCCCAGCCTAGATGCATTCTGGACTCCTTCCTTCTGATTTTAAAAAAAGTCAAGAGGTAACCCATACACAGTTATTGTATAGCTTCTGCCCGGGTCCTGAGAGTCCTTAAAACATCTCTATGCCCAGAGAAACAGTAAGAGGTAAATTTTCAGGCCAGAGCTCTTGACAGGATCCTACCTATCAAGCAGGTAGCCAGATGCTCAGGTACCCAGCTCTCTGGAGTGGGAAAGAACCGGCCTCCAACCCAGATGCTAGGATGGTGTCAGGCAGTGGGAGTTTGGTGACAAAATACCTTTGAAGATCTAGACTAATGGACTTCTGCAGATATAAACTGGTTTGGCCCTGCTGACATCAGTGCATTTGGCCCAACCACTTTGGAGGACCTTAACCTTAGTCCTATCCATAGCGGACAGAGACTGGGGTTTTGAAAAGCTTCCCATTGACTGACAATAAAACATTGTTAAATCTCAAGCTTCTGGGGTCATTGAAGCACCAGAGGCAGGCATCAGTAACATAGGGAAGAGAATCTGGTTTTACCTAGCACAGTGACCAGACCTCTCAGTAGTCCTGTATAGATAGTCATGGAGAGAAATAAGTTTGGGTATAACCAGGAACCATGTGCTGGGTTAAAAAAAAAGGGAGAAGAGACTGAATGTTAGAAGAAATGGCTCAGTGAAGAGGTCTAACAGGCAGTGGGACAGTACCCCAAGGAAAGTGGTCAGAATGTAATACCCTGGCTGTATGTGCCATATCCCCTCTCTGGAGGTGGCACCAATAGAGGATAACAGCCTGCTACTGCTACTGGAGCTATCCCTTTATCAGGTGGTAGAGGCCAGTGCTGGAGACCCTGCTGATGACCCATGGTAGGAGATGGTCATTACAGATGCCCCAACATTCAGGATATTTGAAACCAAACTGGGAAAAACACTGGCAGTGGGGTTCTCAACCTGAGGGTCACAAACAAGCAGTTGAGGCTCATGACTACCGCTAAATGGAAGCAGGCTGCTATGCCCTGTGGATTTGTAACTTCAAACCGACTGAACCAGACAAATTGTGATTCTCCAGGCTAAACTGGAATTAAACACCCAATAACAGAGTTATAAGCAACTTTAAAATGGAAAGTTCCCAGACCCAGTAAAACATTTCCTCTCAGGTTCCAGTTACAGGGCTATTTATGAGGCTCAGGAACAGCCTAGCGACATGGGATTGAGGTTATTTGCTTATACCAGAGACTTGACAGTGTCGGCAGCTATCTGATGGATATGACCAGCGAGGGAGAGGAATGATTTAGGATGGCACACAGAGGGGGGTGGGTAATAAGGAGTCATGGAATGAAGTTAAGAAAAATTGACTGGGTAAGAGGAAAAGTTTCTCTGCCATGAGATCTGCTCAGCTGTGGGATAGTCTCTGAGGCAGCCTCACTGCCTGAGCTATTTATTGTTGAATATAGTTGCTATGCTAGGTGCAGTCCAGACGAAGACCCCATTGTGTCAGGTGCTGTCCAGATACATCTCAAGAGAAACAATCACTGGTCCAGACAACTTAACTAGACAAGATAGACCCAGGGTGGGTAAGGGAAACACTGCACAAAACCTTGAAAACCTAAGCATCTAGGCGAGGAAAGTACAGCAGAAAACCCTCGTGCCCTGGACCTTTCTGCTACCCAATCCCTGCAGCAATATAACAGTGTAGGGTCCTTCCAGCCCCATGTGTTTATTTGCAGCAGGTTGATGTGCAGCTTCTCTGGAATGCAAAACTGACAGGGCAGCAATAAAACAAGGGTCTGCAGATAGCAAAGGGAGAGCTGACGTCTGGGTTTGGAACAAAATCCAGTGGGTGGGGGAGGGCGGGAAGGAATGCTGGATGGAAAAACGTGCATTTTCTCAACCAGAACTTGCAGCAAGTCAATGGTTAACTTGGGGAAAAGGTGTCTTCCCAGAGACAGGGCAAAGCAGCTGCTGTGACTGCAAGGGAAGAAGCCTGCCTGCTTTTTATGCCTTGAGGCAGGGGTTGGCAACCTTTGTTGACCCCTGTGCTGGTGGTTCCTCCCCAGCCTCAGCCTCAGCTCATGCTGGTGGCCTCCTCTGCTGAAAAAATGTGGCAGCTGCCTGAAAATTCAGCAGTGGTCATGGCTGGGTGGGAGCTCTTCCCAAGCCTGCCATGGAAAGAAGTTGCCCAGAGTGGCTCATTTTGAGGGTATGCCTGGGGACAGGGGTCCCCTGGCATAGCACAAAAAATGGTGGCTCCTTTCAGGGGTTCCCAGGCATGCTGCAGAAAGAAGCTGCCTGGAGTGGCTCCTTTGGGGAGCATCACACTACAGAGAGGAGCCAGTCTGGGCAGCTTTTCTTCTGTCACACGGAGGCGTAGGCATGGGCGGACCCCGTGTCCCAGCTGCACTTGAAGGAAGCCACCCAGAGCAGCTTTCATGGGCAGGAATGGCAATTTCTGTGGTACTGCAGAGGGTGCCACATGCTGCTCTGAATGGGCTCAGGTGCCACTGTTGGCACACGCCAGGGTTAGGGAAAGCAGCAACCGGGGGTGGTGATAAAGTGCGGGCACTTCTGTGAGTGAGCACAAAGGTGCATCTAGATCAGGGGCCTCACCCAACGTTCCCTCTAACGACTCGTAGACTGTGTGTGCAAACAATTTCTTTGCGTGCACAAAAACATTTCTTTGTGAGCACCAATATCAGCACTATTGAATTTTTTGGTGCACGCTTTATTTTGTTGTGTGCACAGGTTTCATGACCCGTGTGCACCACTGTTCCCTCTAAGCTGTGCGCGTGTGCACACGCACACAGGTCATGAAACCTGTGCACACAACAAAATAAAGTTTGCACAAAAAATTCAATAGTGCTAATATTGGTGCTCACAAAGAAATTGTTTGCGCACACAGTCTACGAGTAATTAGAGGGAACACTGGTGTGCACACGCACACGCGCACAGCTTAGAGGCAACAGTGGTCTCAACCACCCGGCCCGCAGACCGCATGCGGCCCCTAAAGCTATGTCCTGCGGCCTGCAACGACAATGCTGTTAGCGACATTTGCACGAAAAGGTTTCAGTGGTGCGGCTCTCGGGCTAACGTCCCACTCCTCGTGCGGCCCTCCTGGTGGTTTGAGTTTGGGACCCCTGAGCTAAATAAATGCACCCCTGGAGAGCAGAGTCTGTGAGGCTAGGGGACATTGCTCCCTTCTTCTCCCACCCCTGCCCCTTGCATGCTGCAAAGCTGAAGTGCAGCTGGCCCGCCTGCAAGGGCCGGACTGGAGCTCAGGGCTGCTCGGTGCAGTCGGTGGCCCTGCTTGGCCCGGCTCCCAACCCGGCCCCCTCCTCCCTCCCCCCTGACGTCAGCCCCGGGCTCCTGCACAGCCAGCCGCCCCCGCCGCTCACTCCCGCCTGCAAGCGCCCGACATGGCTCGGCGCGGGACCGGGACCGGGACCGGGACCGGGACGGCCGGGCGCCTGGGGCTGGGCTGCTTCCTCCTCCTTTGGGGCGCCGCAGGTGAGTGTGCAATCGCCCCCAGCTGCAATGGGACAGCCGCGGGGCCGGCCGCTCTTTTTGGGGTGCAGCTGGCTGGAGGGGGGCGGGTTTCTTCTCTTTCCACCGGGGGCTGCCCTGCCCTGGCTTCTGGGCACCGCTGCGCCCCTTGGCTTAGACCCCATTCTTTGGGAGTTGGAGGGGGGCGGACCGGTGCTTTCGGGGCTTGAGGCGGTTCAACTTGGGAGGTTTCCACGTGTTCCGGGCGCCGATCCGAATCCAGCTCCGCTTGCAGCGCGGAGTTGGTGCATTCAGGTGGCCGCTTAGCAGGGCTCTGCCTGGCCCCTCTCCTGTGTCTGGGAGGGGAGCGCAGGGCAGGGCTCTGGGGGTGAGTGATTTGGGGAGGGCACTGGTGGAAACGGACCGCTGCCTTGCACCAGCTTGGTTGGAGCCAAGGATTTCCTTAACACCCCCTAAATTTCCCAACCCCCCCCAGTTGTCAGCTACTAACAGTGTTATACCTATTTAGTGAGCACCCCCCAATAGCCCCCTGAATTTTTCAACACCCCCCAGTTGTCAGCTAGTGTTATACCAATTTAGTGAGCACCCTCCAATACCCCCTATGCCCCCCTGAATTTCTCAACACCCCCCCAGTTGTCAGCTAGTGTTATACCAATTTAGTGAGCACCCCCAAAACCCCCTACGCCTCCCTGAATTTCTCAACACCCCCCCAGTTGTCAGCTAACAGTGTTATATCAGTTTAGTGAACACCCCCCCAGTTGTCAGCTAGTCTTATACCAATTTAGTGAGCACCCCCCAATACCTCCTACATCACCCTAAATTTCTCAACACTCCCCCAGTTGTCAGCTACTAACAGAATACCAATTTAGAGACCAGCCCCATCCCTTCCCTTACACCCTCCCTAATTTCAAGTCTCGTGGAGAATACTGGTTGGAGCAGCATGTGTCTCTTGCACCCGCTGGGTACTGGGCAGTTTCCCCTGTTCCCCTTGGCACGGTAGCTGTGCTGGCTTGAGGGGCATCCAGGCATAGCAGGGATTTGGGGGCTGGCGTGTGCAAATGGTCACAGTTTCAGGCTCTTTGTCAATTGAAACACAGAAGGGGGCTGGTGCAGAGCAGCTGTGGAATTGTGTTGAGCCATGAAAGTGGGGAAAGGAGTTGGGGACAGAGCGACTCTTGGATTAGAGAAAGGAAGTCCATGCCTCTTGGGGAATGCCTTTCTGTGCTAGACTGAGTTGAGAAAGGGAGCAAGTGGCACTTGGGGGGGGGGGGGGGTCCAGGGCCGAGGTGCACTGTTCCCTCTAAGCTGTGTGTGTACATGCCCGAAGAACTTTGTCAGTCTTTAAGGTGCTACAGGGCTCTTGCTTTTGCTGTACACAGACTAACATAGCTACCGCTTTCAAGCTGCAGTGCTATGATTAAGGGGGTGATCTGATAATGACTGAATTAAACTGATACAGCTCCAGATGCTTGTATCTGTTTGAACTTGATTAGAGCAGTTGAGCTGTAAATGTACAGGTCCAGATTAAACAAATCCTCAATGTTTAACACAGAGAAGAAAAACAGTTCTGTTGCCTCCTTTAGCCCAAGTGGGTAGCCAATAATCTCAGCTAGGAGGAGAAATTAATGAGAATCAGATTCAACCCTGTTTAGTTACAAAGAATGGATAAAGTCCAGTGCCCTGAACATAGCAACAGTCAAACAGGAGACAGTTTCTTAGCTCGCAGTTCCAAGCCCCTTGTCCAGCCAGCACTCTGCCCAAAAGTTCTCTGTAGACTTTTCTCAGAGCCATTTTCCAAGTGCTCTGACTGCTTGGTGCTTCCTAGCTGCCTCTTATCCCAGCATCTCCAGTCTTTTCTGTTGTTTCTTTTCCAGCCACAAACTTTGACAAAAAGAGAGCTAGCAAAACTCCTTTGCCCTCAGGTACCTTGATTCAGCCATCATGGGCCTCTGTTTTGGGTATAAGATATGATGTTTTAGTGACCTGGTCATGTAAAGAAGCTTAATGGCTTCTTGCAAGTATGGGATGAGGGATGGCAGTTATCCCCAACCTAGAACAATATTCTTGCGGTAACTTGTCCATTTTATATAGAATTATTTTCTCAGCTTGCCTGTATACTCAGTTTCTCCCCTAGCCTCCACTCTTCTAGGAGTGATTATAAACCACCACTCAGGATATATTGTTTAAAAGTGCCTCTTTCAACTAATTCCAGTTAAAACAAATCCAGTCAGTGCTGTCCTTTTTAAAATGCACATTTCACACTGTATCCACACAGCCATCTCTGGGGAGGGGTGTGGCAGCTACACAGCAACGAAAGATTGAAACTTTGGCCAAGGAGAGGACAGCTACCTCCTGCTCTTGTGGAATGACAGGGGTTTTAATGGCCAAGCAGACTAGACAAACTGTGTGATTATTTCTGGCAGGTGTGTTTAGGAGACCCCCCCACTTAAATTGCTTGGTGTCTGCTTCAGAGAGAGGACTCTCAAGTTCTGCTGGTGCCAAAGAAGCCAGGTGTTAGACACTAAGATTTAGGCAGCCAGCCCATCACCTCCAGTCATGTAGACTGATCCCTTATGCAGCCAGCATGACCTTCTGGACTTTCCTGTTAGGCCGGGTGGAAGCTGGCCAGGGGAGAGGTGTGATGCCTGTAAAGCATCCCCAAACACAGAGAGATATCTGCTGGTTTCGCGTGGGGGGAATCCCTTTCATTAAATGGAGAGGAATTTGCAGGCTCTTCCCATGTGGCAAAATGGGATGCTGGCTGGTCCCCGAAGCAGTGCTATAAAATACTTAAGGAGCTTTGGATTCCTGTCTTCAGTAGCAGCCCGGATTCCACTCCCTGCCCCACGTCCCCCTTGTATAGCAGAGAAGGGCTCTCCCTCGTTCCTATCATAGTCAGCAGGGAGAGATGCTGCAAAGGAAATGTGCCAGGATTTGGCTTTTCTTTTCCAGGGTGGCTTTGCGGTGGCCACCCAGACAAC
Organism: Podocnemis expansa; assembly: GCA_007922195.1. Taxonomy (NCBI): domain Eukaryota; kingdom Metazoa; phylum Chordata; order Testudines; family Podocnemididae; genus Podocnemis; species Podocnemis expansa. Next base: position 22,797,732 of record ML682025.1, read on the forward strand.
AGGTCTGGGGGCAAGGGAAGCAGCTTCCTCTTTTATCTTTTTCTCTCTGTCAGCCTCCTCTGTGCAGACCTGCTGCCTTGAGCTCCGGTGCCTGGGTGGCCATGGGAAGGCTGCCATCCCTAGGGTGTAGAGCTGCACGTGCTGGTCTGGTGGCAAGGAGGAATTGAGATTCTGGGATTGTGCAGAAGCAAGCGCTGGTTGACCTGCTCCCTCTCCCTTCCCAGTTGCTTCCTGTCTCCATATGCTTGCTGTCCCCACCTGTAAAGCAGGGGGTTTCTCCTCCCAGGAGGGTGGCATGTGCCTGTGGACGTAGAGCATTAGCCGAGATCCTGTTGGGCTTCAGTTTGCCAGGCACTTTCCAGCAAGAAGCCCCCGCCTAAAGAGCATCCAGCCTCAGGCTTTTGGAAGGGGGATTCTGCAAGAGCCAGCACGAGGAGCATGGGTGTGAGGCGTGTCCATCGTGGCCGCATTACGGCAAATCTGTATTGAGTCTCATTCAGGGCCAGTTAGGTCTATTGGGAGCAAGCCATTGCTTTCCCTTCTATGGAGTTTTCCCCGGAGCCGTGTTTCTCTTGGCCTTTCTCACTTGTTCTTTTTTTATCCGCTCTCTGGGCTCTTGTGTTTTTTTGTTAGCCTGTGTATGTTTGTGTATTCTTTTCCTTCCATTCACAGCTGCCTCTTCTCCCAGCAGCCAGAGCTCATCAGTTCCCACTGGGCTGGCTTGCCCCGTCCCAGAGCCAGGACTCCGCTGAGAGCTGATTTCCCCAGGTTGCGTTGGTGTATTCTGTTTATCCAGCTTGCTTTCTGGGCTGCAGCAAGACAGTTTGCCATGTTTTGTGAAGTCTTGTCCCACTTGGCCTGGCCAAGTTTATATTCCCTCTTGTTCCCAGCAAGCTAAATGTAGAGAATCAAGGCGCAGCAGCTTTGTTAACTTGCCTTGCAACTCCGGGCTTCCCAGGCTGCATTGTGCTCCCATGAGCCCATCTAAAGACCCACTCCTAGCCCATCAGAGCTGCACGTCTGCACATTGGGACCAGTTGCTCACTCAAAGCAAGGCGAAAGTTGGGGCGGATAGGCTGGGAACAGGATATGGAGGCTTTTGCTGGTTCCAAGCTGTCACTGCCTCACAACCATTCAGTGACTTCAGTGGAGTGATTTGATGCGCCCTGCCCTCCCCTTGATGGTCAGTGCCCATGGCGTGATCAGAGAGGTCAGGGACTGAACAGATGGCAGAGACAGAATTTTTCCATGTCCTTTCAGGTCAAGATCGGAGGCACGTTGTTACAGGGGAAGGCTGCCTGGCTGTACCCCCTGCAGCGTCTCACCTTGCCCCAGCACTGCATGTTTCTGCAGTGTCCTGGGCAACTCTCCGGAGCTCCCAACATAGGCTTTCCAGCCCTGCAGTAGGAAGAGCCCCAGCCCCTCGTGTAGCATGTTGCATGTACATCCAATAATGGTGCAGGACCCACCCAGATCCAAAGGGCTGACATTGGAATGGGAGTGGGAGATGGACTGAAACTTGCAAAGGGAGTGGAACAAGGCAATTCAAAGGAAGTCAAAGCACCTGGCTTCTCCTGGATCACTGGCAAATTTCTTCTCCTCCCTGTGCCTAGCCCTAAGCAATGGGGGAGGGGAAGAACATGGTCCTGACCCGCCCGTGCAAGACCCTGGGCTGAGCCACACAGGGTGTGAGTTGAGCGACAGTGATCCCACAAGCTGCTCGGAAGGAGCAACAGCTGCAGCTTTAGAAAGTTTCCCTCCCCCTCTATCCACAAGTCCCCAGCACTCACTGCTATGGGCCTGGGCTGCTGGGAGGGTTTTTAAGGACCTACCGTAGGTGATGAGGCCCAGCCAGAGTGCAGGGGCAGGCCCAGACCCCCCTGCCTATCAAACAGAGCATTGGTTGATGGATATATTTTATATATTGATATTGTGTGGCCACTGGGAAGTGTTTTATGGCTTCTCTAAGTATGAGGTTGGCTCTGGCCATCCTGCAGGAACACCTCAGCCCTGCTGTTGGGGGCTGGGTTCTGCAGGAGGAGGTGGGGAGGTGGCTTTTTCCTTCCCTGAAGTGCAAAAAGCAAATCTTTGTTCGTGTGCAGTGCTGGCTGCAGGCCGGATGTTCCAGAGCCAGCTTGGAATCAGCTAACCGTTCTCTTGAAACATAAAGCCGTAAATCTTCAGGGCTTGCTTTGAGCCCATGCCAGGCAGCTGGTAGCAAGGGGCTCTTGGTCCAAAGCACTGGCTGGATCTGAGGCTCCACAGTGAGGCTGGCTAGCAATTGATGGGCCATTTTGTGGAGTTGTTGGCCTCTTTGCCGTGCTTGTCCCATATGTTTTATTCAGGGAGTAGGCACTGGAGTATCTGGGAGCTTCCCCCCACATCTTGCCCTGCTCCTACAGCATCCCATACTTGAAGAGGCTGTTTCTGGAGCTGCTGCATTGCAGTGCTTCCTAGTGACAAGACTCTTCTCATGCAGGCACTGAGCAGGTTCCTCTGGGCACAGTGTCCTGGGCTTATCACAGCTGGTGGCCAGATCCATACGAGATGCTGTCTCTTGGGGGGATGTACTGTTGCAAGACTGGAGTAGACAGAAGGGGGTGGGAAGTGCCTCAGAGGGGCTGGGACAGCTGGGGGTGCGTCCTGTGCCTGGTGCAGGGAGAGTGAGATGGGCACCTCGCTGCAGGTGGAGGGTCCTGGGCGTTCAAGGACATTCAGGTGTGACTGACCTCGTGTGTTCTTCTGATGGAGAGGAACTCCCTTGCCTTGACTCTGCCTTGGCTGATTGAGAGCCTCCCTTAGGGTCGCCTTGGCCCATTGCTGATCGGCTTCTCTCACCCTCTATGTGTTGGGGCAGTGATGGGTGTTCTGGGAATTCACTGTTCCCGAGAGGGCGATGAGGGAGTGACTTGGCACCCTCCTTGCTGAGGAGCCATCCTGTCCCCCTCATTCTCTGCCACGAGCTGGTAGAGTCTGATGGGCCTGAGGCTGTGCTCTGGGGCTGTCAGGAACAAATCCCGCTCAAGCCAGTCCATGACCTGTTTCATGGACCTAAGCCCTAAGAGACAGTGTCAGCTGACAGTCTCCTGCCCCTCGCTGCCCATTAAGCAGTTCTCTGGGGCTCCTTTCCTGGGCTCTCCCTGTGCTTTCTCCACACAGAGCTAACGCAGGGATCTCAAAACATGCGGCCCATGGGCCGCATGCAGCCCCTAAAGCTATTTCCTGCGGCCCGCAACACTATTGTTATTGATGTTTGTGATATCATTGTATGAAAAGGTTTCAGTGGTGTGGCCCTTGGGCTAACGTACTAGTCCTCATGCAGCCCTTGCAGTGATTTGAGTTTGTGATCCCTGGGCTAATGGCAAACAGCTGTGTGTCTGGCGCTGCGGTGTGGCTCCAGTCCTCCCCTGCGCCCCCCACCCCCAACCCGACCTCTGTGTGTGGAGCCCTGCTCTTGCTGTGCAGCACCCATTCTTATCGCCCCCTTCCCTGGGGGCAGGAATGTTGCTCCTGAGAGGGTCCCAAAGGGTGGATCCATGTGGGCTTCTGGCTGCTTTTGCTCTGGGGCAGAGCAGTGAAATCTTCAGTCCCTAGCTGCTTTCCCTGTGTGGTGTGCCCAACTCTTCAGAGGACAGAGCACTCAGTTCAGTGCAAGCAAAGCCAGCTGCACCTGCATGATATGTTTTTCTCTCCTGGCCCCCAGCCTGCCCACTGGCCTGTTGTCCAGCCACTATGGAGCTTGGGGATGCTGCACATCCCTCTCTCCTCTGAGAGTGGGGCCCAAAAGCCAGGAGACATCAGGCTGACCCAGCTGAGTTGCACTGAGATACTGGGCACCTCTCCAGCCTAAGGATGGATTCTCTCTGGCTGCCGAGGTTTTGGGGCAGGGAGCTCCTACTCTCAGTGGGCGTGGGGGGTCTGCAGTGAGAAAAGTCTCTCTGTTCCCTGGGCTGCCCCGGCCATGCTCTCTGGCCGGGCTCAGAAAGTTCTCTGGGCTCTTCGGCTGGGGTCCCTCAATGCCATCATTGTGTCTTGAGGCTCCCCCTCCAATGCTCAGGAGCCATCCTTCTCCTCCTCCTTCCCACAACCCAGCCTATAGACTGCCGCACACAGAGACCTGTCCAGGCCTCTCCACCCCACAGAAGGGATCAAAGCTGTGGGACAGATGGGACCCTGGACAGTAGGTGGGGGCAGGATTGTCTGCCCGAACCAGGGGAATTGCTGAAAGGTCTGGCCTCCCCGCCCCCCCACATAAAGCCCTGCAGCTCAGCCCCTCACCTTGGTGTTATACCTCTCCCTCTGCCCCTAGAGGGGCCTGGATGGGGCCAGGAGAGTGGGCACATCCGCCAGGCCAACATGCAGCCTTGGGGTGCGGCACGCGTGCAAACATGCTAACAAAAGAAATGTTCTTTGCCTTGTGCCAGGCAGCAGATTCCAGGCATTCATGGGGGCTGAGCTCATGGCACTGGCTGGGCTTGTCATCCAGTCTACCCCGGATCTTGGGGGCAGGGGCACCTGGCTTGCTGTCACTGAGCCTTGAGCCAGCCGCAGCAGCTGGAGCTGCTCCTTTCCACTTCTCCCAGTATGCCTTCTTTGTGTTTTAGCTGGCATCATCTGGCGTGGTGGCAGAGCCGATAGCCCGTTTCTGCCCTGGAGATCTGGATCAGGTGGGGGCCCACCTCTGGTCTGCTCTGACCTTGGATGGGGTCTCCCTGGCAGGCTGCTACCCCAGCCAGCTCAGTGGTGCTCTTGTAGAGTGTCTGTGAAGCTGTGGGGCCTGTTCCTTGATGCATTCATCAGGGAAGGGAGTGAGCAGTGGCAGCAGGTAAAATGGCCATCCCTCCGCAGAGAGTAGCTCCATCCGGTGCATTAGTGCCCCCGTAGCAGAGCCCCCGAGCTCTGCTACTCTGTCTACCTCTTAGGCTTCCTCTCCAGCTTGTTAATGATTCCCTTCGTTTCCTGCCCTCGCTAACCTCAGCTCATTACCTGCCCTCCCTGCTTAATGGACACTCAGCTTTCAACCCCTTCCCCAGCCAGGCTGTGCATTGCCAAAACAGTGAACAGCTCCTTGCTGGGGGCTCTTTCCCACTCCCCTAGATTGGGACAGGGAACAGGGGGTGCCCCGGAACAGTGTCATCAGCCCTGGATTTCCCTTGCTATGCTCTCACCCTCTGTATCTCCCTGCGCCCCACCTCTCCAGGGCTGCCCATAATCACTCTATTAGCCATTCCCACAGGCCAGGAATCCTGTTCAGTCTCCATCTGTGCACTTGTGGGGGGAAGGGTGTCCCTAAGCCCCTTCTTCAAACTGAGAAGGCAGGGTGATGGGTCTTCCCTCCCTAGGGTTTAGGATGCCTCAGGCCACATGGGACAGGATTTTAGAATAGAATCAGAGGGTTGGAAGGGACCTCATGAGATCATCTAGTCCAACCCCCTGGGCTTGAACCCAGGCTCTTCTGCATGTTAAGCAGAGGTGCAAGCCACTACACTATTTACAGGGCTTTAGGCTATTCTTTCTAGTTTCACCCTGGTCAGTAGCAAGTGGTTTCTCTCTATCAGCTGTTTGAGGGCCATATATGTACTGAGTTTGGTGAGTCTTGACTCAGATCCCAGTGGACAGACATCTACATTGCACAAGCCAGCAGCGTGTCTGGCTTCTGGGCACAAGAGACCAAGGCTGCAGCGGGCTGGCAAGATGGATTTATGCTTTCCCTGGATGTTGGCTGGGTATGCTGAGTTGGTGCTCTGCTGGGGGAGGGGGCTGGGAAAGGCCACCCTGCTTATCTGGTGCGAGGGTGGGGAGTCAGCGGTGACGCAGAGCAGATGGGGGCCTATTTGCTGAGCAAACTTCTCTGTTTGCCTGCTGGAGGCTGGGGCAGCATTCCTCCAGCTCCTGGCTTAGCAGTGTGGGGGCCCCCAACCCAGTGGGGGGGGGGCCTATTATGGCTTACCTGACTCCAGGGGAGATGAGGGTCCCTAACCACTAGGCTTCCCCTGAATCCGGAGGGGATCATTCCCCACACCTCTGTTAGCTGTGGCTAAGGTGCCCTAAGTGATAAAATTTCCTCCGCTTCCTTTGGGAGCAGGAGAGATCTTGCTCTTGGGATTACTCCCATAGCTCCTATTCCTCCTTGCAGTCCCTCCTGTGTGGCGTGTCTGCCCTGCAGATGAATGGCTCACCGCTGTCCTGGCCCTCCGGGGCTCAAATAGCCATCCTGGCCTGACTACAGTTCTGTTATTGGGTCTGCAGCTCTGATTTCTCTCTCTGCGCCCTGGAACATCTGGGGGTTGGTGCCACGGACCCTCACACTAAGCCAGGCTACCTTGTTCACATGTGGGGTTTGCTTACTGTCCTCATGTTCTTGTATTCGGGAAGCATCTCCTGGCTCCTGCCAAAGCTGGGTCGATAAGCCATTACATTTTCCCCAGAGCTTGGAGCATGGCCAGCCACTCCATTACTGCTGTGAGGCTGGGAACACACGCTGAGCAATCCAGCCCCCACCCCATCCCCTTGCCAGCAAACACTGGCCCCTGTTCTCTGGTGCCATCTGTAAAGTTGTTGGCCCTTGCTTGGCTCCTCTCACAGCAGTTACAAGCTGCCTGAGTCACCAGGATTGGCCCTGTTTTGCAGATGACAAGCTGAGGAGCAGAGATTGTGACTTGCCATGGTCACACAGGGAATCCACGAGTCCCAGTGGCCCACCTCCTGCTCTGCTGTGGTGACTAGTAGCATGTCACCTCTCTCTATAACACAACCACCTGTGCCCAGGGCCCAGCTTCATCCTCCCAGCAGCCCATGTGATTCTGGAGCTTAACCAGAGTCTGATCCCAGTCTCAACCAGTGATCCCTCTGCTTCTTTTCCCTGAACGAACTGCCTGTTGCCCTGGGTCGCTACTCTGTGAGGGCTGAGGAGAGACTGAGGGACCCCAGTGGCATGCAGCCTCCCACAGTTAAGGGGTTTGGTAGCCTCATTGGGCCCCCTTTCTCCATACCTGAGAGGTTCAGTGCAATCCAGACTAATCCTGGCAAAGGTAGGATACAGACAATGTTCCCTCTAATTACTCATAGACTGTGTGCGCAAACAATTTCTTTGTGTGCGCAAAAACATTTCTTTGTGAGCACCAAAATTAGCACTATTGAATTTTTTTGTGTGCACTTTATTTTTTTGTGTGCGCACACACGCATAGCTTAGAGGGAACAGTGGATACAGAATCTCCGGGTTGGGGAACTGGCTGGCTCCCAGTACTCCATCCCCATCAACTGCTCACTTGTATTCATTTGGATCAGGGGTCTGCAACCTGCAGCTTCAGAGCCACATGTGACTCTTTGGCTGCCTCTGTGGCTTCCGGCTCCAAGCCCATCCCCATCACTGGTGACCCTGCAGGCGGTCCACTCCAGACTCTGGTCTCCAACCTTGCCTCCCAAGGATGTTGCAGCTGACCCATTCCAGGCGCCAGGTTTCCCCCTGACGTGGGTGGACCCTGTTGGGGAGTCTGCTACTGGTTCCAGGCCCCCTATCACCCCCACCAGGTGACCCTGTGGCAGGAGCCCTGGCTTAGCTCCCCCCACCCTCTACCAGGAGATTACACCCCTTGTGGCTTTCAAGACACTTGGTTATTGAAAAGATTTTTAAAAATGGCTCTTCTTAACTTTTGGGTTCCCAGCCCCTGACTTAGATGGATCGCACAGGCTAAAGGTATTAACATACACCAGTCACTGTCCTTGTCCAATATTAAACAGTGTTAAACAAGATTCAGGGTCTGCTACCCAGGGACCTCACCCTGCTTAGTATCCTGGCAAATGAAGTGATCCATCCTTACAAATCCTTCTAGCCTCTTACTAAAGATAAAGAAAAGAAAGAGGAACAGGTGACAGCCTTTGAAATGTACAGTAGCAAGTAAGATCTCATTGTAACCACTTCCTTTGCTTCCTTTGCCTCAAGCTGGAGAGAGCCTGTAGAAGGAAAACCTCCTTCAGAATGTAAGAGCAGCCATACAGGGTCAAACCAATGGTCCATCTAGCCCAGTCTCCTGTCTTCTAGCAGTGACCAATGATAAGTGCTTCAGAAGGAATGAAAGAACAGATATCAAGTGATCTAACCCATTAGCCATTTTGATGTTCTCTTATCTGGTACTAAAGAGGGAGATAACTGGCCTCTGGGGGAAAAGAGTTGAATTTGTTTGAGCTGGGCTGGATCTGTCTTTTCTGCTACTAAAGTCCAACCCTGTTACATCTCAGGAAGAATTTGGGATTCAGCTGGAGCCAGCAGAGATAACTGCGATGTTATCTGGATTCCTCTCTCTGACCCCTTCTGGTCAGAAAGTCCCTCACGAGTAGAATGAAAAAGGCCAAGGGTTTAAGGGGACAGGGTGGGACCAGGTATGATGTGTAGACGTTTGTAGCAGTAGCCTCTATCTGGCTCTTGGTCTTTTTCCCTTCAAAAGCCATAAGCCTATCCCCTCATTATTTGTCATCAGTTAAGCCTGATAGCTGACACACCAGTTTTGGGTCATTAATTTCCAGTTCAATGTCTTTTTTTTTTTTTTTTTTTCCACCAAGTGTGGGCTCAGTGCGGCCCTGTGATCATCGGGTGGTTTCAGAAGGCCTTTATGTCTGGCCTGTTTCTGTTTTGTACTCCTGCCATCTGCATTTGCTGTGATAGGTTATCAGGACAGGGTGTGAACTTTCACACACCCACAACTTTCACACCCTGTTGTGGTACATCCCCACCAGTCCCTTCCAGCTCCCCCACTGCCTGTCGCAGGGCAGCTCCGCAGTGGCTTCAGCTCCTGGTGTGGGTCAGATGCTGGGCAGAGAACCCTGACTCAGAGGGGGATATGGGGAGAGTGACAATGGGCAAACTGCTGAGAATGTGGGAGAGAGAGGTTGGCACTCACTTTCCCTCTGAGCCCTCCAGGGTGGGGTGATGACTTCTTGCTTCATTAAGGGCTGAGGTGGTTTCTGGCTGCCTCCTTTTCGCCCCCATTCATTTGGTAGAAAGCCTTCCAGGAGCCAGGAAGGTACAGACCTACTTGGGTGCCTGACTGGGTGGCTGAGGAAGGGATTGGCCAGCCTGGGGAGGTGGGGAAGGGACACAGGGCAAAGCCTTCCAGCAACTACACAACCTGGGCACATAGTCAGGGCAACAGGCCCAGTTGCTTTGCAGATTTTTAGCACATAAGAACACAAAAATGGTCATACAGGGTCAGATCACTGGTCCGTCTAGCTGAGTATCATGTCTTTCAACAGTGACCCATGCCAGGTGCTTCAGAGGGAATGAATTGAACAGGGCAATTATAGGGTGATCAGTTCCTGTCATCCAGTTCCAGCTTCTAGCATTCAAAGGCTAGAGACACCCAGAGAGTCAGGTTTGTCGCTGACTGTTAGTTTCTCTGTCTCAAAAGTCCCCATCTTTTAAATCTCTCCTCATTTAAAAGTTTTCCATGCCACTCATCATTATTGTTGCCCTTCTCTGTACCTTTTCCAATGCTCGTATGTTTTTTTTTCTTTTTTTTGAGATGGGGCAACCAGAACTGCATGCAGCATTCAAGGTATGGGTGGATTGTGGATTTATACGGTGGGTTTATGATTGTCTTCTGTCATATTACCTATCCTTTCCTAATGGTTCCTTACATTCTGTTAGCTTTTTGGATTGCCACTGCACACTTGAGTGCATGTTTTCAGAGAGCTGTCCACAATGACTCCAAGATCTCTCTTGAGTGGTAACAGCTAATTTAGACCCCATCATTTTGTCTGCATAGCAGGCATTATGTTTTCCAATGTACATGACTTTGCATTTATCAACACTGAATTTCATCTGACATCTTGTTGCCCAATCACCCAACTTTGTGAGATCTCTTTGTAACTCTTCAAAGTTAGCTTTGGATTTAACTATCCCAAGTAGTTTTGTATCAGCTGCAAATTTTGCCACCTCATTCTTCATCCCTTTTTCCCAGATCATCTCTGAACAGGTTGAACAGTACTGGTCCCTGGACAGACTTCTGGGGGACACCACCATTTACCTCCCTCCATTCTGAAAAGTGACCAGTTATTCCTAGTCTCTGTTTTCTGTCTTTTAACCAGTCACTGACTGAACCACAAGAGGACCCTCCCTCTCATCCTATGAGTGCTTATTTCATTTAAGAGCATTTGGTGAGGAACCATGTTAAAGTCTTTCTGAAAATCTAAGCATTTTATATCCACTATATCACCCTTGACCGCTTGTTTGTTGACCCCCTAAATAATTCTAATTGATTGATGAGGCATGATTTTCCTTTACAAAAGCCATGTTGATTCTTCAACAACAAATCACATTCATATTTGTGTCTTTCAGTTCTGTTCTTTGTTATATTTTCCACTGATTTGCCTGATACTGAAGTTAGGTTTACCAGGCTATAATTGCTTGGCTCGCCTCTGGAACCATTTAAAAAAAATACCTGCCGGTCACTTGGTAAAGAGGCTGATCTTGGTGAGAGGTTATGTACCATAGTTCAGTGGTATTCAAACTTTTTTCCTCGGGACCCAGTTGAAAAAAAACCATTTATGCTCACGACCCAACAACTATGTCTTTGAGCAGTGCATTCCAGTCTTTTCATGGTGGTAGCAGGGGATGCTGTGACCCAGTACCTGAGGGTCTGTGACCCAGTACTGGGTCCCAATCCATGTTGTGGATAAGGGATCACAGAGCCCCTGGGCCTCCGCACTGGTGGCACCTTGCCCCCACTGGCTCCCAGTGGGCCAGTGCTGGGTGGTGGTGGTGGCTGGGGCCATAGGCTGGCTGGGGCCATAGGCTGGTCAGCCTGGGGCACTGACTGCTGTGCATGGTGCAGCTTTGAGCCACGTTGGAACTCGTACTGCTCATTTGACGGTCAGCTCTGCTTCCCCTGGGGATGAATGGCCAGGCCTCAGGTGGCTCGCCCCGCTCCCAGGGGCAGAGTGGCTGGCCCAGAGGCAGGGTGAGAACCTGGCCTGCCCAGCCCAGAGGTGGGGCAGGAGCTCAACCTCAGGCCGGCCTGCCCTGCTCCCCTTCCCAGTGCCAGGCTGCCAGCAGGGCGGTGGGGCTCCCATACTGTGGTGGGTCTCTGGACCCAGGCCCTGTTGGCCCAGTGGGTAATCTGCCCTTGCCCAACCCATGGTTTGAAAACCACTGCCATAGTTAGTAGTTCTGCCATTGCATATTTGAATTCCTTCAGAACTCGAGGGTGAATCCCATCTGCTCCTGGTGACTTGCTGCATTAGAGGAAGCACAGGTAAGTGTGAAGGGGCTGCGTTCCCCCCCAGTGCCAGCCTGGGTGCTGGAGACAGAAGGTAAAGGAGTTGTGTGTCCCCCAGTAGCCCAGGGCCCTAATGCGAGGCTAGTGAGTGGCAAGGGCAGCCCCCACGCTTATGCTCTCTGAGCATGGCCTGTGCCCTTCTGGGAGCCCACTCTGCAGATGACATAGTGCCCCATTCATATTCAGCCTTTTCCTGAGTTCCCTGGATTGTGTGGGTGGCTGGGGGTGGAAGTGGTGACATCAGGATTGAGTCATCCCCTCACTTCGGTCACAGAGAGACCCGGCCATTATGCCGTTTGCTTCGAGTCATCAGGAACTGCCTGAATTTGCTTCCTTCCCACAGCTCCTCATGCTTTGGCTTTTCATCAGCTGGGATGAGGTCAGGGAGCCCAGGATGTTGTCACACTGGGGCATTGCTCCCCTCAATGGGCCATGCAGCATGCCAGAGTCTCTGCTGGGGATGGCCACCTTCCCACAGTCCCAATGTTGTGTAGGGCACCCCAGCGTGGGCTGGAACCCTATGGCGGTCTGTGCCAATGTCCCTTGCCCTGCAGGGAGGTCCCTGCAAAGGGAAGAGCCTGAGATTTGAAATCTGGTGCCATGAAGGAGAAGGCAGCTCTTGTGGCCAAGCTGTCGGTCAGGGAGCAGAGACAAGAGTTTGAATACCAGAAGCAGTGCCAGCTAGCACTAAGCACGAGCTGACTAAGCATCTCTTGTTGCCCCAAGCAGCTCTTGAGGAACACCTATTTGCTTTTTAGCTTTTGTCATGGGAGGGGGACCCAAGGGACTAGTGCTGCCTCTGAAAGGGCAGGTGGCTTTTGTGGGTGACTCCTGAAATGACAGGTGGAAGTACAGTGAAATATAACTGATTGCTTTCAAGAATGGCCACTCTGGGTCAGACCAGTGGTCCATTTAGGTCAGGATCCTGTGTGTTGGCAGCAGCCAAGGCCAAGTGCTTCAGAGGGTACGAAAACGGAGGGAAGTTATTGAGTGAGCTATCCCCCAGTATCCAGTCCCTGCTTCTGGCAGTCAAGCAGTATTGGGACACCTAAAGCACATCATTGCATCCCTGACCACCTTAATTAATAGGCATTGATATACCTACCCTCCCTCAGCTTATCTGATTCCTTTTTGAACCCACTTAGTTTTGGCCTACACAACATCCCCAAGTAATGAGTGTCAGAGGCTGACTGTGCATTGGCTGAAGAAGGACTTCATTGTGTGTTTTATAAACTCTCTGCCTGTTCATTTCACTAGGTTGATCTATGGTTCTTGTCTTATGGGAAGGAGTAAATAGTGCTTCCTTATTCACTTTCTCCACTTCACCGCAATTTTACAGACTTCTATCATATCCCCTCTTAGTCAGCTCTTTTCCAAGCTGTAGAGTCCCATTCTTTTAAATCTCTCCTCCTACAGAAGCAAGTTGATACCCCTGATAATTTTTCTTGCCCTTCTCTGTCCCTTTCCCAATTCTAATATATTTTTTTGAGATGGGACTGCCAGAACTGCATATCGGTTTTGATGTGAGAGCATTACATCCCTGACCATGGTGGCTACGAGTCCTTAATTGCCCTATCTGCTGGGATCTGTAGCTTCTTTTTTCTTTTCTTTTTTTTGTGACTCAGTCCTCCCCTTCCAGGGTGCTAAAGTCTTGCAGGCTAATTGTCCCACACAGGCCTCTCACTACTGCCTGCTCTAGACCACTTCCCCTGTGGCTGGCAGGTGAACCCAGGCCCATCCTCTGCTCTGGCTTCCCGCTCAGGGATTAGCAGTCAAGGTCTTCATTATCCTTTTCCCCTGAGCCTTTCCTACCCCTCTGATTTCGCCCTTCTGCATTTTCCAGCAAAAATGCCTTCCCTCCAAAGCCTAAATGCTTCCTCCCACCTTGCTACAAACAAGTGCACACTGCTTCCCCCATAGGCCCCAACTATGCTCAGCTCCTGGGCTTTATGTCCCCTGTGCCTCATCCCTCATTAATCCCTGCCCCATCATTAATCCCTGCTCCATGTCTGCTCTTCCAGGTGCAGGTAATTGGCCCAGCTAACCACTTTAACCCCTTCAGGCCTTTTATGAAATGAACACCCCAAATCATATCCTCTCCCTTAAGTCTGTAATCCTCAAGGGTGCATATCTCCCACTCTGCATTTCTTTGGGGGGAGAGCTTATCCTTCCCTTGTTCCACTTTACCCACCCAAGAGATACAGACTATATTGGTCCCTCAGCTTTCCCCTTGGCTACTCCAGGGTTCCCTCAGCTCTGGGGGGCCTGTGTTGTGGCTGCTGATTTCTCTTCCTGTCATACCATCCTCTTGCCCACAGGATCCAACAGCCTCCTTTCCCCCTCAACTGAGCCCCCCCCGGCTTGCTTCACTTCAGTGATAGTTCTTATGGCCATCTGGGACCTCCCCACCCCATGTGTTTCATCTTCCAGCTCCTTACCAAACGCTTACCATGTCCATGGTCATACTGCCACCTTTATGCTGTCTCCAGCAGTCCCCTTCTGTTTTCCTGCCTCTCTGGGGTCCAAACTTTGCTTCCCATTAGGAGAACAGCATCTTTTTACATGGCCAACCCCATGGAACCAAAGTCAACCCCTCATCCTTGCTTTCTCAGAAAGCCATGTTCTCCTTCCTCACAGTTGATAAATGGGCATCTCCTTCTCAGATGCTGCTTCTGCCTACAAGTAAAACATGTCCCCTGCCACTGCAGGCACGGCATCCCACTGGTCCCAGGGCCTCCTTTCCAGTCTGGCTCTGTGCTAATCTCTTTCTGCAGGAGCTTAAATGAATACAGCTTCTGTTCAGCTAGCCACAGCAGGTGGGTTTGTGGATACACTTGTGCCTCCCACTGTCTCTGCTGGTTCTCCAGATTGTCACCTGCTGTGGGTCAGCCCTCTTCTGCCATCTGCCACCATTTTACCCTCCAGGCAGGTGTGGCATCTGCCTGGAACTCACCCTTGTATCCCAGGCCCAGGCTTGGCACTATGACGCCACCTGCCACATGCAGGGGTCAGGGAGGCGAGGTGTTTCCAGGGAGCCAGGTGGCCTTTTGTCCAGCCGTGTTTGTTCAGCTCTCCTCTCTGGGGGCGGCAGGCGGAGCACATGGCTCTGCACAGTTGCCAGGTTTCCTGAGGATAGATTTGGCTAAGGAGCAAGTGACACTGAGATGCTGAGTGCCTCCTGTCTAGGCATCACCTGCTGTGCAGTCCAGGCTGGTAGCTCATACCATTGTGCTGTAATGCCTCTGGACTGACTGCCTTGAAACACTCTCCAAAGCTACGTGGCGAGACCACTGCCCAATAGCATCTGAACCTGATCTTCCACTGCCCCAATGCTATGGGTGCGTGGGGAAATGACAGCCCCAGCTCCAAGCCTTAGGATTCTGGAGACAAGTTCCCAAGGGGCAGCCATGTTAATCTACTTCAGCAAAACAAACAAGGAGTCCTGTGGCACTTAAAAACTAACAATTTTATTTGTCACATGAGTTTTCGTGGGAGAAAATCCCACAGGATGGGAGGGCCTGGCATGGGGGCACTAGCAGTAGGGGACACAGACTTTGGCAGGAGATTCAGTTCTGCTCTGTCCACGCAAGTGCCATTTCAAAGTCTTTGCACTCTTCATATAGGAGCCATAAGGAGGCCCACCCTTCCCCTCTACTGTGACCCCTTGCTATGTACTGGCCCCCGGCTGCATTCCTTGTGCTGGGACTGCAGGCTATTGTCCCTGCTTGTGTCCCTTGTACTGGACTGTGGCGTTTGGAGACCACTGGCATTATTATGTGCCTCTGCACATGCTCCATAAACTGCAGGCTCCCCTCCCCCAGTCCATTCCCTGTGCTGTCCCCCAGCCCTATGCCGGCCTGCAAAGCAACCGCCTTGCGTAGCTTGCCCCTCTGGAGACGTGAGTGGCAGGGCTGTGACAAAGGCCCCTTGTGCTGGGAGCAGCATGGGACAAGACGCTTCCTATCTCAAGCTGCACGTCAAGCTTTGGAAATCACTTCCTGAGCAGGGCGAGTAGCCAGCACCGGAGCCACAGAGCCCAGGCTCCCACCACAGGGCAGCTGGGCCTGGGGTAGGGTGGGTGGTGCTGCAGAGGGTGCTCTCACCTCTTCAGAGCAGCTCATGACCATGCAAGCAAAGATGCAGAGCCTGTAACTGCCCCATGTCTGCTCTTCTGTTCATCGCCTCCACCCATCCCAGCCAGGATCCCTCCTGTAGCTGGTGGCAGGGGGTGCAACCTCATGCAGGGTGTTGCTGGCGTTTGGACTCAGGCTAA
The DNA here is from genome assembly GCA_007922195.1 of Podocnemis expansa. Classification (NCBI taxonomy): domain Eukaryota; kingdom Metazoa; phylum Chordata; order Testudines; family Podocnemididae; genus Podocnemis; species Podocnemis expansa. Next base: position 22,813,278 of record ML682025.1, read on the forward strand.
CTCTCCCCACACAAGGAGAAAGCAGAGTGACTGACCCTCGCCCCCCGTCCCCGCGCCCAGAAGCTAAGTGCTGAGTATCTCCTTTCATGTGGCTCTCTGGTCTACTGGGCCGGGGGTGAGGCATGGGGTCGGAGACAGGGTGTAGACAACCTACCTGCAACCACATCTGCTTTTCTCCCACCTTGGGGATGGGGGTGTAGCCATGACTGGCTGAACCCTCATGGCTGACTGCCTGCCAGGCACACAGTGTTGGCAGATATGCCTCAGCCTAGCCTCGGCAGCTGAGTGAGCTGATGGCCCAGTCGCCATGTTATGGGAGAAGCTCAGCGTGCCCCCCCAAAAGGTTGGGGACTGCTGTTGGCATCACATGTGGGCCAGACTCAGGAGCAGTGTCGCTGGCTCACCCCAGAAACTTGGTCTGTTATCATCCATTACTGACTGGCATCCACAGTCACCTGGGAGGGGCAGCTGGGCCCCTGGTGCTGTGACCCCCCCACCCCCAGCCTAGGAGAGCTGGGGGGCTGCATCACAGGCAGCTGGCACCCAGTCTGAAATCTTCCTGGGGTGAGCTGTTTGTTTGGAGATGCAGGGTGTGTGGGGAGGTGCCTGGCTGCTCTTCATGGATGCTGTCCTCTTTGCCCACATTAGGGACTGTGCATGGACCTTTGCAATGTGGCATGTGGGGTGCTGGCTGGGCTGATCCCTAGTAGTGTTCCCCTGCCCCTCAAGCTGCTTCTTCCTGCCAGTGTTAGTGGAATTTGCTGTGTCTGACTCCCTTTTGTCCTCCTGGGGAGCTGCTTTGAGCTGTCTCATCTCTGGGTAATGGCAGGGCTTGCAATTATCCAGACCTGAGATTTCCCTGCCCTATGAAATCTAGGGAGGCCTCTGGGCTTTGTAGTGGGAAATTAAGAAGATAGGCTAAGGTTCTGCAGGCACCACAGGGCACAGATCACAGTTTCCCCTGGCAGATCAGTGGTATATCCCCTCTTAGTGGGACAGGCTGCCTCCTGAGTTGGTGGGAGGAAAGACTCAGTGGGAGAAGAGGGACAGGCACAGAGCAGACTTGTTTGAGAGGCAGGGTCAGGGCCGGCCAAAGGATTTTTGGCACCCTAGGCCAGTGGTTCCCAACCAGTGTGCCGGGGCACCCTGGTGCACTGCGGCAACACCCGAAGTGTGCCACGAGCATCCCCAAGAGCTGGAGTTAAAGTTCCCTCCCTGCTCAGCCCAGCTACATGGGCTGTGCAGGGCTGGGAAAAGGCAGGGGTTAAAGTAAGGGGGAAGGTGCCAGAACACAGTTCAGGGGTCCCCTACTTTTAGGCAGGTAGCCTTCTAGCCCCCCTAAAAATAAAGGAAGGCACCAGAACGTGGAGTTCCAGGGGTCCCCCTAAAATAGCAGGAGCAGCTGGAACACAGAATTCCGGTGGCTCCACCTTAGACCCCGCTCCACCTGAAGTCCAGCCAGCAGAGAGCTGGGGGAGGCTGGGAGTGTGTGAATCTCCCCTGCAGGGTGTCGCAGCTCCTATCAGCCAGCCTGCAAACAGCCCAGGTGAGGGCTTTGGGGGTGGAAGGCTGCTGGGGGTTCTGTGGGGCGTGTGTGTGTGTAGGTGTGCATGTAGCAGAGGGTATGTAGCTGGAGTTGTGGGGTGGCTGGTTGGTTGGGGGGTGTAGCTGGGGGTGGAGTGGCTGTGTGCAGGGGGGTGCAGCTGAGGGCTGGAGGCCTAGTTCTGGCCCCTATGGTGATGGAAGAGTTCATCACAGGGAATGGGGGCTGGGAGAGGGGAGGACAGGACCCACTGGGGTAGGAGGGAGCAGCAGTGGGGTGAGGATTTGCCATGGGTGGCAGGGAGCCACTGTGGAGTAGGGGGAGTGGGTGCCGTGTCGTGCTCCCCTGCCCTATCTTCCCACTCCCCAGGTTCCCCCCTGCCCCCCACAAAGCCACTCGTGTTCTCTCTCCTCTCTTGCCACCCTTGTGCTGTTCCCCACATGGCTGCCCTTGTCCTCTTTTGCCACCCCCTGCCAGGCTCTGCTCCCCACACTCAATCCTGCCACTGCGCATGACTCCTGACCTCCCCTGGTTTGCCACCCTTGGTCTGCTACCCCTAGTACCCCACATAGCAGCATTTCTGAAATACTGTGCCATGGTTCATGAATATTAGTTTGAATATTCACAAGCTTTTTAAATGGTGGTGTGCCTCAAAAAATTTGAAAATATCAAGGTGTGCCACGGCAGAGAAAAGGTTGGGAACCACTATCCTAGACCAACACTGATTTTGCTCCCCTCCACCCCCGGCTGCTTGCAGGGGTCTGTCCGCAGGTGGGGAATGGGACCACTGCCACCAGGGTCCAGCCCCAGCTGGAGAGTGGTGCTGTGGGTGGGTGGGGGTCCAGCTGTGAGCAGGGTGGGATAAGCTTGCTGCCCACCCCACCACCCTCAGCCCAGCCCTTGATGCCCCCTAATTGTTGGTGCTCTAGGCGACTAAGAGCATATTTGGGCACATACTGGCTGACCTAGTGAGGTGGGCTTTAAACTAGGTTCAATGGGGGAAGGAGACCAAAGCCCACAGGTAAGTGACAATGTGGGTGATCTGGGGGAAGGGATGGAACTTGGGGGGAGGGGGGCTGGGACTGTAGCACCAGCAATAAAAGAGAAGGTGGTTGGAACATGGGGGGGGGGGAATCAAATAAATGTCTTAAGTGCTCTACTGAAGTCCCAATATGCAAGGAGAGTGGGGGAGGAGAACTCCAAGAAAAAATGCAAGGAGGTTTATGTAATAGAATTGAAAATCAAAATGACAAAGTAGGGCAATCGGCCAGGTATCTTAGGTGCCTATACACTAATGTGAGGAGCCTGGGAAATAAGCAAGAAGAATTGGTAATGTTAGTGCAGACGATATCATAGGAATAACGGAGACGTGGTGGGATAGTCTGCACGACTGGAGCTCTGCCATGGATGGGTATAAACTGTTTAGGAAAGACAGGCAGGGAAGAAGAGGGGGAGGAGTAGCACTATATGTAAAAGAGCTCTATGACTGCTCAGAGCTCCATTATGGAAGTGGAAGCGTGCCAGTAGAAAGTCTGTGGGTTACATTGAGAGGGGAAAGCAACAAGGGGGATGTTGTGGTGGGTGTCTGCTATAGACCACCAGACCAGAAGCAGGAGGTGGAGGAGGTGTTCTATGGACAACTAGCGGAAGCTTCTAGATCACAGGCCCTGGTGCTGATGGGGGACTTCAATTACGCTGACATCTGCTGGGAGGCCAATACAGCAGTGCATGGGCAATCCAGGAAGATTTTAGAGAGTGTTGGGGACAACTTTCTAGTACAAATGCTAGAGGAACCAACTAGGGGCCTTGCACCTCTCGACCTGCTGCTCACAAACAGGAAAGAATTGATCAGGGACGTAGAGGTAAATAGCAAGCTAGGCAGTAGTGACCATGACACGACTGAGTTCAGGATGCTGATTAAAGGAAGGAAGGAAAGAAGCAAAACAAAAACCCTGGACTTCAAGAAAGCAGATTTAGGCTCCCTCAGGGAACTGATGGGCAGGATCCCTTGGGAAGCTAATCTGAAGGGGAAAGGAGTCCAAGAGAGTTGGTTATATTTTAAAGAAACCCTGCTAAGGTCACAGGAAGTTGCCATTCCAATTAGGAGAAAGAACAAACATGTGAGGCAGCCAGAATGGCTTAGCTGAGAACTCTGCTCTGAGCTTAAACATAAAAAGGAAGCTTACAGGAAGTGGAAGCTTGGTCAGATGACTAAGGAGGCATATAAAGATATTGCTAGGGACTGCAGGGATAAAATCAGAAAGGCCAAAGGACAAATGGAGTTGCGGCTAGTGAGGGATGTAAAGGATAACAAGAAGGGGTTCTACAAGTATGTTAATAACAAGAAGAGGATCAGGGATGGTGTAGGTCCCTTGCTGAATGGGGCAGGCATCCTCGTAACGGAGGATGAGGGGAAAAGCTGAAGTGCTCAATGCTTTTTTTGCTTCAGTTTTCACAGGCAGGGTCAGCTCCCAGCCCACTACCATGGGTATGGCAGATTGGAGAGAAGAAGAGAGGCCCTTGGTGATGGAAGGTCAGGTTAGGGACTGCTTAAAGAAGCTGGATGTGCACAAGTCCATGGGGCCGGACGAACTGCATCCAAGGGTGCTAAGGGAATTGGCCGATGAGATAGCAGCACCACTGGCCATTATCTTTTGAAACTCATGGAGAACGGGGGAGGTGCCAGAGGATTGGAAAAAAGCAAATGTAGTGCCTATTTTCAAGAAAGGGAAAAAGGAGGATCCAGGGAATTACAGACCAGTCAGCCTCACCTCAATCCCTGGAAAAATTATGGAGCAGGTTCTCAAAGAATCCATCCTAAAACACTTAGAGGAAGATAAAGTGATCAGGAACAGTCAGCATGGATTTACCAAGGGTAAATCATGCCTGACCAATCTCATTTCCTGCTATGATCAGATGACTGGTTTTCAGGATGCAGGAAGAACCGTTGATGTGATATACCTTGATTTTAGCAAGGCTTTTGCTAGTTTCCCACAGCATTCTCATTGGCAAACGAAGGAAGCATGGGTTGGATAGGTGGACTAAAAGGTGGATAGAAAACTGGCTAGATCAACGGTTTCAGCATGTAGGAATCAATGGTTCCATGTCTAGCTGGCAACCAGTAATGAGTGGTGTGCCCCAGGGGTCGGTCCTGGGGCCGGTTCTGTTCAACATTTTTATCAGTGATCTGGGTAATGGAATAGACTGCATTCTCAGTAAGTTCACGGATGACACCAAGCTGGGGGGACCAGTAGACACATTGGAGGGCAAGGACAGGATTCAGGGAGACCTAGATAAATTGGAACAGTGGGCCAATAGAAATCTTATGAGGTTCAATGAGGACAAGTGTAAAATCCTGCACTTGGGACGAAAAAAACCCATGCACTGCTACAGGCTGGGAAACATTCAGCTAAGTAGCAGCAGTGTAGAAAAGGACCTGGGGGTCATGGTGGATGGGAAGCTGGATATGAGTCAGCAGTGTGCTCTTGCTGCCAAAAAGGCCAATGGCATACTGGGCTGCATCAAAAGAAGTATTACCAGCAGATCAAGGGATGTGATCATTCCCCTCTATTCTGCACTGGTGAGGCCACATCTAGAATACTGTGTTCAGTTTTGGGCTCCCCACTACAAAAAGGACAGGGACATGCTAGAGAGAGTCCAGCGGAGGGCAACCAGAATGATTAAAGAGCTGGAGCACAAGCCCTATGAGGAAAGACTGAAAGCATTAGGCTTATTTAGTTTGCAGCAGTGAAGATTGAGGGGGGATTTGATAGCAACCTTCAACTACTTGAAGAGATGCTCCAAGGAAGATGGAGCTTGACTGTTCTCGGTAGTAACAGAGGGCAGAACGAGGAGCAATGGTCTCAGGTTGCGATTAGGGAGGTCTAGGCTGGATATTAGAACAAACTTTTTTACTAGGCGAGTGGTGAAGCCTTGGAATGAGCTGCCAAGGGAGGTGGTGAAATCTCCATCTTTGGAGGTGTTTAAGGCCCGGCTGGACAAAACCATGCCTGGGATGGTTTAGTGGGAGTGGTCCTGCCTCTGGCAGGGGGTTGGACTAGATGACCTATTAGGTCCCTTCTGATTCTATGATTCTATGACTACCTAGGTCGCCTTTATGGAAGGATTGGCCCTGGCTAGGTCGATGAGCTGGAACTGGGGGTTATAACTTAGCCAGCACCTGGCTGGAAATCAGCAATGGGGGAGACTGAGACAGGCCTGGCTGTGGATGTCCACAGGTCCCTTGAGCGCTCTCTGACTCTCACTTATTGTCGTCTTCTCCCTGCCCCTAGCCCGCAGTGGTGGGGAATGGGGGAATCTCCTTGGTAGCACCGGCAGCTGGGGGCCAGCATACCTGGGGCAGGTTTGGCCTGGGGCTCATGGTATGAGGTGAAGGGGCCCGGACACCTGGATTCCGTTCCTCACTCCAGGAGGATGAGATCCAGGGACTAGTGCAGGAGATGGGAGATTGGTACTCCTCAGGTCTATTTTTGACCCACCTGCGTAAGTGTGAGCAAATCCCTCATGTTCTGTGTGCCTGAGTGTCCTCATATGGCATTAGAGGGCCATAATCATAGGGCAGTGGGAAGACCAGGGGGTTCCAGCCCCAGGGAGGCAAAGATCCCATGTCCTCATACCCTCTGTGCCTCTGCCAGTTGCAATCCAAGCCATGGGTCGCTCAGCAGTGGGTGGCGGGGGCAGAGGGACGACTGTCCAGCCACCACCCATCTCCCTCCACCACATGTGGGACACAGCAGCCTCCCAAGCTGGGCCAGGCTGGACCCCCTTCTGTGGTGGCAGGGGCAGTCTTGTGCACGTCAACCTCTGAACTGATGGATGCCATCTTAGCAAGGAGCCCCCTCTTCAGCCGCAGCCTGGCCACTCACTCCCCAGATGCGAGGCGACAGGCTCTCCTGAGTGATTCTCCACCTGCCAGGGCCGGATGACCCTGCGGATGTGAGCAGGAGGCTGGCATTTCCCCCGGCAAAGGAACTCCTTGATTCCAGACAATACCCATCGCCGCCAGCACTGCCATCCCAGCCACCTCAGACACAGCAGATGTCCTAACAAAAGGATCGAGTCCTCCAAAGTTGTGCTCAGCCAAGCACAACATCCTGCCCCAGAAGTGAGTCATCCCAGAACAATGGGGGGAAGATCGGGGGGGGGGAGGCAGCCTATTCCAGCCCCCATATTAACAGTCCCCCTTGTGCTGATAATTGCTTAATCCCCACTTGTTCCACTTTAACCCACATCTGGAAAGTGACAGTGGCTCTGGCTGCCTTCCCCATGCTGGGATGGGGGGTAGAGTGGGAGCCCCTTCAGTGCTGGAGAAGGGGAGTGGGGAGTCAGCTGCAGAGCTGTAGGGGGCAAAGCTGGTAGCTTCCCCTCAATGGCAGAGGGAGGGGTAGCAGGCGAGGCTTATGGTCTGGGCCCTATTCAGCCACTGGTCCCTTTGGCTGTGGAGACAATGGAGTAGCTGGTGCGGCTACCAATCCCATTGGCACAGAGCCCCTCCAGATTCATCCCACCATTACCAGACAGCTGTGTGGTGCCCCCCGCCCCCCCCCCAAACCCCAGCCTCAGCTGGGTTCCTATGGGGGAATAAGCCTGTGTCCCCCGTGAGCCAGCCAGGCGCTCTCCTCTGGGCTAGATCAGAACAGGAGCCTTTCAGAGGGAAGGAAACAGGGTCTTCTCCAAGCTGTGTGATGAGGTGAGTGGCCTCAACCAACAGCTCTTCTGTGCTGGTGTCTTAGCCATGAAGGGCAACCAGCCTGAGAGCAGAGACCTAGTGCTGAGCCCACCCTGTGGGGGTCCATGAGATCTCTTGTCCCCTGCACCCCTGGGGTGGATTTGGAGGAAGGGAAGGGAGCTGAGGCCTGGCTGTGTGAGGTCCGACAGCTGGACAGTAGCGGTGGAGAGGCAGCCTAATGGGAACCATCTGGAGCAGTGGGGGTGAGGTGGAACCAGGAGCCAATGGGACCTGTGCCGCAGCTGAGCGTGGGGAGGGGCTATGCTGGCCTTCCAGGTTTGAAGGAGGAGAGGTGGGAGGGGTAAGGTCTGTACCATGCTCCGAAATCATTTTCTCCCCCTGGCACGCTAGATGTGTCCTCGTTCAGGACACCCATCAGCTGCCCTCAAACCCATTGGCTGGGTGAAGGTTGGCTGGGGGATGCTGAGCTCACTGGTGGGGCACCTTGGGGTAGGCCAGTGTTTGCACAGGGGTCTTGCCCACAAGAGCCACGCCAGCAGGGGCAGTGAAATCTGCATGGCCAGTTGCTGGCTTGGCCATGGCCCCCACAAGGACTCCAGTGCAGATGGCAAATCTCCTGTTGACAGGTCTGGTGCCCAGGGCTGCTGGCTGGGGGTATTTTGCGCCCTCTATCTCACTAAGGGGTGGGGGTGGGAGAGATGGGAAATTTGTTCCTTTTGGCTCCAGCAGCAGCACCACCAGTGTCTTGTCTGTCTCCAGTGACTACGTCCTTCCCTTTCCCCCCAGCACAGTGGTTGTGCAGCAACCCCTGCTTTCATCCTGTGCCCCTGTCTCAGCAGGTGGGGTCAGCAAGGTGGAGGTCTCTATGCCAGAGCTGGTGGAGGTGGAGTACGGTCAGACGGCCAGGATCCCATGCAACTTCTCCATCCCTGGGGAAGGCAACTACAACTACATCAACTGGTTCTATGTGAGTAGGTGGCCACCGCCTGTGAGGATGAGGCACTGATGGGGCAGGAGTAGGGGGCCTCCAGCAGAAAGATGCAAGGGGGTTCAGCGATAGGGGAGAAGCTGGGGGCACCCTAGAGAAGGTGGCAGGGAAGGAAGCCCCCTAATCAAAACCTCCTCTGCCACCTGGTGGCATAAAGGGGCCACAGCACCCAGAGTGGTGGGTCCCTTTAGTTCTTCTTCGCCTTTCAGGTCAATAAAGACAGCCGGGTGAAGATTTACTATGTGGCCAGTGGGAAAGTCTTTCTGGCAGACGAAGAATACGAGGGCCGGGTGGCCATAGACAACTTCGCCCTCACCATCGACAGGGTGACCCTGGCGGACGCCAAGACCTTTGTGTGCCAAGTGGGGGCAGGCAGTGCTGGCGTGGAAGAGAAGCGAACAAAGCTCTATGTTTACAGTGAGTGTCAGGATTCAAGCTGTGTTGCAGGGAAGGAGCAATACCCTGCTCTGGGTAGTGTGTGTGTGTTGCAGAGCATGGGGGTGTGGTGTGGGAGAGGGAGAGCAATGCTGCTGCCTAGCTCCAACCCCTGCTGCCATTCTGGGTGTGCATGCTGTGCTGGGTGGCACCCTCCATGCTGCCATTGCTGGTCCCAATGTCTCTTGGTGCAGTGGGAAGAGGCTCCTTGCAGAGCACAGAGCTGCAAATGGGCGCTGGGGTTGGTTTGTCCTTCTACAGCACTGGCTCCATCCAGGGAGGGGCCAGTGATTTTGCCATACCCTCCTTCTCAACCCCCCAGTCCTCCCCACTAATACCCGCCTGGGCCACTGCTCTTTTCCAGAAGCCCCGGAGCCTCCTGAGATTCAGGTGAATGATGCAGGCATCCCTGTGACAAGTAAGGAGATCCCAAAGGTGAGGAGAGGCAGCTGTTCCACATGGAGCTTAGCCAGGCTGTTTCCTCAGCCACAGCCTGGCCAGAGAGGTCAGCTAATACTAAGCAGCTGAGGGCACTGCTGGGAGGAAGCCAACAGTACCAGCAGGGAAGAAGGGGCCTCATAATTGCATTGTCCATGGGTGGGGGGAGCCATGGATTGCTGCACAGGTACTTGGAGGTTTTTCAGCATCAAGCGCTCCCCTTGTTGTCTCAGATTGCAGTATGTGTCAGTAAGAATGGCTTTCCGGCCCCCAACATCACGTGGTACAAGAATGGAAGCCCACTGTGGCCGGAGGACAATCGTAAGTTGTGGGGACAACTCCTTCCAATTGAGATTTGTGGGAACATTGCACCCCATTGTGGGGGCCAGGCCAGGGGTTCTGGGGTAAAAGGCCAGCCCAGGCAATTCCAGGGGCTGTATGGTGTTAGGGGTGAGAGAATGGGCACGGTTGGGAGGAAGCACACAGGAATCCAGCTCAGCTCTTCCGGCTGAGAAACAGGGGCATCCCCATTTCCTCCTTCCCAGGGCCAGATCCAGAGGAGAGGCAGTGTCCTGGGATCTGAGGGGGGCTGCAGATACTCAGCCCTTCTTGCTACTGGAACTAGGCTTATTTAGCCTGCAGAAGAGAAGACTGAGGGGGGATTTGATAGCAACCTTCAACTACTTGAAGGGTTGCTCCAAGGAGGATGGAGCTCAACTGTTCTCGGTAGTAACAGAGGGCAGAACGAGAAGCAATGGTTTCAAGTTACAGCTGGGGAGGTCCAGGCTGGATATTAGGAGAAACTTCCTTACTAGGCGAGTGGTGAAGCATTGGAATAAGCTGCCTAGGGAGGTGGTGGAATCTCCATCTCTGGAGGTGTTTAAGGCCCAGCTGGACAAAACCCTGACTGGGATGATCTAATGGGAGTGGTCCTGCTTTTTTTGGCAGGGGGTTGGACTAGATGACCTCGTGGGGTCCCTTCCAACCCTATGATTCTATGATACTGTCCACATGACCCACTTTCGCCCAGCAGGCATCAGTATTCTTTCCACCCTGACCAAGGAGTCCAGTGGGCTGTACACGGTGAGCAGCACCCTCTTTGCCCGTGTGAGCCGTGAGGACCGTCAAGCCCTCTACCATTGCATGGTCAGCTACCACCTGCTGGGGGCCGAGCAGACGGCTGAGTCAGAGAAGGTCAACGTCACCGTGTTCTGTGAGTCTGGGGCGGATTGGCCAGGACTGAGCGATGGGCCCATACCCAGGCAAAGCGGGATGGCTGTCCATATCAGCTACCAGAGGCCCTGAGCTGCAGGGTTGATGCTGCAGTAGCCCAGGTTGTAACATCCATGGCATGGCTCCCATCACACAACAATTCACTGCCAGCTCGATGTGTTCCAGAAGTGCATGGTGTCACATGGGCATCTTCTGAGTCCCAGCCCCTCATGCAGGAGCTTCTGTGCCTGAACATATTTGGGGTCCCACTGCTGTCCCCTGCAACTTTCAGCCAGAGTGGCTGAGGGCCCAATCCCCATCTGTCAGATTCCCTTACAAACATGCCTCTTGCTAGTTTCTCAGGTGGCCCCTGGGGCACACCTTACTTGTGTCTCTCCACATGACAGATTCCACGGAGAAGCTGAGTCTGGAGATACAGTCACCCCAGCCGCAGGTGCGGGAGGGGGATGAGGTGATGCTGCGCTGCACAGGGGATGGGAACCCTCCGCCTGAATACAGTCTGTGGAAAATGCCGGTGAGCAGGAGATGGCAGGGTGACCAGCCAGGGCTGAGGCAAGGCATTCAGGGCTCTGGGTTCCAGGAGCTGGCAGAGGACAACTTGAACGCCTTATCCAAGGTGTACATGGGGATCTGGGCCCTTCTGCCCCAGGAGGGCTTGCTATACCTGAGGCAGCTGCAGTTCGGGAATTTGTAGATGGCTGGACGGCTTAGGGAACAGGATAGTCTCTGTGCCAGGCAACAGCTTTGCTCCTGTTCCTGGTACCAATGCAAGCACCCTCTTCCTTGTGCCCCTTAGGAGGGTGCCCACGGGAAGGAGCAAGAGCTCAATGCAAGCAACGGGGTGCTGATCCTGAAGAAGGTCAGAAAGGAGGACAGTGGCCGGTACCAGTGCCGGACTTTAGACCTTGACTCCATGGCACCTCTGGAAGCCGATGCGGAGCTGTCCGTGAACTGTAAGGGAGGACTGGGGGGAAGAGATGTCCCCTGGGCCCTATGCTCTTCTTCCTCATGCTGTGCGGTGCTGCCCACCCACATCTGACCTTCCCTTATCCAGCTTGATGGGCTGGTGATGCCAGCTAACCTGAGCTGCTCCCCAGCTGAGAGATTTGGAGGGCACAGTTGAGACTGCTTACAGCTGTCCACACCCAGGCTGGCACCTGGCAACCCACTTCTGTTCTGCACCAGCATCTGAAAACTCTTGACCACACAAGGGGTGCCACATCTCATCCCCATGCTCATTTCCTCCCTAGACATTGAGGGGCTCAAGATCACACCTGAGGCTCCCATCTGGGTGCAAGGAGAAGACATCTTGAACCTGACCTGTAATGCTAGAGGCTCCCAGTCCTTGGAGTTCCAGTGGAGGAAGGAGAAGGAAAAGGTAAAGAATGGGGCTGGTGGCTGCTCCTGTGCAATGCAAGATAACGCTGGGAGCTGGGAACAGGACTGGAGGCTTGTCGCTGGGACCATTGGAGCTTGGCACAAGTGTTGCCTTTAGCCTTGAGTTTGATGAAACCTCATTAATACTCTCCCCTGGCAGGACATTCCCTGCCACTCCCCTCCCACATCACCCAACAGCATAAAGCTGGGGAAGACCCAGCTGCTCCCTGAGAAGCCTCCCCCAGATGTGAGCCTGATTTTCTCCTTTTTCAGAAAGGAAAAGTGCTGGGACATGGAAAGCAGCTGCAACTGAGCAGTCACACTGTCGCATCTTCTGGCAACTACACCTGTGAAGTTTCTGCACCCACGGTCCCAGGGCTCTTCCGCTCCAAGCAGGTGTCCGTGATTGTTCACAGTAAGAGCCGGCCACCACTGTCGCCCTACCTCCCCTTACTGCATGGGCTGAAGTGGACCAGCCACTGGGGCAGCAGTCCCTGTGTCCAGGAAAGAGCCCAAGGAATTGCCCCAACATGCCATACCCTCCTCACCTGACTGCTTCTGCCCCTCCAGCTCTGCTGGTCCTTGGGCCTGAGGGGAAGGAGCTGGCAAAGAGAGAAAGGCAGCCCACCCTCTCTTTTAAAGGCTCCTCTTTTAAATGCAGTTTTGCTCTATGCATGAGGGGCCTGGTGCATCTCCTCACACCTGGTTAGATGGCTGCAGGTAGGTTACGTTACAGTCTACAGCAACAGCATCTGTATACCTTCTCTGTGGGCTCTTGAGGGCACCCACTCCAGGCTCTTCAGCTGTCACCGCCTCTTGGGCAGAGAGGCACCTTTTTCTTCCTCCTGACCAGTGCTTTTCCAGGCTGTACAGGTAATTCCAAGCAGTCTAGGTTGTTGGAACAAGGCAGAGACCACTCTTCACTTTCTCAGTGGCAGCTCTGTACAACTGTAATTCCCAGCAGCCACAAGGCTGCATGTACATTTTTTTTCTCAGCAAGCGCATTTATTCTTAAGGTGAAAGCATCACAGAGAGAGTAGAAGAAAAACATCCAAAGAGCTTCCAGGCAGTTCCTTATTGCTCACACTGAGGTCCACCCCAACTCCAGCCTTAGGTTCTGGGACAGGTCGGGCCTTCAAAGCCCACATCTGGGTTCCCCCCCGCAGTTACAAGTTCACAGTGTCTCAAATGCCAAACAACCATGAATGGCTGTGGCGCACCTTTGCACAGATCAGGCCTTTGTTCTTGACTTTGTGTAACAGGCAATCAGCAGGCACTTGCTCATTCTGCAGGGTGGAGTTTCAAAAGTCTGTGATTTTGCACAGCTGGAGGTGGAGAATTTGCATTCACACCTTCCATCCTCCAGGAAAAGCACTAAATACCCAAAGTTCATTCTTGCCCAGCCTATTGCACAACGGAGTCCTCTGAATGCCCCCTACCCCAGGCTGTCACACTTTCCGCTCAGGAGGTTCCATGCAATTCCAGCCCACAATAAAACACCAGTCATTCATGGATTACAACAGGCCTCCAAAGATGCTTGACCTTCATTCAGTCCAGTCTCCCAAGTGCATTGCGGGGCATTGCCCCCTCTGTCCCAGGCCACAATGGCACCTCTGCTCTGTGTTTTTAACTTCCTTGCAGCAAAACCGCAGATCAGTCCTGAGGAGTCCATGGTGCCCGTGCAAGAGAACGGCTTGGTGAACCTGACATGCAACTCAACTTCCCTTCCAGAAACCACAATCACATGGAGCGTCAATGGAACGGTGAGCAGCTGCCACCTGCCAGCTGTGGCATGGGGAATGGACCCAACTCCCAGGGAAGTAGTTCTTGGCCTCCTCCATTCAGGGGTCTTACATTACATTTTTTTGAAGACCATGCCCATGGAGAGGGTGTGTGATGGGCTCTAGTTGGGAACCCACGAGCTAGCTGTCAGTTCTTCCCCTCTAAAGCAGCACCCATCACTCCCTTCCATCTTCCTCCAGGTCCGAACTCACAGAGACCATTACCACGTCATCAGCAACTTGACCATCCATGTCACCCCAGAACTGCTGCAGTCAGGGGTCACCTGCACTGCCACCAATGATTTGGGTGCTAGCAATCATCACTTCAAGCTGCACATGAGTAAGTCTCCTGGCCATCTTGGCAGGCGATCTGCAAAACGGCTTTGAGTTCACCTCTGGCTTTGAGTTCTCCAGGCCAATGATCATTCTTGCCACATGGGCAGGGTATAAATGGCCCTCTGTAAATGAGAGTCAAGCCCTTCTTTAGGATCAGAGCTGGTAAAAAAAAAAGTGCTGTCAAAATATCAGCAATTCAAAAAGAAAATTTTAACCAAGTTTTAATTTTTGGAGACAGAAATGATAGGATGGGTAAAATGAAAACCTTTTACCTGCTGAGTCCCTTGAATTTAAAACAAAACAAAAACCCAAACAAACAAAAAATCCAAACAATTCCACCCCAAATATTTCTGAGAAGAAAAGCTTTGGCCAGGATGGAGGGTTAGGCAGCACCTATGTAGCCTTGTCAGTCTTGAGTTTTACACTTCAGACGGTTCAGGATTAGTTGGTCTGGCTCGGTCCAGTTTCGCTGAGAGAGTTCTGAGAGTCTGCCATTCTCAAAGTGTCTCTGCTGTCTGTGAAGACCTGATCTTGGTAGGGGCAGAGCCTCCTCTACTCACATTGATGTTAATAGGAGCAGAGAATATTCAGCACCCCCCAAGATCTGGTTCTTAGTGCATAAATACTCCTGTGTACTCCAGTGCCAGCTTGGGAGTTTTATTCCAGTGTCACTAGTAGTCTGATATGGCCAGTCAGGAGAGATGATTCTAGGGAAGACAGGGTTGATAAGACCTGAATTTCCATTGGAGAAGGGAGAAACTTTTCCATGACCGTAAATGTACACAGAAAAGAGATCATAAGTACTTAACGGGGAGGCCCACCTACTATCAATTTACAGCTAGTAGGAAAAGTACTGTGATTGTGTGACACAAATTTACTGCCTACTCTAAAGGCTGGGGTAATTCGTTAACATGGAGCTCTAATTCATAGCTGTTTTCACTTGAAGAGAACTCACCTTTGTGGAAAGAGAATCAGATGAAAAGAGAATCTCTTATTCTTCTGTGGTTAGAATTTGTCTGTTTCCCTGGTCTCCTGCTAAACAGATGGAAGACATGGTGGTGGTTCTGCATTTGCTCTATGTTGAATTGTAAATCTAAAAGCCAAATCCCCTTTCTCTTGATGCAGAGGCTATGTAGGATATGAAGGAGTTACCAATCCTTCCATAAAGGCAAAAGGGCCGGTGTTTACATAGCCTCCATAGGTTATTACTGGAGCTGCTGTGCATCAGGACTGGGGTCGCAATGTGTCAGTTGCGGCACAAAGTGGCATTCCCTGCCCCAAAGAGGTTACAACATTTCCTTGATTGCCTCTCAGTCCAAAGGGGAGCTGAGTTGGGGAGTTAACTGACTGAGCTGTAAGATCTAAAGCTCAGCTAAAGTGGCTGTGAAAGAGGCATTAGGGGTTTCCTTTTAAAATGGCTGTTTTCCTGATTTGCAAATTCAACCTGGAAGCTAAGTGCTACTGGCTTTGATTCTAGCTCACCCATGACCAAGAGCAGAGACTCTGCTGCCAGTCAGAACTTAGTTTGTGGCATCACTTATCAGGCAAAAGCTAGATCAGAGACTAGCTGCCTCTCCCAGAGCTGGACAGGCTAGGAGGATAGATGAACAGGTGCTTATTCTTGTCCTTAAAATCAGCAGAGTGCATACAGTTCTCTGACCTGAGCGACTGAAGGACAGCTGCGAATTCTGGACCCAGTTGATGGCTGTTTCCAAGAGGACAGCTTGGCTTCACTTAACCTTCACTGACCTTCCTCATGTGCCAGATGATAATTTTCAAATGTAAAGGTTCTTGAGCGTCTTCCCCACATCTCACTGGTGCTGGCGTGTAGGCCCAGATCCTTTGCGTAGTGCAGGCTGTGTGGTCTGTTCTTGGCACAATTTGCTACCTGTGTTTGATCCCAGAAAGTGGAGTAAAGATTGTTGATCATCTGGCTCAATTCCCTCTGCCTTGCTTCGGCCAGGTTAGGTGTGTGCCACACTCATCTCCCACCACAGGGACACCCGCTGCCTGGGGGGGCCTGTGTGGGGACAGTGGATGTTAATCAGCACCAGCCCCCAGCATTTCAATAATAAGCTCTGTGCAGACTGATGCAGAGACTGGAGTCTCCCTCCAGCTGGCAAAGAGAAGACTGCTGGGTTGGGATCATGCTAACTCACTCCCAGAAACCCAGAGGGGGTGGGGAGGAATCAGATCTGCCTACCAACTGGTGTTTGTCTTGATTACAGTGATAAAGACACCTTCTCCTACCGTTTCGACACCTTCTCCTACTGTTAGCAATGCTACAGGTAAGTGTCTCGGTTCCTGCACCCTTAGTGACAGCATTGAGCAACAGTGCCTGCCATGGCTTGTTCAAAGGAACAAGATCTCTCCCACACATTAAGCTCCCTTTGTGGAGCAGAAGGGACAAGACTCAGCCCCCAGAATGTCCAAACAATGCTGCCTTCGGCCACTTGAAGGGGAAGAGGGGATGGATGGGTTTAGTAGTCATCTCCTTTTGAGAGACGCAATAGACATCTGGGTCTAAACTCTGGATCCTGGAAGCTCCTGCCCTGGTGTACGGGAGTGGGCGGTTAAGTCCTGGGGCCAATGGGGTGAACATCTTCACAGGCTGGCTAATTTGTTCTTACACTGGGGATGGATGGTCTTCATTCAGTGCTTCTCTCTCCATTCTTTATTGGCATCCTAGCAGAATCCATCAAGAAAGGTCAGTAGCTACAGAATCCCACAGGACCCCCAGCCTCTCGCCTCATCCCTTCCCTGTTCCAATTCTTGGCGTGCTTTCATCTTGCAAGCTGCTCACATCCCTTTTTGAGCCCTCCAGGCACCTAATCCCAGCCTTCGCCTTTGCCTGCTTCTGTGCTGATGGCTTGGCTTTGTGTGTCCCAATGTTTGCAGAAAGCAGCTCTCACATTACACTTCAGAAACAAAGGAACTAGAGGTTGACTCTTTCAGGCAAGATTTTCCCTGGCTTCCACCATGCTCAGGCCTTGACAGGGTTGGGGCTCTCATGCCCTGGGTCCATGTCACACTTTGGGTGGCATAGGGCTGTGGCAATTAGAGGTGTTTGGATGAGAAGGGCTTCCATTTCAGTGGAGTATTTCTGATCAGACTGAGGCTTCATTGGCTTTATTTAGACAAAGACTGAACTGTGTGTAAGTCTCATTTTCAAAAGTGGCTTAAGCACTTTGAAGGCCAAGGCCCAGTGAGTCTTAGAACCCTAAGTTACCCTGGGACACCATCAAGTACACAGCAGCAGTGCTTCAATGAAGGTACTACCTTGGTCAGCAGGACAGGTTCTCCATCACTGAAGTTAACCCACCTCCCCAGCAGGCCATAGCTAGTTTACATGAGAACATACAAATGGCCATAGTGAGTCAGATCAATGAGCCATCTAGTCCCATGTCCTGTTTTCCAGCAGTGGCCAGTGACAAGTACTTCAGGGGGAAATGAATAGAACAGGTAATCATCAAGTGATCCATCCCATCAACCCTTCCCAGCCTCAGGCAAACTGCAATCTTTCCCTATCCTGCTTAAAAGCCAGTGATGGACCTATCATCCACAAATTTACCTAGTTTTTTTTTTAATCCTATTATAGTCTTCGCCTTCACAACATCCTCTGGCAAGGACTTCCACAGGTTGACTGCCTTGTGTGAAGAAATACTTTCTTTTGTTTGTTTTAATTTCACTTGGTGACCCCTCTTTTGTGTTATGAAAAGAAATAACACCTCCCTATTTATTTTTTCTACACCAGTCATGATTTTTTAGTTTCCAAAGGGATAGCCGTGTTAGTCTAGTCCAGTAAAAAAAACAAGCAGTTGTGTGGCACTTGTCTTAAAGTGCCACACAACTGCTTGATGATTTTTTAGAACTTTATCATATCCCCTTTTAGGCATTTCTTTTCCAGGCTGAAACGTCCCAGTCTTATTTAATCTTTCCAGATATAGAAGCTTTTTAATATAGCCTAATCATTTTAGTTGCCCTTGTCTATAGCCTCTCTGCTTCCAATATATCTTTTTTGCAATTGAGTTACCAGATCTTCATGCACCGTTCAAGAGTTGGGCATGCCATGGTTTTATAAAGATGCAATATGATGTTTTCTGGCTGATTATCTATCCCTTGCCTAATGATTCCCAGCATAATTAGCTCTTTTGACTGCTACTGCACATTGAGTGGATATTTTCAGAGAACTGTCCACAATGACTCCAAGTTCTTTCTCTTGAGCAGTAACAGTCAACTTAGACCCCATCATTTTATACATCTAGTTGGGATTGTTTTCCAATGTGCATGACTTTGCATTTATCAACCTTGAATTTCATGTGCCATTTTGTTGCCCAGTCACCGAGTTTTGTGAGATCCCTTTGTGATTCTCCACAATCTGAGTAGGGTGGCCATGAGGTTACACTATCTTCACATCTAATACACAGCATGTTACAGTCATCACGGTCACTCTTTGGATCCAATAGCATCACCCCATTGTAAGTCAGCAGCTGGGCCAGTAATAGAACCCAAGTTCCCTATTGTGCTAGCCACTCACCATGCTGCCTGCATCCCCCTCTTTCTGGCACATCATGGTGCGGTTCTCTAGCTGCTGGGACATGCAGCCAACCCTCAACCCCATGTTGCCCCTTCAGATGCAGCCTGTGGAGAGTTAAGTGTGCTGGCAAGTACTGCAGAGAGAGGAAGGCAAAGGGCCCCCTAGGGGATGCTGTGGGGCCAGGCAGTAACCACATCTGTCTGTTGTGAGCAGAGCGAAGGACCCAGGAGAGCAAGGGTGTGATCATCGTGGTCATCATCGTGTGCATCCTGTTGATCGCCGTGCTGGGCGCCGTTCTCTACTTTCTGTATAAGAAAGGCAAGATCCCCTGTGGGCGCGTTGGGAAGCAGGACATGTAAGCACAGCTTGGGACTGCCACGTCCTTCCAACGCTCGCGCCTCCTCCACTTCCCTGCTAGAGAGAGGGCTTCAAAGAAGCACATCACGCTTCCCATCTCATCCCATCCAGGCAATCCTGCTCTCCCCTCATCCCTGGAAGGGCTAGGGTGCCTCACTGGCATTCTCGTACAAGGAGGTGTGGATTCTGAGTAGCCAAGAAATTCCTCAGAGGAAAGGTTCCAGCACAGCCTCCTGCAGCAGAAGCTGTAGGAAGCCATAGCTGAGTTTCCCCAGCAGCCAGCAATTCCCAGTGTGATGAGAGTAGCTACATGACATGCACCAGTTCAGTAGCACTGAATGTGGCTCCTAGCCCAGGGCTCCCCTCCCATCCCTAAAGCACCTCTGACTGGCAGAGGCTGGAGTTGGAGGAGCTCAGAGCTTTCTTCATCCTGGGTTCCCACCTTAGTTTGATTTCTCTCTGACCTTTTCCCCCCTCTGAGAGCCTGTAGGCTCCCTAGCCTGTGGGCATCCATCAGGCACCTTCCCAGGTATCTCAAATTTGTCTGAAAACTGTCACCTCCCTCCCTCCCCCTAGCACAAGGCCAGACGCCCATAAAGACGAGATTGTAGTTGAAGTTAAGTCAGATAAACTTCCTGAAGAGGCGGGGCTTCTGCAGGGTGCCAACGGCGAGAAGAGATCTGCAGGTGACCAGGTAGGACAGATCTCCACGATTTACTTCTGGGGCAGGATTGTCCCTTTCCAGCCTCCGGCCAAGGCAGCAGGGATGCTTGAAGAGTCCAAGGCAGTGGTTCCCAACCTTTTTG
Organism: Podocnemis expansa; assembly: GCA_007922195.1. Taxonomy (NCBI): domain Eukaryota; kingdom Metazoa; phylum Chordata; order Testudines; family Podocnemididae; genus Podocnemis; species Podocnemis expansa. The sequence continues at coordinate 22,832,819 of ML682025.1, forward strand.
GCTCAAGGGTCACAAGTACAATTTTTACAACTCTAAAGAGCCACCAGTCTGTCAGCAGGCCTCCCCTGCACCCAAACAGAGGCTTCCTCCTCACAGATGTCATCCCCTGGCTGCAGCAGGGAAAACTAAATAGGTCCTGTGGCACTTTGTGCTCCACTTGGGTCCCTAGGCACTGCTCCTTTCTGCAGCCAGGGGGTGGAAGATCAGAACTCGCTTCCTTCTGGCTCTAGCAGGGACCCACATAGATTGCTCTGCTCTCTGCTATAGCTGGAGGAGGGGAGCACTGACCTCCCATCCCCTTGGCTGCAACAAGGAGCCTGCACCAGTCTTTTATATCCATGGAAACACACTCCACTTGGGGCCTTAAGCAGTGACTCCCTTCTACAACCAGCAGGCGGGAGCCACAAGCCACTTTTGGTACCACGCATTGGGAGCCACTGGCAATGTTCCCTCTAATTGTTCATAGGCTGTGTGCACAAAAAATTTCTTCTGTGCAAATGTTCAGAACCAGTGTCCAAATTTATGCGCACTCCAGTGAGTGTGGTCAAACTTATGAGCGTGATGCAAGTATGTATGATGCAAATAATATCTACATTTTATTTTGATATGGTGATGGAAATATTATAAATTACAAAACGTTATTTGAAACCTGCTGCTTGAAACCCCCTTAAAGTAGCATAAAAATATTAGCACTGTTGAATTTTTTTGTGCGCACTTTATTTTGTTGTCTGCACAGGCTTCACAACCTGTGTGCATGTGCCCACATGCACGCCTTAGAGGGAACATAGACCACTGGTCCAAAGGATGTCTGTGTAGTGCCTTTCACATAGAGGGTGTCTCTCCTCTTAAGCTGGGGAAGCAGCTCTGGCCATTTTTGTTCCCAGCACCCCAAATCTTGCATGGGCCTTCATCATCCATCATCATCAATGGTAAATGCAAGAAGTGGAAGCTAAGGACCTCATGGAACGCATTCATTTTACCTTAATCGGCACTGGAGCTGAGGTGTGAATGTGTTACTGCATGCCAGTGGGAGGAAGCTGGGTTAAAATGCTGGGAAACTGCTTTTCCTTCTGAAATAAACTTTCTCTTCCCCCTGAACTCTCATGCTGCCCCTCCCACCCAGCACCCAGGAGAGAATAGAGATGCAGGCCTTAGGCCTCGTCTCCTCTTCATTATTTGCAGTCACGCAGGGCTGAGGGCAATGCTGTTACCATTCTAGAGAATCACTGGCACCTAGCAAGCTCCTGTGAGGAACCTAGACTCCCTGTACACTAGAGGGAGAGCAGAGGTACCTAAGAATGGGATCCTCAAACACCTGTGCAGGGTGTATCCTAAGCCAGGGGACTGCAAGGAGGAGAAAAGAAGGTAGCAATCCTAATCACTGAATTGTGCAGCTGGAGAAAATCATCCGTACTTTAACCCTGGCAGACTAGTTTTCAATTACTCTCTTGCTCTTTAAAATGGGTGAACCTGATTGTTCTAGTCCTTGACCATGTCTTTATTTTAAAACGCTAATAACCCTCCCATCTGCTTTGGGGAGCAACCACACAGCTAGGGAGGAAGGAAAAATGCACTGGAGCCCACTGTGGTTCTCTGCTGAAGGGAAGCAGAGCAGATGGGTCTGCTTTCTCCCCTCTTTTTCTGGTTCAGCTGCTGCCTATTACTGAATCTTACAAAAATAGAACTAGAGTCCTCTTCAGGTGCCTATTCTGTCCATCCCCACTCCCGCCAACATCATGCAGTGCTTTGTCAGTATTCACATGCAGAGGTTTCCATCTGGACAGTTCCAGTTCTGTGGAACATGTTCTTTGTTTAATGCAAATAGCTGTATAGGAACACATAGTTCTGGGGCTCTCAGATCATCACTTGACCACAAAACACTGTAAAGGGAGGGCCTCCACTGCCCATACCCACTGTGTTACGCTTAGCTTGGAAATCTGCATTGTGTTGGCTCCAAGAGCTAGGCCTTTCATATGTTGAGGGGAGGGAGAAGCTTGCACTCTGATCACCTCTAACTACTTATGTCTTGTTTGTGGCTCAAAGGCAGAGAAATACATCGATCTGAGGAATTAGAGAGAAGGACCCACCCTGTGATTTCCTTGCAAACCTTCCTTGTTCCCGAATCATCACCACCCAACCCTGCTCCAGTTCCCTGGGAGCATGACCAGAGACCTTGAAATGCATCACAGTGCTGAGACTGCTCTGCAAGGAGGAATACCTCTCCCCAGCACCCCACCCCCCACCATGGCTGTTACACTAGCCCAGGATCTGAGGGCTGTCAAGATAGCAGCAGCAAATCTGGAGGGGCTTATGCTTCAGAGAGGCCAAAAATGAAATCCTTTAAAAAAAAAACTGACATTATCCTGATGGGTGAAATCAGAATGTTACCATTAGCTCTTTAACTGTTCCAGTTTTGTTTGTGTTGGATTGATGGTGGAGGGGAAGGTTTTGAAGCTTTTCACCTAAAATTCACTGCAGCCCCCCCCCCAAACAAACAAACAAACAAACAAACAAAACAAAAAACCGCCACACATGCTAGGCAGCCTGGGTTTGTCCGGGCTAGAATTCTGCTTTTAATTAGAATTCCATCCAACTGGGAAAAATCCCACCCCACAACCCATATTAGATTAGCAGCATCCAGCTAGATGGACAGTAGATGCACAGTATGAATTACAGCTGGGAGTGGATGTGCCAGTTGAGTTCTAGGAAGCTGAATGGTTAGTTCTCAGCTTTTCCCTCACACGTTCTTGTTTTGCTGAGTTAGATTTCCAGCCTCTCATCTCACACTAGTGAAATGCAGGCAGAGTGCGCCACTCCTTGAAGAGCGGATTTTGTTTTTCCCCAAGAGACCCTATTGAGAACAGGTAACTGAAAGGAAACAAATCTCTGTTCTATGTACAGTGAGAGTCTGAAGTTTTGGCAAGGACTGGACCCAACTGGACATTAGTATAAATGTTCTAATGCTACATGATGTGGCATTACTTAGCTGAGGGTTTGGGCTTTGTTTCACACCTGCCCATCTCCCTGAGGAATGTGACTATAATGGGCAGATTTCTAATTAAACTGTACAGCAGGCCCTCCAGCCAACCACACCTAAACTCAAGAATGATGAAGAGAAGCTTTTATACCATGGTTAGAAATTGACACCTCTCTAGGATTTGCTGAGGTCTTCTCTAAAACAAGCAAGCAAACAAAAAAAGCCCCAGATAAAACATTCTATGTCACTGACTAAAATCCCATGCTCTGGCCTAAATGGGGATGACAGGTACCAACTGTGAACAAGAAGGGAAACTGACAGAACTGAGCTCCCACAGTATGTTGAACTGGTGCTTTCTCAAATGGTACCAAACAGAACACACCCTCAATGAGAACACCCAGCCTGCAATCATATATTGCTGTGGCTTCCATCATCCCCACGGACCTCCTCCACCCTCCATTCCAGGCAAACAGTGAGGGGATGAGGCCCTCGCTTTCTTGTCTCGATTCCTATTAGAGAAGTAAATCAAGTGGTAGAACTTGTTTAATCTAAGCACATACTCCCATAGCTGCTACTTAACCAGCCATTTAATTTGCATTCCTCCAACACTTCAGCAGCAAACAGCCTTATGTTAACACTGGGCAAAATTCTAGCAGCTCCTTTCCTATGCACCCAACTTCCTCAATGGTTAATGAGACTCTGCAGCTGAAGATGCAACCAACTCATTTACAGAAAGGGGGAGCTGTACTTGTGAGCTAGAAGTATCAGAAGCAAAAGCTTTTGTTATATATATATATATTTTTGTTGGTTTGTGTGTAAATTTAAGAGTTTGTCTGATATTTGCAGGGTTTTTTTTATATATGTGAAATAAAAAGCCAAACTACTTCCAGGACTGGTTGTGCTTTGTCTCTGTTAACAATGGTGCAGTGAAAAGATAAGGCAGGGGTGGTGACATTCCATAGGCGTGCACTGGACACAGACCGTAATGTGCGACTTTGGCAGGTGTGCTTTCATCTATCCCTCTCCCTTCACCTCTCATTTGCCCACTGCATTTATAATACGCCCACACCTCGGCCAGACGCTACTACAGCATTTCCACTTAGATACATGAGCTGGGGCTTTTGCCTGGTGGTGTTACCGACTGAATTTGGTTTAGAACCAGTTAATTTCATAGCTGCAGATGTGTGTGTTTCAAGAAAGACCTGCTGATAGCCATCTCTCAAAAGAGGTCAGGAGTACCTATCCCCTTCCCGTAGAGGCCTCTCAGACGGGGTTGCATTGCCTGAGGACCCGTGCTTTCCCAGAATCCCAGCAGCTCTTTCCCCATATTTCCCACAAACAGCTTTTACTCAAGAGGTAGTATGGATATGTTTATGTTAGCAGGAGACCAAAAGTTCTGTGTATGTGGAGGAATCCTCTCTCAGAAGGGCTCCGCACCTTGAAATAAACTTGCAGCATCTCAAGGCTTGTCTATACTAGAGTTTTGCTGCTTTACACTGGTACAGCTGACATTGAAAAAACCCCAGTGTGGATGTAGCCGTACTGGTATAAAAGCATTCATACTATATTCCAGTTCAGCAGACAAAATACACTATACACCAGGATAACTTTACCCAGAGTGTGGTTTGTAGTGGTATAACCACACCAGTAGAACACCCTACCTCCCCCGGCTCCCCTCATCCACCTCTAACTGTCAGTCATACCGTATAACTTTTCTAGTTATAGATCACCCCTTAGCTTTCCATCCTAATAATGCCAATTTGTATTAAGACACTACAAATAACCTTGATCAGATCTCTGGTCCCTTTGGTTCGTAAGAATGCTTCATCAGTATTTTTCAGCTTCTAATGCATATCCCTGTTAACACACAACATGCTTGTGATAATCTCAGGAGGAGCTCTTTCCATGAATCACATCATTAAAACCACTTCACTGATATGCTACAACAAAGGAAATTTATTTAAAAATAAAACTTTGTTTTGTTTTTACTGACAGGTGCATGAAATTCAAAACAAAAAAGCTCTTTAGTGGGCTGCATACAAGAATGAAAAAAATTAATAAATAACATTAGTATAACCTCTAAATATGAACAATGTATTTGCAAAACAAAATGAGGACTTTAAATCAAATGAACCTTAAAGCTCAGCTACTCTCTGTAAGAATATTTACCTTCTGTTTTTCTTATTCTTTACAGGTCTGGAAGGATTAAATACTGCTAATATAAATTTTTTTTATATTAATGACACTTATACTTTTTAAAATATTTTGTGAAAATCTCAACATTTTAACACTGATATTATATAAATTGGTATTCATTATTCAAGAGAAATAAAGCTACTCTTTTTCCCCCATCATGAATTTCAAAAAAGATTTATATTAGGAATTTTAAAAATAATAATTTTCTTATTTCTTCCTCTGATTTTAAACTGGGGCACATCAAAGAAGAGCCACACAAATTGCATTTTTGTCCTTAGCTAAAATGCACAGGTACAGCAGTTACTCTGCCCCTAGATTATCTGGAAAGATGTAAAGGGTCTTAGTGCATAAAGCAAATGTGCTGTTCCCCAAACCTATCCAACTGTCCTGGGATTGGGGAAGCAGCTAGGGGCGCATGGGGAAAGCATACAGCTGGAGGAGGGTGGTTAATACACCTGAGTGGCTGGAAACATGCTATGGGGGATACAGCTTGCCTCTGCAGCCACAGCTACCTGCTGGTTGTCTCAGAGAGAGACACTGGCCTGACTGCATTTAGTGCACTCTCTCACTGCAAGGTGTATTTTGCTTGCCTTGCTTCCTGGGGTGAAAGGTGGGGGACAAACAGCGTTTTTAGGACCAGAACTCTGATTGGTTTTGTTAAAAGTGAGAAGAATCCCATATTATAATTCTACTGTCTTCATACCAAGCTTATTACAGCAGCAATCCAGACATGTCACTGTTAGTAACAAGGACAAGGTAAGAAACCTCCACAGTTGAAATGCTACAAAACACAGTATCATCCTTGAAGTGATGCTTGCTCATCTCCCCCCCCCCTTATCCCCTTCAAAGGAGCTGCGCTCACAGGCACCTGTAAGGCTAGTCTAGTTGAAGCGCTAAGATTTTACAAGAGGGTACTCTAATCCAGTCTGGAGATGCAGCATTCCCTTAAGAAAGGCACTAGACATTTGGCTTCTTTTTTCATTTCTTTCTTTTCTTTTTCTTTTAAAGTAAAGTAGAAACTTGACCTTCTAGCGTAAAGACACAGGAGGTGTGTGAGGTTGGGGGGAATCGCAAGGTCACCTCTGCAAAAGAAAAGCAGCAAGGAAAACACACCACAAAGTGATTCACTCTACTTCACAGAGCATGACCTCAGGAAGCACCGTTGGCTCGGCTATGCTTCAGCAACACTCACAGACTGTAACAAACGTTCATGTGTTCTAGGAGAAAAAGCCACTAAAAGTTTCCTAGATAAGTTTAAGACACAACCAGTGGGCAGAAAGGACACATGCAACAAAAATACACACGTTGCAAGGATTATCTGTAATCCTGGAATAATGCCCACAGGCAGTAAGCATCCATGGCTGAACCCCAAAGAGGTCTATCAAAGCTTTGTTAGTTAGCAATAGGACATGCCTTTGCAAATGAACTGTCCACAAGGAATAGGACTCTGCTGCTTTGAACAACATGCACTCTTCATGGCAGGACAACAGTTAAGGCTTTTTAGCTGGTTAAATGTAATTGCTGCTGCAGCAAGGCAGCAGTGTTACCTCCCTGTTGAGAATACAGCCACAGTGCACATTTAAACAGCTATGCTGATCTTGCAGAGAAAGATGTAAGCAAATTGGCTGCTCAACCAACATGGGAGTTATTGGCAGCTTTGGAGAAAGATCGCAGGAAAGGGTAGAAAAGAGCATTCATGTCTGAAGGGTCTTTACTTACTTCTGCAGCACATTTTGGACAAGCACAGACCAGAAAATGATTCCGATACTACAGAAATTGCTTGGTCAGGAGCAAAATTACCGCTGTCTCATGCATAGGTAATAAGAGAACAGAGCTGCCCTTGTATCCACCTCAGCTGTCCCAGCTCTAGACCTGCTTCCCAATAAACTCTGAAAGAGATGTTGATGAAGGCCTGTGAGGTGTTATTGTCACAGCATTTCATTTCACAAGAAACCAGTGAGATTTGACACATTGGCTGCCATCTGTTGTGTGCACAGGCAGAGAAACAGGAGGAAAGGTACACATCCTGGAACACACACAATCACCCTTCCCATTACCGCTTGAGATTTCACTATGGCTGGACTCTGACCTCAGCAAAGTACATGAAACTCATGCTGAAGTTACACGACTTGACTTTGCAGTGAAGAGTCAGCATCACCCTCAGCTTGCATCAACCCAAACCACAGCATCAGGCTGCATCTGCAAATTTCACCCCCAGCGCTGAAACAGTATCACACAGAGCTGCTCTCCCCAGCATTCCTGACTTTTTTTTTCTTAAACGAGAGAAGGGAGGAAAGGAAAAAAGAGGACAGCTCACGCATTTATATCACCTGGATCCCACTTCACGTCTAAGAATAAGGCTGTAGATTTAGACAGAAACATCATGTTCCACTAAAATGAGAATCCAGTACTCTGTTCCCTTCCGTACAATTTGCTGTTACTCTTGTTTAATTGTGTGTGTGTCAGTTTCAGGATCCTAATCTGGAATTAGGGACCAGTTACCAGATTCTGTAAAGGGGACAAACTACATTAAACAATCTCACATAACTCAAAGATATTTCAAGCCATAAATCTTCACGTAGCTTCCACTGCTGGTTATTCATGTCACTGGCAGTCAACAGAGATCCAAATAATTCCAAGCAAAATCTGAAAAACTCTTATGTACTGAACACATATGCATTTTGTCCATTTGTCCGACTCAGTCTCTATTTGATTTAATTCCTCTCTGAAGGAATCAGTCGCTCAGCAAACCCCACAGACACACAAACTGAAAGGATTAAGGAACTAGGGTACAAGCAAGTCAGGTATTTCCAAAATAATAACTGAACACCAACCTATAAAGTCCAGTTTGACTGTTTCATAAATACACAATCTCCTCTTCTCTCCTGTCTAACAAAAGCTCTGACAATTCCCTGGTAAAAGAAAGGGAAACCAAGCCCCATATTATTGTGACAGACAGTCTTGCAGAGAATTTTGTTGCATTTTTACTACAGAGCAGCTACAATACTGACAAAATACATCAGGTCACACATACCTATTCCATAAAACATCTGGTAGACAGGTGAGTGGCTCCCACAAGCACTCTCTACAGGAGAGGATGGAATGTGTGCAAAGGCCACTAGAGTGTTACAGTTACCATGCAATTAAGATCAACAAAACATCATATTTACCAGATGCAACATTTTTTAGAAAGACTGCATGGGAATATCCAGTGGTACCTGCTCAAGTCCAGCACAGCTGTCACCAAATTTAAGCACTGAAGCACAAAATACTCTGGTCTAAAAGGACAAGCAGCAGCTAGTTCTCCATGCCTACCATACACCCGAAGTACCAGCTCCTGAATTTCAGATGATCTAACTTCTTGAAATCCAGTGCCAACAATCCAATACATGCCAAGAGAAATCCATCTCCCAGGATTTAGGGGTTAAAAACACCTGCCGCCAGCCACACGAGTATCTCAGCTAAAGAGGAGGACTTAAACTGTGAGCAATAATTATTCCTAGACCTCCTTTTTATTCCCAGCAGATGCCACCTACAGACTGCTCTAAAAAGCCTGAGCCAAACACACAGCAGTGAAAAGTCCCACTCTAGTACCAGGAACCACAGGAGACACCACATCAACCCGGAGACATTTTCAGAGCATTCAGTTTGAATTCACAGCACAAAACACTCCCCCACTCCCAGAGCACTGGCTGTGGACTCATTTGCCATGCTACCTATTTCTACCAATGCCCTTTGAAAGAAATCTGTACTCCCAAACAAGAAGTGGGGGGGAGAAGGACTCCAAAACAATGCCAAGACACACACTGTATACACACATCTAGCTGTTCCATTTCATTCCACTGCTTTGAAATCTGGAACCACATAAACCTGATAACTGATTCTCCTAAGAGGCAGGGCTGCTTTCAGCACAGTCTCTCAAGGAACCCCCTTCTCCCTTGCGGATGCAGCTGGGCTATTGGCTGCCCAGGTGGTTGGTCCACAGAAGTTCTAGGCAGGGAGATGATGTGCTATGTGGCCACATGTGCAGGGGAGGAAATGGAGACAAACTCCCGGAGAATATTCTTGGCCATTTCAATATTGTTATGTGCAATGACCAGCGCTTTCTGAATGTCCTGATATGAGTATCCCTGGCTCATAAGGTTCTCAATCTCACTAGAAAGTTGGGGAGATGCACTGGGCCCAGCACCGCCCTGCTGACAACTCCCAGCTTTCCGTTCAGAGTTTATCCTCCGTGGTAACGGCTTTGGTGGCCTTTCTGGCACTTGAGAGCCATCAGAAGAACCTAGGGGGAGAAACAACTGTGTTATTTTGGAAGCAAACAAGCACCCATTGCCTTAACATGGAGCTTTAGAACACTGTAGTTGGACTGGCATTAGAAAAGAGGCTTCCAAAAAAATAAATATATATATATATATAAAACAAACAAACAAACCCACAACAGAAGTCACTTTTCCCAGCCAGCCCGTCCTTCCAACTGATGTCAACCCCCTGCCATGCCAGTTTATTTCATCTTCCCTTCCCTGGTCCACAAAAATGGTCATCAAGGTTTAATATACAATTAGTGAACCCTATTGGCTTCACTTATATGATCAAGCCCAAGCAAATGGGAGGGTTTTTTTGGGTACATCTGTGTGAGCAGAACTCAGACACCAGAATTAGGGCAAGAGATTTTCTTTCATGACAGCTCATGCAATAAATCAATTTGTTAGTCTTTTTTTTTTTTTTTTTGAAAACCAATGTAAGTACAAGGAATCTGCTAAAGATTTAGCCAGGCATTCCAATATGTTTCTAAAGGTTGGGAACACCCTCCTCCCATTTAACTATTCATATATTACACAATTTATCTGGTACTGCTCTTTTCCACTGAGACCTGGCTCTTCTGTTCTTATGCCTAGATCTACTCCTTCCTGTGCATTTCTTCACCATGTCCCCTACCTTCCTCTGCAACAGGTCAAGTGGAAGAGCACCCCTCTCCAGCAACAGTAACCCTGATATAACATCAGAAAACTCAGCCTCCTCTGCTTTTCCTCCCAGGGAATTATTCCAGAATCTAACTTCCCAAGAGCCACACAGTACCCTCTTGTCAAAGGGTAACCAAAAAACACCAGAAATCTGACCAGCATCTCTAGAAACACCGCCCCTTCAGATATCACTGTTTGCTAACCACGTGCCTTACAGTTTTTCTTTTAATTTTGACCTTTAACAGCTGTAGAAAACATCTTATCCCACTTTTCAAATCACTAGAAACTTTTCGGCATGAAGGCTGAACATCTTATCTGCTTTTTGGAGTAACTCCACAGGTACCTGCGGATGGCATTTGCTAATAGTATGAACTTCTGCAAAGTATTCAAGTCCTTAGAGCAGGAAAGTGGGGAACCCTTTGAGGTGCTGCAACGTCATTATGGGGGCGATGTGAACTGACAGCCAGAGTCTCAGAGCTGGGCAGCTGCTGAGGGGATGCCCAGTTCTAAAGGCACTGCCACCCCCAAAACCAACACACAAGTAACAGAGGCCTGGCACAGGGGGCAAAGGGACAAAGCAGCATGAAATATTTCCCTGCCTTAGAGTAAGAACTCCCAACCACCTAGTTAAAAGGAGCCAGAGGCAGGCCTGCATCACTGGTGTCAAGAAGAAAGCTGTCACCATGACACAGGTCTTCTGAAATCCACCTGTCAAGAACCTGACAGGCAACAGATTCAATGAAGCTTCCCCATGCACCACAATGCAGTGCAACTCACTGCTCTTACAGAAAAAACAAGTAGCTCAAATCGACACAAAGCCTGTTTTACTGTTGAGAACAAGAACTCCCTCCACAGTTTTCTGTAGAAATCGGTGGTTCACCGTGAGCTGGGTCACATTTAAGAGCTACATTCAGTGGAACAGGACACAGCAGTCACTGCCATAACGGTCTATCCCATCTATTAGCTAGCTAGCCTCTGCAGGAGTCAATATTTAGGGCCACAAAATCATAAATAGTTAGCCTTCCTAAAGCACTTTTCCTCTGTAAATCTCCAAGCACTTTACAAAGGGAAGAAAGTTTCATTATCATCACTTTACAGATGGGGAAATTAAGGCACGGAGCAAGGAAGACTTTTAACTCCATAGTTACACAGTGAGTCAGTGGCATAGCTGACAACAGAAAAATGGCAGGCTCCTCTTTTCTTCCAGCCGTGGTGCTCTATGGTCATGAGGTTGTGAGGGCGTGGGAAGAGGTGCAAGGAAGTGCATGTAGGGCAAACCTATAGAAGTCCTGCTGCTTTTCCCAGGGCTGGAGGAGAGAGTGCAAACTGCAAATCTGAGAAGCAGGCTCTGAGAAGAGTCCTCAGAGGTTCTACATGAAGAAAACCCAGAATCTGAAACTTCCAGGCAGGATCTTTCTACAAAGACCTGGAAAGCACTGATCAAGGCAAGAAAGACTCCAGAGCTTCAGGATGGTATCGTCTGAAGACCCTCGAAGGAAAAGTGCTACTCTGAGCTGCAATTTGCTTAGAATCCCTGCCAAGTCAAGGGTCTTGGGAAAAGCCCCTCAGGGGTGAGAAACACATCGGGGTCACCTTCAAGGGCTGTTAGCGACAGCTGCCTCATCCTCATCCTTTGAGGGTAGTCTGATTCCTGGAGGACTCAGCCACAGGGAGTATATAACTAAAGCAGCCCTACAAGGTGCAATACATGCCCAGTGCCTGCGTCAGAAGGAGACAGATGGTTGCAGAATGAGATGTCCCAGACTCACACAGCACTTTTGGCCAGATTAAGCCTTGACTTTCTCTAAGCAAGTCTGCTTTAGCCAGGACAGCATTATTTTCTACTGGCTGAAGACAGGAACAATAGACAGTTTTTATATAGTTACCATACACTAGCTCCATCTGCTGGCAAAGTAGTATAATGAAGAATCTGACCTAGCATCGTTCGAAAGTAGTCAAGAAAAAAACATGGAGTTCTGTTGGCACTTTTAAAGACTAACAAATTTATTTATCACATGAGCTTTAATGGCATAAAATCCGACTTTGTCAGATGCTTGTTTGTTTTGCTGACCTAGCATCGTAGATCAAAGGGAGAAGTATCACATGGTCTTTCCTGCCATCTTTACCTGAAGAGTTAAAAATGTCTTTATCTAAAGGGGTGGTTGTGTTAGTCTAGTTCAGCAACACAAACAAACAAGGAGTCCTGTGGCACTTAAAGACCAACAAATTTATTTTTTGCATGAGCTTTCGTCGGAGAAAATCTCACTTCATCAGACACTTTGAAGATGCGGAAACTTACAGAATGGTAGGAAGTAAACGCAAGGAGGCATAAGTCATAGGAACAGGTCACACTAACAGCAAATCAAAACAGTTGTAAAGATTCAAAGACTGGGGAACAGCTTACAGAGGGAGATGAGGTCAAATCACCTGCTGTAATAAGAGAAAAATCCAATGTCTCAATTAAGTCCTGAAGCAATGCAACCAAATTTACTAAATTCAATGACTGCCTAGGAAGGAGTGTTGCAGAAAGGGATCCGGGTGTCATAATGGACCACAAGCTAAATATGAGTCAACAGTGTAACACTGTTGCCCCCTGCCCAAAAAAGAGAGCACATGCCATTCTGGGATGCATTAACAGTAATACTGTAAGATATGAGAAGTAATTCTTCCACGCTACTCTGCCCTGATTAAGTCTCAACTGGAGTACTGTGTCTAGTTCTGGATGCCTCATTTCAAGAAAGATGTGGAGGAAATGGAGAAAGTCCAGAAAAGAGCAACTCGAATGATTAGAGGTATGGAACACTTGACTTATGAGGGAAGATTGAGAGAGCTGGGGTTGTTTAGTGTGGCAAAGAAGAGACTGAAAATGTTGTTACAAGGAGGAGGGAGAAAAATTATCATCCTTAACTGCAGACAACAGGACAAGAACCAATGGGCTTAAATTACAACAACGCAGATTTAGGCTGGACATTAGGGAAAAATTTGTAACTGCCAGGGTGATTAGGCACTGCAATAAGTTGCCTGGGCAGGTTACGGAATCTCCATCACTGGAAGTATTCAAGAGCTAGTTAGACAAACTTCTGTCAGGAATGGTTTAAGAGGGTACTTGGTCCTGCCACTAGGGCAGGGGACTGGACTCGACCTTTCATGGTTCCTTCCAGTTTCTATGATTCTATGTGCCTGATAATTCTGTTTTTTACTATTGCTTCAACTAGTTTATCTGGTGCTGACATTAGGCTTACCAGCCTGTAATTGTCAAGACCACCACAAAGTCTTTTAAAAATGGCTCTTGGCTATCCTCCAATCATCTGGTTCAGAAACTGATTTAAATGCTAACTTACATGCCAGAAATGATAGTCCTGCAATGTCTTATCTGGGTTCTTTCACAACTCTTGGGTGGGTATCTGGTCCTTGTGACTTACTACTGTTTTATTTATAAATTTGTTCCAAAACCTCCTCTTATTACCCTTCAAATCTGGGACAGTTCTTTAGATGTGTCACCTAACAAGAATGGCCCAGGTTTGGGAATCTCCCTCACATTGTCAGCTGTGAAGACTGATACAAAGAATAAACACCACAATGAGTTAGTGACAGAGAAACTTCAAAGATGCGTAGCTAATTATCATATACCACTGCAAAGTCAAGAGGCAAGGATGTTCACCTGTGAAGGAATCAGCGTCCAGAGACATTCGGCCGAAGGCAGATGTGGCATTGGAGATATCAGACAGTGTGCGACGGGCTGTGGCAACTGGTAAAGGTGGCTTGGGTATATCATATCCATCTTCTTCATTCTCAGACTCTTCTGGGCCATTGCAGGCGTTGGCTGCAGCCATATCCCCCTCATCTAGAAAACACATACATGCAACTGGATCCAAGTGCTGAATAGAGCCTGTCCTTTCTTGTGACTGACTTAACATTCCATCCACATGCTTTTGCAGGATAGTTAAGGGCCTGTTGCTGAACCCCATGATCAGAGGAAGCTCTTTCCAGAAGGAAATGAGTATCAACTGTCACAGTAGAAGAATAGGTAATACTTACTTCCTGACTCAAATTCTTTAAAAACCTCTCTCTCACCCCCTCCCCACCCCTTTACAATATGTCTGAGGGGTAACGCATACACTGGTAAGATCAAATCCACCTTCCTGAGCATTCCGTGACTTTCTACAGTTGGCAGTCCACTAGGCAAAAAGTGAAAGGGGGCAAGAAAGACACTGCACCATTTGTGTCCCACCAATCAGGCCTCTCCAGGCAGTTCTGCGTGTGCAGCAGCAGGTCATTCATTACATTTCTAGTACAGTTAACTATGCAGCTGTATACAGGATGCATTTCTAATGCAATAGTCATAATAGTATCCAGGGCACCACATACAACATGGAATCCCTCATTCTGCCAAGAGAAGGACACAAATACATCACCTCTCCCTCCACAGATATACCACCCTGAGCATGGTCATTCTTGGCTATTGTCTTCCAAGAAGCAATAACCAAGTCCTATTGTAGTTCTGTTACTGAGGAAAAGGAGCTGTGAAAAAGAGACAGGATTTGCATCAATTCCGCAAAGGTCAAGACTGGGCTCACCTTGACCCCAATGACGGAAAAATTCACAGCCTTGGACATCAGAGAGAATTCTGGCATTCCAAAAACATTAGCCCTAGAGACCTGCCATGTGATATTACCCGTAATCGCAACTGCTACACTGAGAACAGTGTCTTGAAATAGATCACACTAGAAAAGGACCATGTCAGATACACACTCAAAAAAAGGAATTTCATAAATTCAGTAGCTTCCTTCCCCCTGAAATTATAATGATGAAAATTAAATGGAACAGAAAGATGACGAGTCTTGACTGACAACTTCCATCCCAGCTCCCTATAGCAACTAAGCCTAACAAAACAAAACAATGATTTTTTTTTAAGCAACTGATGAGTATCTCTAACCGATATTAAATTAGCTTCTTTTTACTCACATTCCAGTTCAGAGTCTGTAGGCAATGCCAATCGAACACTTATGCATATGACAAACTATTTATCTTGAACAACACTGGATGCCTTTGTTAAATGATAAATTAAATGCTTTTTAAACTGTGGATTTCACCAATTCACCCCTACCCAATTCCTCTCTCAGGAACGTTATAACATGCCCACTCACCAGAAGCGTTGGTGATCTCCAAGTCAGAGGACGTTGCCTGGGACTGAATGTTGTACATTGCTTCATACATACAGCCATCAATGGGCTGGTCACATTCCAACATTCTGAATGAAAAGTGGAAAAAAATTGTTCTTTCAGATTTACAACTGTAGTTTACTCCTCACCTAAAATCTGCTATGTAGCTTCCTCTCAGATGTCTGCTCTGATATGAAACAGAGCTCTGGTACCTACTTTCTATAAGAGCAAATATTCTGAAAAACATTCTGACATCTCTGCTGCAATATAACAGATCAAAATTTAACTGGTATAACTGGAAAGTGAAGGAGGAAAGCTATGCATAGAATGCCACATTTCAGTATCTGCTGGTGTCAAAAGAACAACAATAAAAATAGCCTGGGAGACAGGGCAGAGATGAACTGATTCCACTACATAAGAAATCTAAGTCCACAGCAATGTTCACACAGCATTACCCCACTACTCTAGATTTAGATCTAGAACTGGTCAATATCAACGGGAAACAAATACACCGCAGGGATAAAAGCTCAACAAGAATAAATGAACAAGCCTTCTTGGATATATGGGGTTGTGAGAACTGCAAAGACAACTATAGTCTTACCGTAAACCATGTGTTGTTTCCAAAGGCAATTTGATATCAGGTTTTTGTAGGGCAGGACCAGGCGGTACCACGGGCAGAGAGGACGGTGACATGTATTCAGTATCCTCATCACTTTCAGATTGTTCCCCAGGTTGCAATTTTGGCACAGGCAGAGGTCTGGGGGGAAAAAGAAGGGGATCAAGAACATTCGAAAAACTGTTAACCCAAACAACCACCAAATCAATTTGAAAAACAGTTAGCAGCAGCAAAAAGCAATTAATCCAAACAACAAGACCAGTCAGAAAAGCAGTTAATCCAACACAACAACAAAATGGCAACCATCAACTCTCAAGTACTGAAAGCCAAAACTTCAAACAAAGCTTTTAAAATTATTTCTGACTGAATCAACAACCTGGCCTACTGGAATTCTAATATGTGTAACTTGTAAGACCCTAACTTGCCCAGTGGAATTATTTAGCAAGAGTACTGTCCAAGGTGCATGCTGACAGCGACATAATTTCCCAGCTACTGGACTCCACATTTCAATCTCATGCTGTCTCTCTACACTTATTGCATCTGATGAAGCGGGCTGAAGCCCAAGAGAGAATCACAGAATTGTAGAAACTGGAAGGGACCATGAGAGGTCATTGAGTCCAGTCCCCTGTGCTCATGGCAGGATAAGTACCTTCTTAAACCAGCTCTGACAGGGGTTTGGCTAACCTGCTGTTAAAAACTTTCAGTAATGGAGATTCCACAACCAGCCTAGGGGGCAACATATTCCATTGGTTAATCACCCTGACAGTTAGGAATTTTTTTTCTGATGTCCACCTTAAACATCCCTTGCTGTAGGTTAAGCTCATCGCTTCTTGTTCTATCATGTGCAGTTAAGTAGAATAATTTTTCTCCCTCCTCCTCGTAACAGCCCTCTAGGTACTTGAAAGCCGTTATTATGTCCCCTCTAAGTCTTCTCTTTTCCAGACTAAACGAACCCAGCTCTCTCAATCTTCCCCCATAAGTCAAATGTTACAGGCCTCTAAACGTTTGTGTTACTCTTCTCTGGACTTTCTCCATTTCCTCCACATCTTTCCTGAAGTGAGGCACCCAGAACTGGACACGCTACTCCATCTGATGCCTAATCAGCACAGAGTAGAGCAAAAAAGTTACTTCTTGTGTCTTACTTAACAATACTCCTGTTAGTACCTCCTAGAATGTTTTTTGCTCTCTCTCTTTTTTTTTTTTTGCGCAACTGTGTTACACTGTTGGCTCATGTTTAGTTTGTGGTCCACTATGAAACCCAAGATCCTTTTCCGCAGTACTCCTTCCTAGGCAGTCACTGCCCATTCTGTATATGTACAATGGATTGTTCTTTCCTAAAGGGAATACTTTGCATTTTTCCTTCTTGAATTTCATTCTGTTTACTGAAGATCATTTCACCAGTTTGTCCAAATCATTTTGAGTTGTGATCCTATCCTCCAGACCTTCTGCCCAAAGAACTCTATTAGTCTTTAAGGTGTCACAGGATTTTTGTCATTTTTGCTGTACACAGACTAACATGACTACCCCGCTGGAACTTGTCTCTCTACAAATACTCTCCCTCTCTCACCATGATGTACTGCTGTATCCAAGGCACATAACGCTGCACACTAAGTTGCCTGAGAATCCACTAGCTGTGGGCAACTATCATTCCATTACCATTCAAAATTACCAGTTACAGATTTAAAACTAAGAATAACTGCTTAGAGAGCTACTTTTTCTTATTCATGTGTTTTTGACTATCCTTTAGAGCTTGAATCTTAAACTCACACCATCGATGTCATGTCAAATTTCAGTGCTGATACCAAACAGTACTTAGATGTGAACAGAGACCCAGAAGTATTTCTGCCTTTTCTACACCTACACCAAACCTGAAACTGACCCTCTGTAAAAACATGAGCCTCCATTCCAAGGTAACCCACCTGACTGCTAGAGAGTAGATAGCATTGGCAGATGAAGATGGTTTTATTTTGGGGTGCTCATAGTCTGAGCCTGCTGGGGGACCACTGCTTGAGTTCTGCAAAGAACAAATGAGAGGTCAGAAACACCACTGCTGTCAGTGTATTCAGAGACACATCAATGTGCCACTACCCAAAACACCAATTCTGCTCTGAGAAAGGAGAGCTTCTTTTACATTCTAAATCACCCATTCAAAAAGACCTTGCACTGGCAAAAGAACTTAGTGGATGGCTAAAAAGTACACTGGCTCTCACACTCTGAAGACACAACTTATAAGATGACTCAATAAAAGTGAAACAGTCTGGGGAGCATGTCTTCTTGACTGAAACCTACTGCACCATGACACACAATACAACATGATACAAGCGTGGCATGTCCATTCCCAAATTCAACACACACTCTGAATAATTTTTGGTACATCTCACAGGTCGTAAGGGGCCCAAAAATATTAAAAACAACAACAACAACAATTACACACATGCATTTTCCCCCAACCCAGCACCTATTATAAAAACATCACCACTGGTTAAAAATTCAAACCAAGTCAGTGCTGACTGTAAATTATTGCCAGCTGATAGCAATTCAGTGGCAAACATTTAAAACAAGCTGGGCTTTTAGTCCAACTATCAATGGACAGGAAACCACAACCCAAAAAAAGCCCACCATGACCAGCACCACCTGACTACCTTCCTGGAAATAGCCCAAAGGACTGAATGTGCCATAGGGACTGGAATCTCCTGCCCTACAGAACATTCTTGGCACACAGTGATGCACAATGCCAGGGCAAGGAAATCTCACACTGCATACAGCTCTTGATCCATCATTTAGAATTTGTATGAAAAATGTGAACAAAAATGACTGTTCAGCTTTATCATCACTTTGGAGAAGTCTTACCCAAGCAGCATTCCCTCTCCCACCCACTCACAGGAAGCATTCTTGGGCCGTGGGAAAGCAGGACGCCACCACACCCAGTGACTTACTGCTGTGGCATCTAGGCTGAGTGTACTCGCATGTCTAGGAGCCTCAGTTCTTGAATCCATCTGAGACGGTAGAGAGAATGGTAGCGAGTGCCTGTTTGTCAATTCTCTACCTGCCCAAGGGTCGCTAGGACTGAGACCTACAGACGGTGCTTTGGGAACTGGCCGTGACGGCCAGGGCTCTCCCTGACGGCTGGAGGGTACAGGGGGTAATTTGTCTCTGGAAGGACAGTCTCCTGGTGTACAGGGTAGAGGACGTCTCTGAGGTCGACTCTCCGCTCCAATGGAATGTGGCCTGTCTGGCGGGGGTGGTGGTGGGAGATCTCTAAGCGTTGGAGGTATTGGCAAAGGTTTATCCTTGTGGAGGGGACCAGACACAGCCTGTAAGACAACATCAGATGCTTAAAATGGCAGCTTAACAAGAAGGATGTCTAACTGACTGAACATATCCCATCAGGAGGCTTCTTACAAGAATCACCTCTAGGGCAACTGCATAACATCAGGCAATCCGCAGCTCTATCCACCACAGCCCTTTGGAAAGAACCTTTCACCACGTGCAGCTAGGAATAAATACTGAGTGCCAGGTTTGCTTTCTTGAAAAGTCCCCTTGCTGCCCACAATGGCACCATACAGATCCCAAACAGAATTTGCACTATTTCATCCAACCTCTGACGGATTGCTTTCACAAGTCAATTTAATAAAGTAGTGATTGGAAAGACTGATTATTTTCCCATAGCCCCTCACACTCACACCAAAAAACTCAACAACCACTGTCACACCCCACTTATGAACTAGAAATGTTACCAAGACTGGTTCTTCCCTCTCCTAACTGGTCATTAAGGAAATATGACCACTTCTTCCTCCTAATCCCCTTCCCCCTTACTTAGTTTTCTATCAGGGGGGAAAAAAAAAACAAACAAAAAAAACAAAAAAAAAACCTTTGGTGGAAAAACTGGGAAAGCACCAGGTAATTGGAAAGGGAATATAAGAACCAAGTTCACACAGCTAGGCTACTAGCTGGGATAAACACAGTTCCATATGGAGTAGTCAGAGGTGTACTGGATGAAGACTGAGAAGGACAAACTATGGGCCCTCCCTGAATGGAAGAAAAGAGTCAGCCTGACATGAGTTCTGGGGAGGAAGAAAGGTAGAATCTGATGGCATTCAGAGGATCTTATAAAGCACCGGGAAAGTCCACCACTTTTCCCATCTCCAACCCCATGCACTCCTTTGCAGGAGGGAGAAAAGATGATTCTACCTTGGATGTGGTCCCAGAGCTGGAAGGTCCAGGAGGCACAGACGCACGCTGCTGCAAAAGATCCAGCCGTGGGGGTACTGGAGGAAGTGAGGCTAGTGGAGTCACTGAGAATGGGGAAGGAGGGCGCTCAACCTGGAATGAGAAGATTAAGGAGGTCAACAGGGGTTAAGAGCCTAGAGAAGCCATTCTATCTAAAGCACCACATCCCTCCTGCCTTCAAATTCTGCGCCTCATGTTACCTTGCTGCAGCTGGTAACAAATGACATTAGTAGCCAACATGCAATGAAAGGTGAAGTTTATTTCACAGCACTGCAGCGTTTGTCTAGAACAAACCTTGTGAATCACCAAGAGGCCCCACTCTGGCACTCAAGCCACATGAACGCATGCCTAAAAGCCTCACTCTCAAATGCTTATAAACTGCTTGGCTGGATCAACTGTTCTTTAATACTGGCACTGGATTTGCAGGAGGCATATTTTCTGTTCACCCCCACAGGGCAGGCTCTGTTACATTAATGGCAGAGCACGGTGAGGATAGTTATGTCACAGAGGTGTGCAAGTTATCCCTTTGCCATAATGGTACGGCACTTACAGCAATCATTAGCGTGCACCAGGAGCGGTGTCAAAACCTTCATCCTTGTCCTTGGGTAACTGTTTCACCACCTGACAAATCAGAACAGTCACTCCTTTTTTCCTCATCTTTGTAAGAGCTGATTTATGATACAGGCTAGTGCATGGTAACTAGGAAGAGAGTGGCAATTTGTAAGCGACTGGTGCTGACAGATCTGGAGCAGCTGCCTACTGCAAACCACAGCAGGAGTCGGTCATGGCAAAGGAATCATATCCCTGGCCCAAGAAATGACAAGCTATCATCTGCAAGACTGTGGTGCGGACCTTCAGCTGCTGACTATAAAAGAGTTTACAGCAGAGATGAATCGATATGGAAACCAAAGAGAATTCTGATCATTATTACATCTGGATAGAGGATTCTTGATGAGATGGCCCTGCCTATTTTATATAAAGTGAAAAAATGTTTTAAAAAAAGTCTCAGAATCTGATTCCCTATCCACCAGGGCAACTTTACCTGCTGATCAGCAGGTGGCATCAACGAGCTGACAGAAAGAAAACAAAACAACTGCACAGTGATTCATAAAGAATGCCTTACTTGCACACATCTCTCTAGCAGGAAGCTTGCATTGATGGAAGGCAGTCATCAGGCCTTTATTATACAGATTAATCAGACAACATATTCAAAGATGACAGTCCAATTGACTTCCTCAGCAAAACAGACTGCCCTGTACTTAAATCCAGTCATCAGCACCTCAGAAAAACTCCCTCTCTAGCTGGTTGCTTATACTCATCACTGAGGAAAATGACTCAAGTTCTGCTGATAAGGCTGACTGCAGATCATAAAGCAGCATTGCTTAGCATGCAGTGTATTATAAATATAGGTCTTGCATTTCAGTAGATTAACCCAGTTATGTCACCCCGCTAATGGCTTGAACAAAACCCCTGCATCCAGGACAATGTGCAATATCAGAGATACTGGTAAGTAGAATATTACTTGACTGAATCAGTAGGGTCTGGCTGAACCTAAGTTTCAGTATCACGGCACTTGCCACCTCTGTACTAACCAAAAACCAGAAGTACAGAGTGCAGTTTCCATTCTGGGGCTCACAAATCCAACACACACAAGTCAACAAAACCGAAAACATTTTACTACCAGTTCCCAAACTGTGGGGTACACCCCCTTAGAGCAGTGGTTCTGAACCACTGCGTCAGGACCAATCACTGCGTCATCACACAATGGTAAGTGTGTCATGGAGAGCTTGGGAGATGGCTGGGGGGAGGGGGGATGGTGTCCCCAATAGGGTCACGACACGCTGCCAAGTGTGTCATGACTCACAAAAGGTTGAGAACCACTGTTCTAGAAGGATGCAGAAAAACATAAGCAGGGACCAGGCCAGTACCTACAGGGGAAGGAGGGAGGTAGTGCCATCCAATCCTACTCTGCAACTATTCTTCTCCATCCCCAACCCCTGACCGCAGATGTAGCCCCAGCTCCTGGCCAGGGAGCAGACACATTCCATTACTGGTAAGGATGAGCACAAGAGAAGTTTGGGCCCCATGGCTCGCTCTGTGCCCATTGCCATATCCAGCAGCACATACCTTCGTACCAGCTAATTCTTTCATCATGAAGAGGGAATCATCAGCTCTGTCATCTTCATCATCATCGTAGTTTGGGGAGGGAGCTCCCTCTGCCCCTTGCCGCAATAATCCACCCCCTCCTCTGGGATCGAATGGGTCGACTACAATGGGTTCTGTGCCTTTGATTTCACAGCGGCAGAAAGGACAGCCCTGCCCTTCTGATTCCTGCAGAGGGGAAAAAAAACCTGTTAGAACAAACACTTATGAAAACAAGTAAACGGTCAGTAACTCATCATATAGAGGAGTTTAAGTATCATCTTTTCAGCAGGTGTATTTGGGTGGATGGAAAGGGGGAAACAGAAATTAAGACTCTGCTATAATGACAGCATGAGCCTCATCATTTAGAGTAAAACACCCAGGTTTTCAAAAAGCTCTTCCCACACATATCATTCTTAAGGCAAGAGAGCACCAGTGACATCACAAACAATGAAGATGGGTAAGAGAGTTTAGTGAGTTGGATCAATTTGGAACACAGAGTCCAAAGTCAGCATCTGATGGCCCCAAGACTGAAGTGGCCTTTTTTATTTTGCTGATGCAGCAAAGTACCATATGAAATATCATATGAATTTCAAGCTACACTTTCAGCTCCCCTACCAATATGATCAGTACCCAAACAGATCTGAGAAGAAGGAATGATGTGCCATCTCAGCACAAAGACAGGCTAACCTCACGCCAAATGGGCACATAAATGGGGCAACTCCTCACCTGCCATGCAGTGAGACAGGAAGTGCACATCAAGTGACCACATGGCTCAATCTTCACATCCTTGTCATTTTCTGCACAAATTTTACACAGCTGGAATGTGGAACCCATCTCACAGTACAATTCATATTGTTCCTTGAGGGAAGAGAAACAGACACAATTCACTCTGGAATACAATGTGTCTGATTAGTCATAACAACAAGAAATCCAGCCCAATGTCGACATGGAGAGAAAAAAAAACAAAAAAAACAAAAAAACAAAAAAACACCAAAACCATAACACAACAGAAACAGACATTTGCAAAGGTTACATTGCAATTTTATGTGCTAGACTTCTGCAAGCAATGTTTCTGTCAAGTTCTCAAAAGAAAATGAATCTGAAGCTATCCCAAAAGAGCCTGGAAAGCTTTTATTAAAATGCTTCAAGTTCAACTCAGGTCATGGTCATGCAGGCCTGAGATAAAAGATGACATGAGTTACTGTTGGTGGAACGACACACTGTTGTCTTACTATTCTAAAAGAGGGACTCAAAACTCACCAGTCCTGGACAGAGAAATTTTGATGTTCTCAATCTTTCTTCCCCAACCCACCCACTCAAGGATTTTACAGGTCTTACAAGACCCAGTATAGCTGTTTCCTATACAAGGAAACAGTGTATTAAGCTGATGAGGAGGCCAGAGAGAAAGCATGCTAGTTTGAGGTAACAAAACTCTCTTGCTCACCTGGGTAACTTTAATGTGGTCCTGAGGTGTAGGCTCACACAAACCAGTCAGATCAGGATTCTGATTCCGACCATCAGGAAATAAATAACTACAAGTTTAAAAAAAAAGGTTTAAAAAAAGTCTCCCTCCCTCCCAAAAATTCTTTTATCAGTTTAAAAAAAAAAAAAAAAAAAAAGCACAAAACAACTATTCTTGAACACCAATCACACAAGCACAGAAAAATCTGCCTATAGGTTCAGCCTGGCATCACTTACAGAGGCACTTTACTTTGCAAGGACTGAGCATTTCAGTTCTTTTCCAATCCAAGATACTTGGTTTCAAAAAGGAACTTTTAAGGCCCTGGCAAAGCTACCAAATATACTGCACTTGCAAAGGCAAAAAAGGAAATCTGTTTTCATGGTATCCTTTTTGCCAATGATCATGTGATTGGGAGTTAGTTTGGTTTAAAAAAAGGGTCCTCCCAGCCCTCATCTTCTCTTCTTATATGACCCTAGAGAGAAATCTTAACGACGACACCATCATAACCCAAATAAGAAAACTGAGGATTTCGCCATATTTTTTGTGACATCAGTATAGGGTCTAATTTTTTTTTTAAAGAAAGCTAGACTGACAGGGAACTACAAGCCAGACGTACTTTCAGCCATGACAATGGAAAGCAGAGACAAGCATTGAAAATAATGGCATTCTGTATGAATATTCTTGAGTCAAATTTCCTCTTTTAGAACCCATCCAGTCAATCAATTAAGCGTGTAAGTGATTCCAATGAATTCAACAAGACAATCAGGATGCTTAAAAGTGCTTTGCTGAATCTGGGCTTAAATTAAAGGGAAAGGACTGAGCAATGTCCACTATCACAATATCACTGTCATCTATATGACCACTGCTAAACTTTCCATGTGCCATTGGGCAGAACTGTTAAGTGACTGAATCCAACAGAAATTTTCTGAGGGAAATTTTTGGATCTGACAAAGTGAGTTGGAGCTCACGCCCAAAGAAATCTGTTAATCTATAAGATGCCACAGGACTCTCGCTGTTTTTTTAATCCAATAGATATCTTATATCGCCCTACTGATTTTGAAACGTACATTAACTAGTGACAGGATTAAGGCAGGTAAATCTGAAGAGCCAGAGCAGGTATGTTGTACACTCACCACAGACTGAAAAGACACAAAACGGTACAGACTGATGCAAAGCTACTTACAAGCCTTCCCTGAAGCCATCAATCAGTGCTTGAAAAAGAGGTTTATTGTGGGGTATTGTCTGAAGAATGTTCCCATCAGCAGTGACATAACCAATTGCCCACTGACCAAGTCGTGTACAACTCAATCGGAATATATAACTGGAAAGAGAAGCAATACGAAAAATAACTTTACTTTGGGCTGGATCAGCCAAGAGAGAGTTAAATGCCAAATAGTCTGCCTTTGTCTAGCTATCTCAAGATGCAAGATAAAGACAAGGCAAAGTAGCCGGAGGATTTCTACCACCTTTTATTACTTTACCCACCTGTAGATCAAAGGGAGAACCTTAAGTCAGGTGCTTCACCCACGTGTATCAGAAAACTCATCTCAGTGTGCAGTTAAACCAAAGATAGACAGTGGCAGGGATGAATATCTTCACACTCACTTGATGTTGCCAGTTAATTTTTTTTTTTTTTTTTTTTTTTTTAAAGACTGGACAAAGTTTCCATTTTTAAAAGCAGCATGCAACTTCCAGAGGCAGGATACAGTAATGCCGTTCTCCATTCTGCACTAGGTCTGCCACAGTTCACTTTAAGAGTGACCAGCAGAACATGGAGTAATGCCCCTCCATCACTCTGACATAGCAGTGGCCACAAAAGTAATCAATCAGAGGAATTAGTAAGAGGCATCAAAAGGAGAACTGCTACCAAGCACTAACCTGCCAGGTTTGTGAATGAATTTCTGAAGCCGTGCTTTCACTTCATCATATGTCAGGAATGCCATGTAACCGGGATGAGTAACTGCTAAGCTATTCCAGTTCCTGAGCAAGGAGGACCACGGCTAAAGACAATAAAAGAAATACCATTAACTATACTCTTCCAAGATGTACCAATGGACAAATGGTTGTCGTAAAACCAAAGAGGTCACTTCTTCAAAAAGCTGGATCTCTTATTCCTCCTCACCCAGTACAGGAGCTAAAACTTAAATGTACAATCAAGCAGCACTAGCATTCAAGTATCACCTCATACAGACAACCCGAAACAGCAATATGATGGTGACAGACCCAGCATACATGCAAATTGCACAGTCAACAAGAAGGAAGCAATGTAAGCCAGAAATGTAGACAGCAAGGTGTTTCAGTCATAGAGACACTGGCCTTTTCCCCTCAACCACGCAGAAGCAACTGCCTTTAGCCAAGTCTTGGCATCCCAAGAATCCCTTTCTCCCACCTCCATGATAATTCAGTCATATATAGGCTACAGTGGAGTTGCTTGCAAGAGATGGAGCACAAAAGCGTCACACAGCTTGAGGATAGCAATATTATAATCTGCTGATGCAGGAGTATGATTGGTGGCCATTCCTGAGAGGGGAGAATGATGTATAAATACTGCTGTTATCTACTAGTTCTTACAGAAGGGAAACTGTGTAACAACGTGTACCCTGTTCAACCAGCAACAGGAACAAAAAGCAAAACACACACTATCCATATCCGCTTTAGACAGTGTAAGGATAGACAACCTTAAAGCTGAGGGAGAAGTGATAATTCAGAATGTTGAACAGAAAGAAAAAAAGGGAAAGAAAGTCTTAAGTGAGACATTTATCAATTTAGCATTCAAAACACCCTTGCAACAGAAATTCCAGCTGATGGATATATCTTAAACAAATACCAAGAGATTAGCTATTCTCACAAGGAAGGCAGCCCAAGAATAACAATCACCCACACAACAATTTTGAGGAAAGTGACTGAGAGGTGAGACAGACAGAGCTGTAGAATTCAGAGGATTAAGCAAAGAATTAGAGACCAGAAACTAAAACTCATCTCAGCTCTGCCAGTGACTTGCTGTGTGGCCTCAGGAAAGTGACTTAACCTCTCTGTCACAGCTTCTCCATGTGTAAAAATATGGAGACTGATACCTAGCAGCCTAATCTCAAAAGGGTGTGGGAGGAACTATTGCTTACACAATGCTGTGAGTGGTTAAAACAACACAGAAATGCTGAGTGTTGTTACTGTTATTGCACACATTCAAGAGAATAAGTTTAGCAGTTTCCAGTACTATTAGTCCTAACAGCATTTACAGCAGGCTACAGCAGAGAGAAGCACACAATGTGGCCTGCAACACTGAATGTAGGAATTTTTCAGCTAAATGCATCTTAATTCAACCCACCCTACCACAAGGGAAAAAGGCAAGTTAGAGCCAGAGAAGCAAGTATTTTTTTCTCGTAATATCAAATTGCACCATCAGAAGCTACTTTCTTCATCCAAGTACTACTGGTGACTCAGATTTAAGGTTTTCACCTGAAATTAATATTGATTCCATTCAACAACATAGCTGCGTATTTCATACAGAAAATACAATAGTTTTATACAACATTTTGCTTGCAGTAACTCCAAAATCAGGAAATCTAAAGTTCCATAGTGTCACTCTGGCCTAAAGTACACCCCCACAGAAAAAAATCCAACAAGAAATAAAAAGGCATAATGGAGAGAGTTAGGGATGGACTGATAAAGTGAGCTTCACATTTTCTGGCTCATGGAAGTTTTTGTCACAACTTCAGTTTAAAACTGACCTTTAAAGTGGGAAAAATTTATTTGGGGAGGAATAGAAAGTGTGTTACAATTACAATTTATTTTTAGAAAGTTATTTTTTCCTCTTGCAAGAAATTTCACTCAATGTTACTGAACAGTTCTAAATCATAGAAATAAAGGTCAGCATAAGATGAAGTTTTATTTTACTATTTTGGGCCTGGCTTACTCTGGTGTAAAGGTCTATCTAAGCAGTAGTCCGTATACATTTCAACTGCGTTTTGACTGACTCACACTCGTCTGTCCTTACCTGAAAAAGTCGGGTAAAGATATCAAATTCAAACACTGAAATGTAGTCATTGCATGTCAGATCAATAGTCGACTTCAGGGCCATGGCCTCCAGTCCTGAACTAATTGGATGCACCTCATGCAAGGCCTGGCGGAAGGTCTTCCATGGGACAATAGTCCTGGCAGGGAGGAAAAAAACCCACAAGCATGAAATGAGCACAGAATATCATCCTGCAATGTCACAGTGTTACATATACATATATGTACACACATGAGCATGGCCCATGGGAAAAAGAAAGACAGACAAATCAACAGAACTCAAGAGAGAAAGTTCCCCATCAAACATGAAGAAGAAACTTCCCTGTACCATCAGAGGTCAGCAGGAAAACAGCCATCTTTCTGTTCACTACTCTGCACAATGTAAAAGTTGGGAATTGCAAGCTTGGCTGTGATCTGTTGCCATTCCCCCCCTCCCCCCCATCCCATTGATGCCTATGGAGCCCACAGCTCACACTGAAAAACAGCACATAGGGCACTTGGTACGTAAGCCGATCATTTGATCAGTTTCATCTTTCAGCATCAGGCACAACAGCAGCTAAGTCTCCCAGCAACAGAGACCTAGGCAGCCAAATTAAAGCACACAGCTATCTCAAGAGATGATCAGCCTGAATGCAGCTGGAACCATAATGTTAACCTTCTATCCAATTGAGCTTTTTTCCCTTTTGAAATACACAGTGGAAGTCTATGAAAGATCCCCCAAACCAACTTCAGACTCCTATTGTTGGTTAACTCCAAATGGTTTCATTGCCCCCACCCCAACAGTTAATATATAAATTTAATATCTGCCACCTACAAAGTATAAACAGCATAATTAGTGTCTTATTTAGTCAGAAGTCACTATTGCATTGTATTAAGCCCTCTCCATTAATATAGTAGAGGACATTTCTAAAATTAATGCAGTCAGTATTTTATCAGTTTTAATTTTTAAATCTAACATTTCATTGGCTTGTCCCTCAATACACATTGCCCTTAACTTGGCCATTATGCAAACTGAGCAAGACAAATGATACACAAATGCTAAGTATTATTAGAAAGAAAAAAGGGATTAGGAAACAGGAAAGACTAATTGAAAGAAAAGTTAAAGACCTTCATGTGAGCAGCTTGGCTAAAAGACAACTAATGTGGGGGACATCATATCCATTTGCAGGCAGGAATTATTTAGAATGGCTGGAAGTTATGGGATTAATTAAGAAAAGGAAAGTTGAAGCTGAATATCCAAGGAAACTTTGTAACAGTAAAATATTCCCCCAGAGAAAGTGGGGAAAGCCCCATCACTTTAACTAAAGACTGGACAAGGAACTGGAAAATATAATGAAAGGAACAATCCTGCACTGGACCTTTGAGAAAGGACTAGATGATCTAATAGATCTTTCCCATCACTAATTTTATGATTAATTTGACAAAAGATCAGCATAATCTATAAAGCAGAAACAACCATTGAAAAAAACCCACACATATGGACTTTGTTCTCTCTCTCATTTAAGCACATGTAGAAACTTACTTTTCTCCAAAAGCTTTTCTCCAGAACTCCGCAGCATCTGCCTTGGTGATCCGGAATGTATCTCCTTGGAAGAGGCCACTTGGGAAAATGCCTTTCAGTTCCGCCAGCATGTGGCTGAATATCAGGGACAATTTTGTCAGGTTACGCCTGCAAGAGATCACAAAAGCAGAAGTTTCTTTTTAAAAAGAAAAATGTGACTTTACACTGTGAGTAAGTCAGCCAGATGCTAAAACAGCTTGAAGGAATCCAGAAACTCTCCCCCCGACTGAAAAATCCCCCATTTGGGAGCATTTTTCAAACATGCACTATAATTCTCAATGCTGTCTAACACATAATATTTAGAGAGATTTATATTCTGGAAGTGCTAAATAAACACTGACTAATTAACTAAGCCTCACAAGCTCTCTGAGGTAGGGGAGTATTTTAAGCTTCATTTTGTAGTTAAGAGAAAGAGGTTCAAAGACTCACCCAAGGCTACAGAGCAGGTGATGTAGCAAGACCAGGATTAGAAATCAAGAGGCAGTAACTTCATGTCTCATGCTCTAGGCCAGAGGTGTCAAAAACTCATTTACTATGGCAGGCCAGATTTGACTTAGATGTACTTCACGTGGGCCATACAGACCATAAATCAAAATTCTACAGCGCTCTCACAACATTGTGGAGTGCTGTGTATGTGAACTGCACAATACCTCTCTCTCTACATTAGGGACACAGTGGGGTCTCACGGAGCACAGTCTTGCACACCCAGAGCTCTGTGAAGTCATGAGACCTGACGCTCTAGTGACATTGCAGAGCACTGGGTATACAAGACCACACATTCACTCTCTCTTCTAGGAGAGAGTGTGGTCCAGCAAAGCAGTCATGGGCTGGATGGAAGAGGTTCATGGACTGCATTCTGCCTGCAGGCCACATGTTTGACACCTCTGCTTTAGACCTCAGTGTCCCTTACAGGCACTATGGTATATTAGTTAGGTAAAACTAAATTAAGGTACACCCTAGTTTCTCCTTTACCCACCCAAAGTTTCAGCTCTTATAGGCAAACACAACCTCCCTCCATCCCTTAAAGGACTCAGAACAACACTTTCCTGGCCAACAGCAAGAGCCTATAATAGATATCACTGGTAGTGACGGTGCAGTAGAAACAGGAAAGATGGCTCTCCACTCCTGGTTGGAATAAGTGTTCATTTGCTTGCAACTCTCATTCACCTTTGATGTAGGGAGGCTCCTTTTTTCTCCCTCCTCCCCCTTATCATCAGGTATTGGGAAGAATAGAAATTCAGCCTAGGGATGGGGGAAGCCAGTAGTCTCTGTCCCGCTCCACGTGTGATTTGTAAAGAACTGCTAGCATGAATGCTGATGTCAGATAAACCTGGGAAAGTGCTGCTTTGATAGCTCCTTTCTAAATTTAGCCAGATCACTAAGGAGCTGGGGGGTTGGCACCAGAAGCACCACACAGCCTGCTCAGCACCACAGTAAGTGGCAGGGCCGTCCCTAGGGGGCTGTGGGACCCTGAGCAAATCATCCTCTGTGGGAGCCCCCGCACACTCATCCCCAGCACTTAGGGGTGAGGCCAGCCAGCCCAGGGGAGGGCCAGACCCCTGCACTGGCCATCCCACGCAGGGGGACCAGGCGAACCAGCCAAAAGGGCAGCTCAGTTCAGCACTGCCAGTCTCCCCCCCCACCCCCCAAGCATGCTGCTTTCAGCTGTGTCAGAGCCATGGGGAGGGGGTGGGAGGTACAGGCCCCGCGTTGCCTCCCGCCCCCTCCTCGCTCCTTGAGCACAGAGCTGAAAGCAGGGTGTATGGCGGGAAGGGGTGGTAGGCGGACTAGCAGCGCTGAATCGGGCCACCACTTTTGGCTGGCTTGCCCAATCCCCAGCATGGGGGGGAAGGGTATGGGCCCTGCAGGGCCCCCAAGCAACTGCCCCTCTTGCCCTACTCTAAGGACAGCCCTGGTAAGTGGCATAAGATCCTGTACCTCAGAACTAAAAATGCTCTGACTAGTGCATCATGAGAATGGGAGTCACTCATGTGGAAATAGTTTAAAAAAAAAAAAATCATCTTCTCTTTAAGGACAGCTCACTATTGGGGAGTAATACAGTATCAGTTTGGATGTACCTAGATGCACCTGTTATTTCTTCACTAACTTCTATGACGCATGGTTTTGATTAGTTTTGTAAACTGACACCCACAATCACTAAACTGAATGACAGCTTTCAGCCAGACACCCACTTTCTGCACCTGTTGCTCCTCCTAGATGAAATAAACTCACTGAAGTGGAAGTTCTACCATCCCAGATCACTTCAAACCTGGATTCCAGTTTCAGCCCATCAAGAGAGTCAGTTATTTCTTCACTTTACCTCTTAGTATATGCCAACACTTCTCCATAGACTTGTATCCCAAAATGTAGAATAAGGATTATTTCAGCAAAGCAGTTATACAGCTCTTTCCTGCTACTACTCCCACAATTCATATGAAAATGAAAGCCAGTTTGTGCCCAGGCTAACGCTGCCATATTCCTACATTAGGTTTTTAATCCCCAATATTTTGCTGGAAAGACTATTTCACATCCCCCAAAGTCATCTTAAAAAAAAAAAAAAAAAAAGGGTCAAAATCATGAGTTGTATTTGAAAATGTCATTGCCCCTTCACTGTCTCCTGCTCTCATATCTGAGCATTTGATTTTTTGCTTTTGCTAATGGACCTGTTTGGCACCTGTACAGTACCCGTTAGTCCAAACTAGCAGCATCTGTCTCCCACTTCTTTCAGATGTGATCTCAGCTGAACCCAAGTATTGGCTCGTGCACTCAGATCTCTTGATGAAGCAGCTTGCTCTTTAATGGGAGTCTTGCAATTTTTCACACTCTTATTTGAACATATTACATCTTCCAAGATTTATACTACTTACAGGAGCACAAACTCAGTGATCTCACATGGATCTGGCTGCAGCGAGGCTCAGCACATTTTTATTGTACAGAGGAAGGGTAAAGGACACGCTTATGATTAGAGGAGAATGTAGTTTTATTTAAGTGAAGACTTTTAGTGTGTGTCTCTTCCTTGAGTAGTGCAGTACGAGTTCAGGAGGTGTGGCAAGAACAAGGAGCTCACATTAACATTCAGCAATACCAGTAATTCAACCTGACAACTTCAGAAAGGTGGGCTTCCTCTGCAAAGATCAGAATTTTACTGGTAGCATTTCCTTGTGGCAGTGCCTAGCACTACTAGCTGATGATCAGCTACTATGCCCTAGATGAATTACATGTCACAGCAAATCACATTACAAGTAAGTTCTCCCCTCTTCAAAGCATCTAAAAGAGGGGGATTTTCTCCCAGGAAAGCTCATGCAATAAATAAAGTTGTTAGTCTTTATGTGGCACAGGACTCCTTGCTTGTTTCACATTACAAGTAGTGGTTATACACAAGAAAGCCCTGAAGGTTTATTTTTAGTGCACTGGGGTTTTCCTTTCAACAGTCTGAGAATTTCACATACTGCATTCACCAAAATATATGAAACTGCAGAAACATTAGGTTACAGGTACTCAAAAGGTAGTAAAAAGTATTCCACAGTGACAGCATAAAATGTTCAAAAGCAGCAAAGTAACTCAGGTGCCTAGAGTTTACTGAAATACAATGAGACTTAAGCATCTAAGCCACTTGAGAAATTTTTCACAAAGAACTTCATTTCCACTGGGGGAAGAGGGAAAACAAGTCTCTAAAAGTTTGTTTGCTTTCTATAGCAACTCAGAATAAGCAAATGTATGTGGACTTTATAAATCAGATGGCTTTCTATAGGGTAAGAGGGCAACAAGTCTTGGTTCAGCTCCATAAAGGACAGTGTGGTTTGGGATCTGGATCTCTACTACTGGTCATGACAGGTTCCTTTGTTGACAAACCAGAGAAATGTATTGGCTATACTCAGAATATCATGCACAAAGGGGCCTCAGCAGTATGACTTGTTTCCTCTGATTGCCCATGGAGTTTACTGACCATCAGATGGGATGTAACAGTTTTTGATCAAGCAAATGCATGATGAAAGACAAGTACTGGTTTATATCATACATGAGAATGTGTGGAGGAAAGGGGTGTTTGTACCATTCAACATGAATCTGCAGTTCATCAATATGCCTAGTTGCTTCAGAAGATGATCACATAAATTTAATAAATAAAACCAAATGAAAATTGAAGGACTGAACAAAACATGTTCAGTTGCACAACAGCCTCACATTGAAGAAGTTAGGAAACTAATTCAAACCATCAGCAAATACAGGGAACCTTCTTGTGAAGCTGAAGTGTAAATCATAAGAGGAAAAGTGGTATCTCACCTCACTGCACAAGTCAATAACCAAAAGATTCCAGGAAAGTAACATCATAAAGTTAAGTAAGTTTATTCTATGAATTAGCTTGACAACATTAGCTTTTTTGCTACTAGCACAGCACAGTATTAAGCATGATTTGGGACACACAGATTGCAGTTTATGAAGGTTGGGGGCACAATACAAGTTCCCTCCCAAACTACTGTCCTCCCTGCAGCTGGCAGGATGGGTTATGAATGTTTGAAAAGGAAGACAGCATCCTGAAAGGCTTAGGGTGAATAATCAAAATGCCCTGGAGCTGAATAAAGTTTAATTTCACCACTTTTCAAATCCACTCTCAGGTGCAAATCCAGAGATTAAACCTTTTTCAAAACAATTCTACCAAAATCTAGGGATTTATCATTTCTATCACAGTCAGTTATGTTGCTTTCAGAAAAGTTCCAAAAGGTGCAGTCATGTTAATCTAGTTGAGTGAAAAAGAAACAAGGAGTCCTGTGGCACTTAAAGACTAACAGATTTATTTTTTGCATGACTTTTCATGGGAGAAAAATCCCACTCTGTCAGATCCTCCTCTGATGAAGTGGGATTTTCTCCCATGAAAGCTCATGCGAAAAATAAATCTGTTAGTCTTTAAGTGCCACGGGACTCCTTGCTTTTTTTTTTCCCCCCCCCTGAACTAGACTAACATGGCTGCCCCTTTAGAACTTAACAGTGAGATTTTCTTTCAGGCAAGCTCATGCAATAAATAAATTGGTTAGTCTTTAAGGACTCCTTGTTGGTTCTTCAGACAAGTGTTCATTTAAAGTGAAAGAAGGGAGGGAGAGCCTTCCAACAGCTTCTCTGAAAAGCAGACTGAAACTTGCCCTTTGATATGTGGTGACCAAGCACTGAAATGTATTAACTCCCAACACTTT
This sequence comes from Podocnemis expansa, assembly GCA_007922195.1. Classification (NCBI taxonomy): domain Eukaryota; kingdom Metazoa; phylum Chordata; order Testudines; family Podocnemididae; genus Podocnemis; species Podocnemis expansa. Next base: position 22,867,329 of record ML682025.1, read on the forward strand.
GCAATTACACAAGTTAGTCACATTAGGATTCTAAAGAAATAATGGCCCAAATACATTTTAGCAAATGTGTGTTAGCAGCTGATGGCATGTCAAAGATTGGTTCTAATGGCTGTATCTTATTTTTAGTATTGGTATGATTGGCAAATATCGCCCTTGCTTCTGCTTCAAACTCAGTCAAACAGAAAACATCCATCCAAAACAACCAGAAATCACAGTGGCAATCCGAGTCCTGCTGATAAAGTGTAAAACTTTCCACAGCACTTAAGCGACGCAGGTGCGCAAGTCCCACTGAAAGTCAGTAAGATTTAGGTATCTCACTCAAGTGGACATTTTAAAAAAATTGTACCCAGAGATTACAAACACTGCAATGGTCAGGTCTCTCCACTGCCTGTAGTAGATTCAGCTGCATGATACTTCTCTTCAGTGTAGGGGTCTCCAACATGTGGCCTATGGGCCACATGCAGCCCCAAAAGCTATTTCCTGCAGCCCATAACACCATTGTTACCAATATTTGCAATATCGTCATATGAAAAGGTTTCAGTGGTGTGGCCCTCAGGCTAACGTACTAGTCCTCAAGTGGCCCTCCTGGTGATTTGAGTTTGAGACCCCTGCTTTAGTGGTCACTGTCAGGTTCATATTGCAGCACCTACAATTTAAATAGGAATCAACACTTCTGTTAATGAGGTTTTAACACAGACATATACAAAGAACAAGTTCCAAAGGGGTAGCCATGTTAGTCTGGTTCAGTAAAACAAGCCAAGAGTCCTGTGACACTTAAAGAATAAAATGCACTTAAGCTCATGCAATAAATAAGTCTTTTAAGTGCTACAGGACACACAGAACAGCTGACTAGTGGGAAATTAAGCAATCTACAGACTGGAAGAAAAAAAAAAGGTTTAGGGAACTAAACTTCTGCCATTACTAAAAAGCTCCAAGTATTTAATTAGCTAATAAACTTCTGCAGCAATAGCCTGGAGTCACCATTCTCTAGGTATGAAAAGAACATTTAAAAGATAGTTTAATGATACTTAAGTGTAATTGTATGTGTTACTAAAAGACTGGGTAGTTGGAGTGGGAATTCTGCTTTAGGTTTGTTCCCTTTGATAATGTCCAGTCTTCCACAGAGTAAGTCTCAAATCTCAAGCAACTTTTGTTAAGACGACTAAAAAAGAAATAGTATAGTGAAATAAGTCCGATCAGATAACCGAGTAGTTTGGACAATTAATATGCGCTGAGCCAGTTTTAAGCCCCGTGGAAGGTTTTGAAGACTGAACAGATACTTCCCCTAATTCTCCCCCTCCCCCAATGGTTGTGCTACTTCCTTTCTAATTCATGACTGTTTCTGCTCCACATGTCACACAGGAAATCAACGGGTCAATCAAGTACTTCCAGTCCTACTGAAATCCTTCACAGCTGCCTCTCTATGGGCCTCAGCATCTCCCAGTTCAGTTTTATGATGCTGGTCCCCTCTGACCTCTAGCAGACTGTTCCTTTCCTGTTTCCTGTTTGTTGAATGAAAGCACTTTTCCACTGTAAGAGCTCAGTCTTGCAGAACAGTCTCAATAGTAGTGGCAGATTTTAATATGGGGGGGGGGAGTTACATTTATTTAAATTCCATGGACTTACAAAAAGGCCACCCTTCACACAACTAAACCACTGCTGGACATAAACTGCCTTTTATAAAAGGAGTCCTTAAAGGGTTTCTAAAACCAAGGCACAGCTACCATCCTGCCATTCTCTTCCAATACTGCTACAGTGCCACTGAGAGCCAACTGACAGGCACTGGTGTAACATTATGTTTTCAGGCACAGAAGTCTACATCAGGAAGACTGTTCCAGAGAATGATTTATATAGCTCTCACCGCTATCAGTTTGAAATCTGCTTGCAATACCATCATCTGTAACGCTTACTCCACTGAAAGCGAACCAGAGTTCCTGCAACATGAAAGGAACTAAAGGAGGGGTGTCCAACCTTTTTGGATGAAGGGCTGCATTGCAATTCTTTCCTCAATCGGGCGACCAGTGAGAAAATTTGATAGATAAGACATACAAATTGATCTTTATTAATAAACTTTAATAAAATAATGATTATGTGATATTTGGCATTGCTTTTGCTTGCACAAACTGTCAATGTCTGCCTGCATGCCTGATGTAGCAATAGAGTATTCCAGATAGCCCTGGCCAGCCCCAGCTCTCAAGCTCCTGGGGCAGCACTCAGTGGGCCAGATTCTGGCCCCTGGGCCGCAAGTTGGACAAGCCCGAACTTAAGGATGCAGCATGAGTCTAGCCAACTCCAGAGCTCTTCATGCCTCCTTTTTGAAGTTTTCATGTAGATTTAAGCACCTCCAAAAAATCAGGCTGTAAGCAACTCTCAAACATCTGTAGCCACTACTGACATACAGTGCGGTTGCAAGTGTTCAGCAGCTCAGAAGACTGCACTCTTATTACCCACCAAGGCCCATTAAAGCTGCTGAGCCTGGTAAGTATTCTAAACAGACCATTTTTACACACAGCAATTTTCAAGCTCACAAAAAAATTAAATCTGTAATTATAATACCAATCTTGCTTGTAAAATAAAATTTAAACTAAAAAATAACTTTATCATAATTACATTGTATTTTAGGATAAAATTCTCTTCATAGAAATTTCATGACATTGGCAACAAAGTTTGAAAGAGATCAGACATCAATAATTCTGACCAGAGACTGTGTTCTATGGGAGGAAGTAATTGGGAGGAGTGAAATCAACTTGAACTCCTCCCATCTATGCAGAACTGAAAAAGAAAGGAAAAGCTCCATATTTTGAAAACTGGAACTTTAAAAAGGGCCGTGACCTGGAAAGGTGACTAATGAAAAGAAATTAGTGCAGTTTCCAAATGCTAGGGATGCTTTTGAAAAAGCCTTGTAGAAGAAAGAGTGAAACTTGTTAAGAGTTCACTTATTTACTCTAAAGAAAGGTGAAGAAAAGTACGGTATGCTGGAAAACTCTGATCTCAATTCTTCAGTTTCCTTAAAGGCAACAAAGGCTCTTGGAGAAAAAAAGAAAACCTGATTTGATTCCCAAACAAAAAGAATCAGTGGCTCCTTATTTATATTGTGAGGAAGACTCTCCTATATAGACCCGGGACAGCACATTAGTTGAATTCCTTCCTGCAAGCTCTTTGTTTACACAATAGAAGGGTACATCATCAAAAAGGAAACTAGAAGAACACTGAGCCACACAAAAAGGTAACAGCATTTTCCAGTCTTTGTGCTATTCCCTGATAATACTGAAGACATTTTTTTAAACAGCTTCTTGCAATGCAGCTGCTCCTGCTAAGTTTGAAATATCGCTATACAAGTATCGGATACAGTCCTAAATGCGTAACATGTTCTCTGCTTCCACAGAAGGGTGTGTGATGTTCAAGTTCACTGGTAATTATTTCACTGGTTGAAAAGTTCATGAGTGCTCCTTTGCAGTTTGGTTTTTTTTTTTTTAAACAGCTTTTCGGTAAGAATTTATTCAGCACTTTACAAGTCCAAATAACTAACCATTAAATTATCCTCAATATTTCTGAGACAATGGTGTTCTCCCCATTTTACAGATAGGGAAGCTGAGGCAGAGATGAAGGGACCTGACAAAAGCTACGCAGCAAGTTAGGGGTCAAGTGGAATTACAACTCCTAACTGCATGTTCATTCCGCCAGAATGTGATGCAGTAGAGGCAAATACTGCAAGAAATTGTGACCATATAAATGCAATATAAAGAAAAAACCCTTAGGCTCTGAAGAGAAGATTTACCTTAGCACCGCACAATGTTTTATAAATACCATCTAGTGTTCAAAGTCTCAACAAGTAATGTCGGTAGGCAGCACCATATGACTAACTTTAGAATGGCTACATCCAAGAAGTACTCTACATTTTTGGGTGCTCTATACTCTGCCTACATGTGATGTTAACTCATTCTGTTCTGTTTAATGTCATGCAGAGCAATGTTAAGCAACAATATTTGCTGGATCGGCTAATTGATCTGCTGCAGTGAAAGCTACCCTTTACACCAAAGATTAGATTAAAATGGAGTGTCCTATTAGTCTGCTTTGTTTTCTCCCCAGTTGTTTAATAAATATTTTGCAAATCCAGAAACTTTTGTCAGAGGATTCCAACATTTAACTAAAACCTTAACTTCATCTCAACTGCACTTCACAACACTCCTATCAAGCAAGTGTCCTTTTATTGCTGGGGAAACCTGAGGCACACAGATTAAGTGACTTGACTCAACTCACACAAGGAGCCTGGGACTAAGGCAAAAAAAAATACAACTCATGTATCCCTAACTTTCAGTCCTCAGTTAGCGCTTGCAGGTTTAAGAGCCTAGTGAGTTTGGACAAGTTACTCAAATTATTTTTTCAGGAATTAAGCTATGCTAAAATTTGATATTTTGAAGGCTTGAAGAATCAAACATTTTAAATGACTTTTTTTTTTTATTGTCAACATACAAGAGTGAAATGCACTCTACAGATGACGACACCAAAATGCCTTATCAATATTTTATTGCTAGATACCAAATGTAACTGTAGGTCAGATTCAAATAAATGGCTGTACAGAGATCCAGAACGAACCGCTGCGTGCCGCCTCCCACCACTATGCCAGTCAACAGCAATGCTCTGGGTGTTAATATAACTGACCCTTACACACAAGTGCTGAGTAGAAATGCTTTAAGAGCTTCTGCCACAACATTTATAACTCAATGGCAGCTTCACTTCAGTGTCCTCTGCACACAGTAATCAGTTTTAAAAATAGATACAACAGAACTACTTTCAACAAAACTTCCAGCACAGGAAGTGCATTACATTCCATTTAACTGTTACTGACTCAACAACAGAAGTCACCTATAGAGTAATGCTGAGGCACCCATCTTTAAAATGAGAAGTACTTCCACACTATTATTAGTGCAATCACCAAGACAGACATTTTAGAACCAGCAAATTATATGCCCATCCTGGACAATTTCACAGAAGTCAGTTAGCATTGCATTGATTTTATGGAACAATTCATCAAGGTGCCAATGGGGAAAGAGGAACCTGTAATGGTAGTGAGTTGCAATAAACCTGCTCTCAAGAAAAGGTATACTCCTTTCTCCTTTTTTTGTACATTTTTCATTAAAGATACATTTAAAGTTTAATCCTTCATTGTTTCATTTTTTGCACAATTATAGACAGCAGTTAGTAATGATTCATTCTACCTTTGCTCTTTCGGTATAGGACAAGACATGGAGGGAGGGAGACATTCATCAGATATTTCTACTCATTTTTTTATAGCACTCCCTTTCCATTGTGGTCATCAATTAGCGAAAAGAACCTTAGTTTAACTGCATGTCTATGGCTAGAGTATGATTGCTCACTAGTTTAAAGCCTAGTCTTCACGGGAAGCGTTCAAAAACTTAACACCTAGAGTACATGTGTTTCAATGCGGTTGGAAAAATGTACCAAAAATAAAAGCTACAGACAGCCTCATTGAGCATTTAATTATAGCTTCCTAAGAGCTGTGTTTCAAAAGACTGCAAAAGCTTATACTGGTGAATGAATCCCTTTAATTTTATATATGTTCTATAAAATACACTGTCTACAGAAGCACGTATTAAATATCCTTATCCCCATCCATGCAAACACCCTTTCAACTCCCAGTCTACTAAAGCACTCCTACAAACAGCAACACTGAAATTCAGCTGTTTCCTGGGGTACAGGGTAACAACCTGCTTAACATATTACACACGAAATACTGTAAAACAGTGACAGTGGGAAACTTCCATCACAAACACTATGTATAAATAGTATGCATAAATGGACATGGGACATTTGGAGCCTACACAGGACATCAGCTTTTAGCGACTCCTGCACAGACCAGTAGTCTAACCATGACACTGTGCTCACTTTGCCAGGATCTGAACTTGTTAATTCCAGGCTTTCTGATCTTGATGTTCAGATCACTTTCAACAGGCCTTCGAAGCATCCGACAAAGTGGGATTTTCTCCCATGAAAGCTCATGCAAAAAATAAATGTCAGTCTTTAAGTGCCACACGACTCCTTGTTTTTTTGTTCGCTGGAAGAGAAAGAGACATCTTAACAGTTCATTACTGTGGGATCTGAACATTTAAAATGCTTAATTATATAAGTGCTGAAGAGAAAGTGTTTAAAATACTAAATCAGAGACTAGACTAGAGAGTTCAACACTTTCTCAGAGGACTCTGAAGGATAAAGGACAATAGCATAACTAGTTAACAGATGTACACCTTCCTGGAGATCTATGAATTACAAGAGCAAGACCTGATATCCAAGAGTTGTATTGTCTCTTAACAACACTCACGACATAGTTATTTTAAGTCCCTTAACTTCTGTACTACAGTCTGAAAAATACCATAATGGAGCATTACTGACCACCTGTTACAATGTAATCAGTAAATACAGATAAAAATAAAAAAACTCCCTCTCTGCTTGAATGGTTGCACCTACAATTCCAATAGGGTTCTCCTCTTCCTGCTCAAGCTTCTCCAGATTCTCAGTCTTTTCTGCCCTCCCTTGAACTTCAGGAAAGAATCTCCCTGTTCATGCACAACGATGGCATTGATAGACTGCCTGAAGGATATCATCCCTCCACTGTTGACTTTCTTTGACAAATTCTACTCTTAAAACTTCCATTCATTCCCTACTCACATCTTGTCAAAACACTTAAGGCAAAACCTTTTGCGACAAGAATAAAAATTCCCAAAGAATTTAAATCCACTTTATGCCTTTGAATGAAAAGCTCCAAAAGCCAGAAAACCAAGAATCAGGATGGCACAGAGATCTTGTGCCTGAAGCCAACTTACAATCCTTCCCCTGCACTAGGTCCAAAATCAAGAACAATCCGTTTTTGCTCATCACACTGTTTTGATGTTCTGTCTTTAAAAAGCCTGGCTAGAATTATATAGGTGGTGGTACTGACAATCAGTGCTCAATGAATCACCATGCCAAGTTAGTAGCACTGTAACTGAGAATGCTACCTAATCTGTATCTCATGAAGATGGGGGATAAAGAGCAAAGCATCTGCATGTTTATGAATTTGTTCTAAAGCTCACAAGAAAAACAAGCAAGGACTCCTTGCTGGTTTTGCTGAACTAGACTAACATGGCTACCCCTTTGATACTTAGCTCACAAGAGTGTTTCATTAAAAAGGAGATGTTCTAGCTTAGAAAACCTCTTTTTTCAGGAAGTTCAGCCAATTTCGTCAGCATCCCATTATTAGAATCAAGTAAACTTCACCTACTAAAGGCACAAACTTATGTCAAGCTGAGAAGAACCTTGCAACACAACCAGAAACATGACACACAGTGCCCCACACAATATACAGATGTTGGACAGCAAACAGCACAAATCAAACTCCAAGAAATAGATCAACATTTGAACCCATGATTTGGGATGAACTGGATGATTGCTTCCACAGGCCCCGACCTGAAACTAGAGCCCGGAAGGTGAACTAAATTTCCTAGAAAACTTATTTTAGACTCAGATTACACAGAGGAAACACATCCACAGAGATCAAAATCTTCTCTCTTTATTACTGTGCAATAACCCAAAAGCTCAGTTTCCCTTACAAAATTGCATCCACATGACAATGATGCTATTTGTGGCAAGTGGAAAGCAAAAATAAGTGAAACTTTATTACATTGTCAATAGAATACCTTGGTAATGATTGTAATTGGTTACATTTTGAAGCTCAAATGTAAGAAGAGATTCATATTTTTCCCCAAGGCATTTTAATGGTAATGGTTTCTCTCTGAGCAGCAAACAGGCTATCAGGGTTTATATGATGCCGCCTGGTGAGGAAGTATTTCTTGGGGACTGACTGAGCCTGTCCTTGTCTCTAAGATGATCTAATCTGAATGCAGATGGGGGGAGCAGAGGGAGGCGATTGATTGTTTTTGAAGTCTTATCTGCAGCAGAAGGAAGTGACAGAAGGAGGTCTCTTTCATACCACGTTAGATGGTTTTGAAATTCTTACCCCCCTTGCCTTTCTGTTACTAGGTAAATCTGCTAGTCCAGGCAGACACTCTCTTGTTGGGCTTTTGTGATTCAGAACCTAACAATCAATGGTTTAAAGAAAGAAAAGACGGGGGAAAAAATGAGAAAAAACCCACCTAAGCCTTGTATGCGTCTTTCTGTGAGCTCTGCTCTCTTTTTACATAAATGTAAGTATTCTCTTGCAAAAGACAGTAAGTATCTACAGCTTTCTTCCTACATGGATTAGTAATTCCATACCCTGGAGCGAGCATATGAAATCCTACTGAGGCAACACCATGTAAATCTTGCTGTCAGATGACATGACAATTAAACATGTCCCAACTTTTCAAGTCTGTAACTTGATGTTAAATTCAGACAATTTTAGCATCCTCACCACATACCCAAGCAATACATAGTCTCACACAGAAAAGTGGGGGGGGGGTGTTTGTTTTTTAACTTCAAAGTTCCCTAACTATACAGCCTACCTATGCAAATAGGAAAAAAAGCAAGCAACCAACATTTAAGTCATTTAACATCTCATCTACAGTCTTCTTCTCAACCGCTAACACTTCCCTTCCACCACATGGCCTATAAAAGTCTCCATCCTCAGCCACTGACACACTATGGCCTGCTCTACACCTAGAACATAGGCTGAACTCTGCAAAATGCAGTTTAACTGACAATCCTTGGTGCAAACACCACTAGGTTAAAGGAAGAATTCTTGTCAACCTAGCTACCGCCTCCTGAGTGGGTGGATTTACCCGCTTCTGTCTACACCACAGTGCAACAGCTATGCCACCTTAGCTCTTGTATTATAAAGATACCCTAAGGTTTGAAGGCTGAATTTTGCTTTTTAAAAATGAATAAATAAAATGGAAATTATATCCACAGTGAACTGACCTAGCAACCACTACAAACTGATTCAGAGGATAGAAGCAGAAGCCATTTTGAGCATTTAGACTAAAGGATATTAATACACAGCAAACTGACACACAACATATCTGTATTTGGGTGAATTATTTTCCTGCCATACTTTCTCAACCATGCAAAATATTAGATAACTGCAAAAAGATAATTCATTCACAGACATGTTTATAGCTTACACACAAAGTGAGTTTATGAATAGCAGCTCTATGTAAGCTTCAGCTTTCATTTCTACAACAGGTAGCTGTGACTTTCTGACAGAAACGAAAGCATTCCAATAACATGAACTGCAAGTAAAACGATACCATAAATAGTTAAGCAAGTTCAGCATTGCCATGAAGTACTACTATCCTGTTAGAACCACTAAATCTTACATTGCAGCAGGAAATCCACTTGTTACCACCACCTTTCAGATAAAAGAAACATGAATCTTTCGTGTATGTTTTACATGCTTGTCTAGCCCCAGTAAAGCAGCACATTTATTATGGAGTACTCAAATAAGCCATTCAACGTTAGAGTTGTACTACACCCCACCTTTGTTTGCTCTCCTCTGTCCCATACGTCCAGAGCAATAACACACAGGTCAGGGCTTGACAAGACCCAGGCGCCAGGTCGCCATGGCAACCAGGGTTTTTAGCCTGGCTCCTAGCTCTGCTGCAGAAATATAACAGAGGAGCACCCTCTGGGTGACCAAAAATAAAACTGCTGGTGCCTACCTGGGAGCCAATTTTGTTGAGCCCTGCACTAGATGGGTCTTTAAACAATTAATTCAGTTGCAAACAAGGACTTAAAGTGAAGATGCCTCCACACACACACACGCGCGCGCGAACTGAATGCCTATAGTGACTTATGGGATACCACAAAGCAGGGTGGTACAACTCATACGTCCTTTTTCCTTCTAACCCTCCAACTAAAATTCTCATTTAATCTCCTCTTCCACCCTGACTCCCAGAACTTGTGGCTTTCTTGTAATCCCTCTGGTCTACTTTGGGACTTATTTCTAAATCGAAGAAGAAACTATTATTCGTTGCATCCATGATCAGTGCCAATTCAGAAACGTACATGGCTTTGTACAAACTACAGTTAAGTAGTGCTTACATAGTTTAAAAAGCAGCCATGATTTTGCTATAATCTTTAAAACAGACATGGATATTGAAGCAGAATGCAGATGACTTCTTTGAAGATTTTAAAATGAAATAGCTGGGTTTAAAAAAAAAACAAACATATAGTCTTCCATAAATTGTTGTACAGTACAACAGTTTCCACTGAAGCACTTGATACCTAACCACATTGCCGCAAGCTACTAAATGGCCGTTACAGTCCTGAGAAAAGAAAGGAAGTGCTATGAACATTGTGCGTTCATAGCATTGGAAGTGAGCTAAACCTAATCTTAGTTTTAGCCACAATAGGAGGATATATTCTGCATAGCGATTGAACTAGAAACGAACTCCTTTAGACTGATTTTCTGATCACATTTAATGGAGTCCAGACTTTCATCCAGCATCCTTAAAACAGGATGTTTCTACAAGTCTCTTTTAACTTCCTGAATACAATAGAGGAACAGGTGCATCAAAGAAAAAGGTTAGATATAATACATCAAGGGTTCATGCTCTGATGTTTGCAACTTACTTTTCTAAACCCTTAAGATGCAAATATAATCTTACTTCCTGCCACTGCATTTTAAACTAAGCCCAGTTTTCATTTTACAATAAACACTTAACAGTTGGCAGCCATGTTCTGCTTCTATGCAACTCCATTGCAAGCATCACATATCCTACATACAGCATAGAAACACAAAATGACTCAGTCCTAGATGACACACAATGAAGCCGCACTCCGCAGTGTCACTAACAAGTCTAACACACACAAAACAAAATGCTAATCTGGTCAAGGGAGTCAAGCAGTACATTCCATGATGCACACAAAGTCATAATGCAGCACACATCTGTAGCCTCTAAAGCTCTATTAAATGGCATGACCAACCAGACTGGCTCTCTTCATTTCTGCCTCAGTCCACCTCTTGGAAAAATGTACCGTGGATCATTTTAAGTGCTTGGAGGGGGAAGCCCATTTCCTTGGTTTAGAGATAAACACACTTTGAATTAAAGAACAAAAAACCTAGCTCTCATCAAAAAGAGCAACTTATTTTGTCACTTGTCACTTAGTGGTAATGGACACCTGCAGTCTGCACGCTAGTTATGCAAATGCCCAAATACTTCATTTGTTCTAAATCATGGGAAACTTTGGGGAAGGAACTTAAATGATTCTTAAACACAGAAAATGGGAAGAAAGATCAATATTTAAATTGAGGACTACAGAAAACATGCAACCCAGGGTAAAGGAGAGCATGGAAAACATTTAACAGACTGAAATATAGGAAAACTGACAGGAAGAATCAGCACGTTTTCAGACATGTTGTAACTGACCAGGGCAAGCAAACCAAGAGCAAAATATCTTCCCTAGTGGGAGGATGTATATAACATTACCTCATAACTAAAATTCAACTGAATGCAGGATTCTTGCTCAGGTTTCTTGGCTTGTTCTAAGACAGCAGATGACAAACTTCTAGAACAATTTGGGGACCTCAGCTTATTTTTAAAACATAATCAGTTCATCTTTACTCTATGATTTCGTGATTTACTTCCGAATTTTACAGTGATCAGTTCCTAAATATGATACCTGACAGCAAGCTAGAACATGGTAATTGGCCTAAGTAGAGCACGCTGCTGAAAACGGAAGATTCAAGCAGCACATCTGAAAATGTCCCCATCTGAACCACAGAACCCATACTCAGTACATTGGTGATATCCAGAGTTGGTTAGAATACTCTACATCAGTGGTTTTCTAATTTTCTTCTTCTCAGAACCCAGTTGAAAAAAAAAATTATTTATGCCCATGACCCAACAATTATATCTTTGAGTAATGCATTCCAGTCTTTTGGCAGTGGGAGTAGGGGGTGCTGCGACCCAGTACTGGGTCCTGACCCTAAGTCTGAAAACCACTGCTCTACATGAATGATTCAGGCACTAACAATACCTTCTTATCCATTGAAAAACTGCAGCAAAATTGAGAGAACTACCACAGTCGTGACTTCCCACTGGATAAAGCATGTCTAAAGTGTAGTTCGAGGAAAACCGCTTAATCCACACAAGGGTGGCCACTTCCTCCTGGACTGACAGATGGATGGATGGATGGAGAGTGAGGAAGGAGAAGGACTGTGAGTTAGTTATACCTGCATGCTAACCAGATCTGACAGGCCCAAACCATCACTTCTTCAGCTATGGTGTCTGTCAAGCCTTAAGAAGCACTGCTATAAAAGGTCTGACTGCTACACAGATCCTATCTGCCAGATGGCAGAACTACCTGCAAAAAGCACTGGTTTTGCAGTTCATATATACCAATTAGTACTGTCCCTCTCCTGTCACTTAACATGCTTTGAATATTACCTGAAATAGGCATTTTTGGTTTTCAGTGTTTAACTTTAGACAGTTTTCCATCACCCTTTTGTTTCACATCAGCACTATGGAACTATCCAGGGAAAAGTAATCAGAAGATCAATTCTTGTTACTAAAATTTTAGACTGATGTTGCCTGACATCAACTCAGACCAATAGGTCAGAGTACCAAAACAATCAGCAAGTTACTACACTCTAGCATGCGGTCAGTCCTGCGCCACTTCCAAACCTAGATTGATTTGAATCATGTCATTTGTGATGACACAGGAGCCCAAAATAAGCCAAAAAGGCTTTTCAGCAAGATAGAAAACTCCACCTAAAGACCAAGAGGCCAATCTGAATTAAAATACAGTTTACACAGTTTATCCATGGTGACAAAAACTTCTTACATCCCGCATGCCATGTTTTGAGCTGAGCCAAGTTGAAACCACAGCAGTTTCACATTGAACATTCTTGTTCCCATGTCAAGCTAAGAGTGTGTTAACCACTACACATCATGCTCAAGCCCTCTCCCCATTACAGCTACTATTTTATTATAGCTCTTCATGCATATTTCAAGTGTTCCCAGTTGAGCCGTCTTCCTCGCCCCACTCACAGTTTCAACTCCAATGTCTACAAGGGGTCAATTAGAGTCTACAGCAGGCATGGCCAAACTGCGGCTTTCAAAAGAAAAAGTGTGGCTCACAGAAGAGCATGGCAGCAGCAGTGTGGTTGGGGACAGCAGGGCAGTGGCAGTATTGTCAGGGATGTGGGGGGAGAAGCAGAAGCATGGTAAGAGATGGCAGGGAAGCTGTGGCATGGTCAGACAGGAGGAGAAGCGTGGCGTGGTTGGGGTAGCCACAGCACGTTTAGATTTTCTCATAGGCCCTAATGCAATCTACTCATTGTTAAAATAAGATCGTGTTTTACAAGTCCTAAACATTACATGGAATAATAATAAACAAAAATACGAATGAGGAAAGTTTAAAACTGAATGTAGATTACTTCCAATTTTTGGCACAACTTACTGCTGTGAAGTATTGTATTCCACAATGAAATTTGTTAAACCAAAACATTGTGTAATACTTAGAGATCAGCACCTGAGAGAGCTTTTACATACTGCATTGACAAGTCACTGCCCAGATTTTAAAAAATTCGCCACTAGCCTGCAGTGTTCTACATCCAGCGACAGCTAAGTTTTTAGTGTATAGGCCTGGTTTTCTTGGTAACCTTAAGTAATTATTATAATCTGACTTCAGTAGGATCCATATTTGCCCTGTTTTTATGATAAAATTAAACTGCACAATGAATTTTAAACTTAGTAATTTTGGAGTAGGTAAAAGTATATGGTTATATGCCTCAGTGCGGTTCTTGAAGGCTTAATAATCGACTTGTGCGGCTCTTGAGTTCCACAAGTTCAACCAACCCTGGTCTATAGGAACAGGGATTTTCCCTTAAGGGACAAACTGTACAGTTAGCTTTGGCTTTGCTATTTACACTTCCCCCAAACCTTGAAACCCTGACACAGAAAACTGCATTAAAAATTTAAAAGGAAGCCAGATTTATACTTTTGAATCAGACTTAAGTGTAGCACAAGCCTAGCAAAAACACAGTAAATTGTGTCAAAAAACAGTGCTTAACAACAAGCTTGCAGTTCCACTTTCCCCTCCCACATTGAAGAAATTACTTGAAAAGAACAAATCCCATTGAAGAGGTTTTTAAGTGAGGCACTATCTGAACTAAAACAATGCCATACTTAATAAGCCCCTGAGTGGCCACAGAAAGGGGGGGAAAAAAATCAAAAACTGTAACAGGGAAGCCAAGTGACACAAACATATTTACATACGATCAGCAAGAAACATTTATGCAAAGTGACTCCATCACATCTTATTTTTGTTTCAAAATATTAGAAGCAAATAGCTGCAAGGGCTTCATCCACTTAAGTCATTCAGTTGCAACTAAACTGATCCAGTTCCAGCATTTTTCCTCTTACTTCAGTAAGTACAGGAAAATAAACACTGTCTCTTCCACTACGCCAGGCACCCTTTGAAAATAATTCGATACAAATACACAATTTTTACTACTCCCTCCATTATTTTGTACCAGCAATGGCTAGACAAATATAAAACAATATTAACTCTTCTCCCCATCATCCTCTTGCCACAGAGTGGCCACATCCCTCCTCCACCCCTAAAAGCCAGGGAAAACAGAGAACCTCCAGCACATGCTGTAATGCCATTCAGATTGAGGCTGTTTTGGTCTAAGTGGGGAGCAAGTGCCAAAGTCCAGCTGCCTTCAGAGAGAGCCTCCTGCTGGCAGCCCTGTCCCCCAACTCCCATTTCTTATCGTAGGGGGCTACAACTTAAGCATTTGCTGATCTTACCTGCCACAGCTGGGCACAATGAAGAAGAAAGTCTCTAAAGCAGGCAAAGTTCAATCTATTTAGAGGTTTATAATTCAAAA
>ML682025.1:22883809-22906521 GCA_007922195.1 Podocnemis expansa
ACACACACACACACACACACACACACACACACACACACACACACACAGTATCTCTATTTCCTTCCTTCTGCTTCCTATGCTACTGGGAATTATCTTTTACTTGATCAAATGCCAATGTAATTTCCATAACGACAATAAAAATAAGCTGAGGTCATGACTCCACCAACTAAAGTTTGTAAAATTAAGACATCCAATATTACTTACCATGTAATAAGCTATGCTGACGTCTTTACAGATTATTACAGAAGACCCTTACAGGTACTCTTTACTTTAGCATGAAGCTGTACTCAAGTACATCTCATGCATAAATTTGAAAAGCCACTCAGAACATAAACTCATTCTTTACATATCAGTGTGAATTAAGTCAAGGCTAAAGAACAGCCAGTTATAGTCAGATCTAGAACATGAATCTCTCTTCAGTGTTCTCTCATTGCCTTTATTACAGCACAGCATAGTTCACTCTCTCCAGTTTGTCTTAAGTCTCTTCACCACTGACCTCCTCCTTCTCCCATACCAACCACCAAGCTCTTCAATTCAAGATTTTACCCACTTCACTAGACCTGTACAACGGGTATTTGTAGTGACTTCTTCCCGTTACCTAGGCTGAGAGTTCTCCTCATACATTCTCTCTTTTCCTTCTTTAAAGAGGCTGATGGTCTGTTTGGTCTTCTTCATCAAATTCTCCATGAAGACCCTGAAGTACTCATTTTCTCCTAAGGTCTCCATCTTCCCTTCATAGCGCGACAGGATAGTCCGTAGATGCTGATAGGTATCAGGTAGCAGGTCTAGAATATAGGGTGGACTGTTTTTCAGTGCCAGTTTTGGGTTCTGACATAGACGTACCACCTGCAACAAACGAATAATGGAAAAAGTCACCATTTTGAGATGTTAAGAGTATTAACAATATTTACGTGTAATTTTTAAAGTAGGTGATCGGTGGCCTTGTTTAAAATTCCAAAGGGATAGCCGTGTTAGTCTAGTCCAGTAAAAAAACAACAAGCAGTTGTGTGGCACTTTAAGACTAAAAAATCAATCAATCAGTCAGTCTTAAAGTGCCACACAACTGCTTGTTGTTTTTTTACTTGTTTAAAATGTCAAACAAGATACGCTGAAATATAAACAGTTTCATGTTACATTGTATCTGCCCAAATCTTCTCTCCCCTGATCAGATTTCATCTATTATAAAAATCATAATATACAGACTAACATGTCTTCATGACCATTGATGTGTAGGTTCCAAGAGGTTACACCTCACACAAAATTAAACTTAAAATATTTGATGCAAGAATATTTCAATAGGTAGTTTTTTGTGATGGAGTTAATGTCTTGTCAAAAGCTTCTGCAAAAAAAAAAAAAAAAAAGTTTTTCTACATGGTGAAATTTATCAGTATAATTTACATTGGTGTAGTGACACTGGTATAACTCACTACATGGGCACTATTGCGCCGGAATAAGAGTGTCTTTCTCCAGTTTAGTTTTATGCCACAAACTTAATCATGTCAGTAATTGTCCCTTTGTATACAAGGCATACAATGGAGAACACACTACAACTGGGGTCCACTTGAATGAAAGACTTGACCCTGAAATATGCATATACAGTTAACAACAAGCATAAAAGCAACATGCAGTTACAAACAGTGACTATAAAGAAAGGTTTTCTATACAGAAAGCAGAGGGACCAAAACTTGAGTTGAAATACCCTATTAGCTTTAGTGGTAAAACCACTTACTGGCAGGAACATAATTCTGGATCTGCAAACATTCATATCCTCTAACTTCAATAAGTTGCATGCAAATCTGAGAGGCAAATTTGACCCTCTGCAGTTCTCTCCCCCCCGTGGGCATCTGTTCACAAAAGCACTTACTGCTCCAGTTTTACTTCTCAGTGATGAAATGAAAGTTAATTAGACTACTACAATAACCTACTTTCTAGCAAATTACCTGGTGCGTCTTGGAGACTAATTTTCTCTTAATACTGACTCTAATAAAAAGGTTTTCTAATTTGTATTATAGTAGTGAGATTACCTACACACTCCTAGTCAGTAAGAATGTGAGTCAGTGAATCTCTCCACAAGTACAGTGTCCAAATCAAATTAATAGGATCATCAGTCAGGAACCTTTTTGACATTTTATTTATCAATTTTTGCTTGTACTTAACAGTGGAGGCACCACAACCGAATAGAAAAATCTCATTCAAGATGCCAAGATAATGCTGATGCTCTAACTATATATGACCAGACTAGAAAATTCTCAACTTCAGTGGTCTGTAAGATTGGGCAGCTATGAGACAAAGCTCATGAAAGAGTGTAATACTTGCTTTCCTATTGATTAAAAAGGATCACATACCTCACAGAGAAAGGCCTCTTCAGTACCCAGAACTGCCAAGGTTCTCTATTATCCAGTCAAGGGAGAGAGAAAGCTAGCTACAGAACAGCATAATGCAACTTTGGAAGTTATGAGGGCTTTCTCAGCTCCAAGGAAATGCTGAAACACTGGCTTAGCATGACAAAGCAATTTCAGGGCCTCAATTCTAAAGCCAGCTTTTGGAAAAAGACAAAAGACAGGGAACTGGAAATAAACTGAACTAATAGCTCTACTCTTTGGCATTTACCTCGAACTTAGAAATTAGGTTGATGCAATAATTTCCTAAAGCTTTCTATTGCAGTGCAAAACCACTGTTTTGACTTCCTAATATCAAAAGATACGACTGAAGTTTAAAATGAGGCCAAAGCTGTGCAAAAGGACATTACAAAGCAGATCTCAAAATTCTGCAGAAGATCACTTTCTTCAGATGGCTTTAGTTAGCCAGATGAGAAAGCCCCAAGAATAACCTGGAGTCACTATGCAATCTACACATTCACAATTAATACCTGCATGCCATAAGGTAACATTCTGAAAAAAGTTAACTAGCTCTCTATAGAAATGATCCCTAAAAGTTATTAAACACTACTTTTGCCCCACAAAACTCTGAGTAGTAAATATTTAAATCAAGTAGCTACTTTAGTCTGAAAGCGGCTCTAGCATTTCACTCAGCTCTTAGAGAAAGTGGAAGAAAGAAGAAACAGTATGGAGAGGTCATCACGTCCAAAAATGCATGGCTTATCTACTAACTCCACTGTTAAGATTCCACAGGGATTCAGTTTCCATCAAAGCATGACTGATTGCATCAACTCTCAGACAGGTGAATTAGATTCCCATAATGAGGAGAGATTACTACTCTGTAGGAGCACTGAATGTACATGTGGGAAGTCATTTAGCCAAATAAACTTCACCTCCATTCTGAACTGATAAATATGAGGAGGTTTAAACAAGGAGAGGAGTTATTGCCAGATTGCTGCTGCAGTTTGGTGCTTCTTCAGGGTGTGCACATATTATAAAATTAATCTTATCAGAGAACCAAGCTACAATGTAACTGCCCTAAGAGACCACTCTGATTCCCTTTGCAACAAAGCAAGTTACAGACAGCAAGCACCATTATTGAATTACAAACTAACTGTGTAGGAGCAAACAGTTAGATTAAAAACAATTCTTGGTGTGTTGTAGGGAAACGACTTGAAGGAACCAGGTACTGGGTAAGTCAAAAAGACACAGAACAGTCATTTCTCTGGGTCATCTGTAATAGGAAATGGCACAAGCTGTTCTCTCTCTTGAAACTACCCAGCTATGTAGGAAGCAGAGCTACTGTATGTCAGTAACTACACAGACTTATTTGTCTAATATTGACATCAATATTAAATAGGCTTCCCAGAAAAGCAACATATTCTGCAGACAGATCGCATTCTCATAACCTGTATAAAACTTTGCATTAAAATACCCTGTATGACTAGCCAAACTAAATGGCTTACAGACAATAAAAGCTGAAAAAAAATCTTTGGTTTGATTACCTGATGAATTTTAAATAAGTTTAATAATTCATCAAAGGGACACCTATGTCAACAATTGAAGTTCACATCACTCAACAGGTAATTTTAAAAGCAACCAATATAAGCACTCAAAATACAAAGTTACTTGCCTATGAACTGTCCCTGATTAAACAAACAGGCTTTTCTGAATAAATCCAAACAAAACTTGCACTCTACTTAGTACTCTACCTATGCACTTGCAGCATCATGACAATCTCAAAAGAAAATGTTCATAGCTCTGGGAATCCATCAGTACATTTTTCAAGTTACCATGCTCTCCATTCATTCATTCTCCTTGATTGGCTGATGCCACAGAGCTCTACAGTAAGTGCAGAAAAATAGCAAATTCCTTACATTAGGTGTGATCACAGTGAAGGTAAGACACTTCTGGCTTTTCAAGTGACAAAGAAAATGAGAGTCTTAAAGGGAAACTATCAACTGAAATTTGGCCTTTCTGTAAAACTATTTTCAAAATAAAGCTTTTACCAATGAAAGTGTTTCTATGTTTTTAAAAATATTAATAAAAATGCCTGTTTGTCAACACACACATTCCTAGGCAATGCTTTGAACTCTCAGCAAGGAGTGCCTGAAAATAAAAGTGACTACAAACAATTCTGAAATTGATTTAATTGATTTTCAGTTTCCAACTAGAAAGAAATCAAAAAAGTAAACAAAGAGCATACACAAACTACAAGTAGACTGGATTTTTTTTTTTAATTTTTCCACTAATCTTGTAAAAGGGACACTGTAGTTTTGCCATCACATTTCCTATTTTTTAAATATGTTTCTCTTCCTTATTGCTGTGTTAAGACTCACACAAATAAGGGAACTATGACTAGAATAAGGAAACGGTGAAACAGACAGACAACACAAAGTACAGTCAAAAGGATCAAATAGAGAAAAACGATCTCTCCTCTAATTTTTCTCCTTATGGACTTTTAACAAGTTTAAAAAGTGTCTTCCTTGCCACTATCAAAGGTGACTGGCAACAAAATTTCCAGATGTTAATTATAAAAATGTGCCAAATGAAATCCACATTAAGGTTAGAGAAGTGTTTACCATTTTAGCCCAGCAAACATCAACTTCCTCTACTTCCTGTAATGTGAAATATCCTATTCTTCCATCTCATCCAGTTACAAAACCCCTGTAAGTGTTTTAGAATTTCCACAGCCAGTTCCTCAAATACCCAAGAGCAGACAGAGTTACCTCTGCACTGCAGCCTGGAGTGAGCCTCCCCATTTGGGGACAGAGACATATGCTAGCTCACTAAAACTAGTTGACCTAGCAGAATCTTGGGCTAATCACCTTCACTCAACCCCACCTACCTTCACAGGGTGTGAGCCCAGGTGGCAAGCCCACATCTTTGCCTGTGCTGCTACATCCACACAGCCATTTTTAGTGTGCCAGCATGAGCCATTTCTGCCTTCGGTCGGAGGCTTGCTCCTAGCTACAGCATACCTATCCTGGGGGTTGTTATTCTTATTATTCTGCTTCCTAGATTATGTTCTGAAAATAAATGATCAGTTGCATTATCAACAAAATATATATAAAGTAACTTCCTCCTGCCAACATACAACACTAACAAGTTACTTTACTACATAAATTAATATTCTGATATTAAGTACCACTTTAATAGTAGAGCACAGTGAAAAGAGGAGGAAATAGGCTACATTAAACCAACATCCATTCCTCCCACATTAGCCTAGTAAAAACATACAGGATGGCTACAGGCAGTATAATGAAGTGACAGACATACTTAGTGTGCTGCACTTTGTAGTCTCATAAGACATCCAACTGCACAGCCTCAAAAGCATGATTCAACCCCTAAATCCTCGCTTAGAAAATAAATCAATATTACCTAAATTCAGCAAGAAGTTGCCATTAAGACTTCCTAGAATACACAAAGGAGTGAAATTTTTAAGTCTTTGGTAAATATACAGGTGTGTACCATACCAGATACTATATGCTACAAATGCCTGTAACAATAGTTCTCAACTACTGAGTCAGGACACATTACTGTGTCACCACACAGTAGTGTCACAGCAAGCTGGAAGAGATGGCTGGATCTGGCCCGGGGGCCAGGGTTCTGCCTAAACTGAGTAGGCAGGAGGGCACATGTGCAGCCCCCGCCGCCCACCCACGCAGGGAACAATGCCAGCTGCGCATGGGTGGCAGCTGCAACCCCTACCCAACCAGAAGACAGTCTTCAGGCCAACAGAGAGCTTCCCCAAGCTAGGAGCTTTTAAAACTCCCATCAAGAGCATGCTCAGTTCGAGCATGCTCAGGGCAGGAGGAGCAGTCCGTGGCCTGGCTGTGGCGCCCCTCCATCAGCCAGGTGAGGGGGGAACTGCCAACAAGGGCAGTCGGCAGAGAAAGGAGGCAGGAGGGATTGGGGAAAGACGAGGTCAGGCAAGCAGGGGGGGCCGATTGGGAGAGTGGGAGGAAGGGATCGAGCCGGCTGAGGGGGAGGAAACAAACTGAGGGGGAGGGTGGGTTAGCCTCCCAAAATTGCCACTCAGCAAGCACCAGAACTCGCTCAGCTGCATCAGTGGCTTAGAGGAAACATTGCAGAGGCGGTCGGAGTAGGCTGATATGTCTTGTAGGGTCGCAATATGCCACCAAGTGTGTTGCAACCTGCAAAAAGGTTGAGAACCACTGGCCTATAATACAGCAGCATGGTTTATTCCTGTATACTTGGTTATAACCATGGTTTGCCTATACATGTTAATCAATCATTCTCTAGCCCCTTTTCTTACAGAATAAAGACAAAACAACACTGGCCTAAAGAACTTAAAAGGTTTCCTGCCCTACTTTAGCAAAGTTTCAAAAACTGTACCAGCAGCTCATATTCCAGTATCCTCTTTAGTCACATCAAAAGCACTAAAACATAGTAAAGGTACAGAACACCATAAGAGGGTCTGGCTGTTTTCTTTAAAGTGTGCTAGCGTGGGGCACAAACTCTAACAAGACTATAGGTGACATGGCCATGAAGAATCTGACCTAGATACTGTAAACTACAGCACCTAGAATGACAGGGATGTGACCACCAATTCCAGCTGTAACCAATATATAAATATCAATCTATGGAGTAGAAAATATTCAAAAATATATTCACACACAAAAGGACTGAATGGAATTATATTGATATGATGCTTATTTTGAATAATTTGTTTCATGCTCATGAAATAGAACATGCTTTGATGGGGATCAAAATCGCTTCCATCAATGATTTCCATGTTAGGACAAGGTCATTTCTGGTTTGAAGGCTGGTTCTTTGGAAGGGTCAAAGATGCAATGGGACTCAGCCTAGCACAAGCCAAACACTATTTTAGCTTCTAAACAAGGTGCACCAGGCCACACAACTCTGACAAGCAGCAGCTTGTACTCAAGTGGCAAAACATTAGCTGCCAAAGGTGGGAAAGGAATGTATGAGTATACTTTCCCCGAAAGTGTGAACTAAACTTTGGAACACCACACCCAAACCAACCATTTATCTAGCTAGTTATTTTACTTGTTATTTAAATAGCCATTTTCTCATAAGGCAGCAGCTGCAGAAGCAGACTCCAAATAAGTTACCAGCGTGCAAACAACAAACCAAAATAAGATTTCACTGAACTAACATGGACATATTACATCCAGAAAGTGATTAATGAGATCCATCTAAAATACTAGAATGATATTGTCCAGGGTCCAAATTTTGTTTAAAACGACTTGCTTATTTATTTTTGCAACTGTCAAAAATTTTGAGATTCACTGAAAATAAAACTTCCAAACTACTGAAGAAGTACTATTACAGGAGTGGCCAAACAGTTGCTCACTAGCCGCACGGAAGTCTTGAAGGAAAAAGTGTGGCTCACAGAAGAACACGGCCGGGGGGGGGGGGGGGGGAAGCAGCGGCATGGTCTGGGACAGCGGGGAAGAAGCAGTGGCATTTTTACTGTAGACCTAGTTTTCATGTTAACCTTAAGTAATTATTAAAATTTGACATCAATAGGATCAATATTTGCCTCTTTTATGATAAAATTAAAGTGTGCAAAGAATTTTAAATTAAGTCATTTTGTAGTAGGTAAAAGTATATGGCTATATGCCTCAGTGCGGCTCTCAAAGGTTTAATAATCAACTTGTGTGGCTCAAGTTCCGTAAGTTTGGCCACCCCGGTACTACTACATGCTTGTTTTCTGTGCAGTAAGTAGTCAAATAATTAGCTCAGTATTACTTTCAAATTTTAACAGACAGGAAGGCAATTTGAGCATACCAGTGTTTTTCCATTACTCTCTTGATGAAGTTCTTGTCAAGAAACCCAAGGCAAGTCTTACTACGGAACCACACATCAAGGGCCAACGTGTTAAGTAATGAGTTAAGGAAAGAAGTAACTGAAGATGATCATCTTGCTGGAAAGAGACACAAGGGAGTGCTGCTCAACAGCGAAGCTTTGACCTCACTATGTGTCACCAAAGGCAACTATGGGACAAAAAAAATAAACTAATATGAAACAAAAAAGAACTTCTTCACATGGAAGTTGAGCACATGTCAAAATGTTAACATATGGCAGAGAGAATGGAACAGAGATTTTGGACAGCTATTAGCTTGTGTAAGAAATTCATTATTAGCTAGATCTGAAGAACAGCAATGCCTGAATGCTTTTGAAAGATACTGACTAATTTTAGGGTTTAAGTAATTCAGGTCACTGTACGGATATGAACATACCATGTGTGTCTGATCTACCAGATCCCTTATGTGCACCCATCAACCACTTTTATACCTCTGAGTTTATACCATATGCATTTAAAATGGCTAGATAACACCACAAAATGATGCTTCACAAGATCTCCCTTCTTCCTTGCAACTTCCCAGCCAATTGTTAAATGCTTGGTGATTTGTATTAAGAAATAGGTATTTTAACATAGGCCCAATACTGTACCTGGATAACTGCTAAAGTCAACAGGTCTCCACAGAGATACAAGACGCACCCATGTACATCTGAGTGTAAAAATCAGGGTCTTTGTCTCATTTTAGTATTTTAACTATCATTAAGCATACAACCAGAGCTTTCAGCCACTATTTACAAATCAAGGACTTCATAATGTAGTTACGGAACTGACAGCCAAACTAAGTTCATGCAAAATAAATTCCTCTAAGTATTTTTGCAGTGACTACAGCACTGGTGGCTTTGTTTCACTGATCACGATTTCATGGTAAGGAAAACATGTGTAACCAAGAACCGAGTATGCAGATCAGCAGTGCAGCTGCTTCCCAAAGACACCTAGAAAATATTGCTTTTATACAGCTAAATAACAGACCAAGATAATCTCAGTCTTTCCCATTCCAACTTTAATCTTTTTTTTTTTTTTTGCACTGACTAATCTATGTAGAGTATGAAAGTATGCATATTTATCGAATATACAAGAGAATGGAGATTCACTTAGAACAAGTTATGTCAATGCTTGGATGTACCATCCATATGCGTATGAATGCAGAAATATGCAGGCAACACCTTTCCAACATTTGTGGTTACCACTTTCATTCTCTCATCTGTTCGCCCTCAGTATCTACTAGTGAAAGAAACACAAGCACCTTTAATCTTCCAGTATACCTTCTCTACATGTCTAAGGTTAATCAAAGCACATCATATATATAGCAAATGACTGTCAATCATACAGCATGTATAGACTGCCAACACTCAAAAGGAATTTTTGAGCATGAGTGTTTTTTACTGATCTTTTTAAAAGTGGATTTCTATTTTAGTTTGTTCCAGAGGGGCAGCCATGTTAGTTTAGTTCCATAGAACAAACAAGGAGCCCTGTGGCACTTAAAAGACTATAACATTTATTTATTGCATGAGCTTTTGTGGGAGAAAATCCCACTTCAAAGTGTCTGACAAACTGGGGTTTTCCTCCCACAAAAGCTTATGCAACAAATAAATGTGTCAGTCTTTAAGTGTCACAGGACTCCTTGTTTGTTTTATTTTTCCTTTGCAAAACATAAAGCTACAACATTGGCTGCAGGAGATTTCGGGCTTCATGTGCACAAACATTGTCTGTTAAAAGAGGAAGAAAGGTGAAATGCATGGGTTTGCTCATCAGCCCTACCCGTCCTGTTCCCAGGAGGAAAGGTGGATGGTTTGGCACTCCCCAAAAAATTGACAAGTGATTTCATTGAGCACTATTCTACTCTTTCTACTGAATCCAGCATTATTAAGCATCCCACTTATTCTGGGTTTGAATTCATCTCAGTCCTATACAAATTTAGGCCTTTTCTACACTAGACTATTTTGACAACAGAAGTTAGTCTTTTTAGCAAAACCATGCTGGTGTACATACTGTGATCACACCCCTCTGCACACCCAGCAAGACTGACCTGTTTTTGCTACAAAATAAAAACCACCTCGATGAGAGGTATAGGGCTTACGTCAGCTTACTTAGGGCAATGCAAGGTTAGTGCAGACCAGGGGTCTTAAACATGTGGCCGAGGGGGCACATGCAGTCCCTAAAGCTATTTCCATGGCCCACAATGACACCATTGTTACTGATATTTGCAATATCGTGGTTTCAGTGGTGTGGCCCTCGGGCTAATGTACTAGTCCTCATGAGGTGCTCAGGATGATTTGAGTTTGAGACCGCTGGTGTAGACACTCCACCCCCCTTACATGGGTAGTGGGGCTACCATTCTTGTCAATTTCACTATTCCAGCTTGAAACGAACAAGAAAGCTGAGCAGCTGCTCGCCCCTCTAGAGTGAGAGGAAAAACATGGGGCACCTGTACCCTGCTCCCACCTAGAAAGGGGACAAGAAACCCAGGCACTTCTCCAGCCCTCCCTGCCAAGAGCATGGGCAGTCATGTCAATTTCATGGCTCAGCTGTGAAGTTAACAGGGCTGCAAAGGCTGACAGCTCCAGGCAGAGCGGGCCAAGAAGTTGGGGAACGTGGATGCCACTCCCCAACTCTCAGCATGGTGAATGGAAGGGAGAAGCCCAGGGCTAACAGCTGGCAAGAAGCAGCCAGGAGACCAAGGTGGGAAGTTCCTATCGAAAGCAGCGGTGGAGCACCCACCCACTTCTAAAACCCCTCCCTCAGGCTATGGGGAGGTGGCACTGGACCCTCTTTAAAATGATTTCTTGGGCAGGGTGGGAAGTTACCGGGCATACAGCAGGTAACAGAGACCAGGCTCTCAGCTCCCCACACTGCCCCCCTAAGGTCAGCAGACACACTCCTTGTGAGGCCATGCTCCATTCACCCAAGGAGGGTAGCATGGCCATCAGCCACCTCAGTAATTACTGGAGTGGCTATGTTGACCAATGCTAAGTTGACTTACTTCTCCACTGTAGACAAGACTTTAGAATCATCACAAACTCAAAATTAGCAGAAAATTAAAGCATCCCAACTGAGGTTACAGAAAACCATACATAAAGAAAATATATTCCAATTAAGTCTAACTCCTGGATTACTCTGCCTATTGGTAGCATAAAAAAATTGTGCTAGTATCATTCATCTAGAGATACTCCAGAACAGCACATTTCTCCACAATTAAAATTAAGCACTGACAGGTGACATTTAAAGCAGTGGCTCCTCTACTGATGTGCCCACCAATACTAGGATTCCACCTTTGGTCAGACCATCATGCCAACCAGTCCGTTTGCCCGCCTACGGCAATACTCGCTGCCTGATGCTTGGAGGGAAAAAAATTAACGAACCTGGGGACTTAGTGCTGTACCACAAGGCAGGGAGTTGTAGGAGCGATTCTGATTCCTGAAGCAATCATTTTACGCCACGAAGCGTGAGATTCGATTTCCCTTCTTTTACCAACACTCCGCATGTGTATTAGCAAGGGAATTACACAGGTCACAAACAGTACCTGAAAACTGACTGTTTTAACAGAAAGCATTTCTGCCGAGTGCCAGTGCGCTGTCGCTCCTCGTTCGACAGCGAGCTCCCCACGCTGCCGGCACGCTCCAGATCTGCGCCTGGCCATCAAGATAGCAGACTACACGCTCAGCAAGGGGTTGAAGCTCCAAGTGGGCCAAACTCTGCCAAACCCTTCCTCTGACTAAACGGGGAGGGTTTGGCGGAAACAGGTCAGAGGCAAGACTGGCGGCTGCAAGGAATGGTTGCCAGGGTGCTGACCGCCACGCCAGCCCCCCACCACCCAACAGGCTTGCCATTTCCCCTAGCACCCCCAGCTGCACCCCTTCTGACATCTGGCTCTGCTCCTGAGTACCACTCCCCTCCACCCCAGCCTCCTCCATGCCTCGCTCCCCCCTCCCCCACTACTGCCCCACCCCCACCCCCACCTCAGCCCTGCCCCCCACCTTGTCCATGAGTTTCCAGCACTTCTCCACCATCTTCTTGTCCACGGCGCCGGGCTGGTGCGGGCCCAGGTGGTGGTGATGCGGCTGGAAGGCGTCCTTCATCAGCCCGATCAGCCCGGCCGGGCCCTTCTTCAGGGGGGCCGCCATGGGCGGGGGTCTGTCAGTCAGGCCTGCCCCCCCCGGCCGCGCGCAGGGGAGCGGACTGAGGCAGAGGCAGAGGCAGAGGCGGCGGCGGCGGCGGCGGCAGCTGCTGGAGCTGGGTCTGCCGCGGGGACGCGCCTCCGTGGGGGGAAGGAGGAAGGAAGGCGCGGGCGCGACGCTCCGCCGCTCCCAATACCGCCCGCTGATTGGCTGCCGCGCGAGGGGGCCCGGCTCGCGCCCCCGCCGGGCCAATGGGAGGCCGAGGCGCAGCCCCCGAGGCGCGCTCTCGAGAAGGAGGCTCTGGCGCTGATTGGCTGCCCCCGAGCGCCCGGCGCGCGCTTTCCGGGGAGGGCTCACTGCCTCCCCGCCCGGCGGAAAGAAAACAGCCCCCAGGGGAGCCGCCCCGCCGGCAGCTCATCCGCCAATCCGCGCCGTGACTCCGCCCCCTTCGCCCTGTGCTGTAGACGGCCCCTGCTTCCCGCTGGTGGGGCATGCGCAGTGTGGGCCCGCAGCCAGGAAGAGGCCATACTTAGTGTGGGCAAGGTGCCTCACGCAGCCAGGGGCTGGGACTAGGGTTACCAGATGCCAGGCAGGAGGAAGACATGGCCCTCTTTTTACTTTCAACTCTTCCATCCAGCAAGCATTTTAAAAATACATGATTTTGTCTTTTTTTTTTTTTTTAATTACTGGGGTAAAAGTATCTGCAACACCCCCAAAGCACCCTATTTTAGGGGAAAGTGTTCCAGGGCCCCCTAAAAACAGAAGAATTTTACATTAATATGTTTTCTCCACGTGTCCTTCAATGTCCTCCTCGTCCTACTTCCCTGTCCTCCTTTCACTGCTTTGGTATCTGGTAACCCTAGTTGTGACATGCTTGGCAGTGTATTGCAAATCCATGGGACACACCAACCCACACACCCGGTGCTGAATCCAGCCATCTTCCCAGCTCTCCATAACACATTTACCACTGTGTGGTGACACAGCAATGTGTCCTGACATTGGTTAAAAACCACTTGGCCAGAGGACAGAGAGAGGCCCCCGGCAGCAAGATGGAGCAATTTAGTACAAGAGAACGTGACCTCTCCTGCAGTGGCTCAGGAGCCTGGAGGCCACTGGTCAGAACCCGGGCACAAGCCCCAAAGCGGTGGCAAGTTTAAGAGCATGCTTCTACCAACCAGTTATGGAGCATAACTGCCTGTGGCAGCCTAGCAACAGGGCTGTAGACACCCCACCCGCCCACCATGGGCCTTTCTAAGCCCCCAAGCAGTTCTTGATTTGTGTGAGGGCTGAGCCCCAGCACCTCTGGCTTAGCAGTTCATATCCCAGACATCTCCGGGTCTGCTGCATCAGTTATGAATGTAAAGAATTGTTTGAGCCCTAGCACCCCTTTCATTGCAAATTAAGCATTGTACCCAATGAGCCCGCCTTTGTCAGAGACAGTTCCTTGCCCTGAGAACCATAACCATGCTCAGGTTACAGCCAGTCCCAAAGGACCAGTCACTTACCACAGGTGAATTGCACTTTGGATCTCACAGCTAAGAAAACAGCTGAAGTCAGTCCTATAATAAAGATTTATGAAGTAGGAAAAAGAAAGGAGAGTTGTTCACAAGGTTAAAGCACAGTGAGTTACAATCTTACCTTTCAAGAAGTAATAGACGCTTCTATAATAAGCAAGTTCTGTGTGTCATTCAGGGCTGACCCAGACTAAGCCTAAGGAATCTCTTGCATATGGCTAATAAATCTTGCCACCCAGAGTCCAAGCACCATACAGATACAGGTCTTTTGTATTAACGGGTTTTTACAGGGTCCTCTTCACCACAGGAGGGCAAAACAACAAAGATTTTTTTTTTTATCCTCTTTATTGTCCCACAATAGGTCCTTTGCTGTCAACAGATCTTTCCAGCTGGGCATAGTGTAACATTTTCTGTTAGAGATCAGCACATCACACAAATTCATCTCTTTCTCCTCTCTGGTGATGTACACAATCACAGAGGCTCCCAACACAACTGCTCAGATATCACCTGACAATATGGGATGGAAATATTTCCAGTTCAGATTAACTCAGGCAGCAGCTCACAAGCATCAAAAGAAGTCTAACCCCTAAATGCATTCTTAGAATTCTAATACTTGTTTTAACTATACCGATGGCTAGTCTCCACTTGAAGCTTACAGTGGTGCAGCTGTGCCATTATAGGAGCACTTGTGTGACCATGTTGGGTCAGAGAGAGAGAACTCTCTCTCACGGACACAATAAGAACACCTGAACAAGCAGCAGTATCTATGTCGCCAAGAGAGCTGTCCATACAAGTGCTTAGGCTGGCAAAACACATCACACAGGGGGTGTTTTTTCCATATTTCTGAGTGACAAAAGTTTGCTGGTCTAAGTGCTAGCATAAACAAGGCCTTACACACAGGGGAGCCAGACAGATTCCAGCCATGCGTTTGTCAGTATTCAGCTGAGACATGGGAATCTTGGCATGAGTGGGCACCTGGTCTACCATCATCACAAATACCTTTTAAAAAGGTAGGCTGAGGTGTTAACAGTTGCAAAACTAATGGGGAAGTTGGTGCCACTGCACTGTGGAGCTTTAACTTGAATATATCATCCATTTTGTTTGTTTGTTTAAACAAAAAAAAAAGTACCACTAGTGACTATATCTCTTATTTGACTTTTACCAAACAAGAGCCCCATTTAAATACCTGAGTACAGTATTTTCAAGAGGCTTGAGTGCCTTAGGAGCACAAGCCCTATTGATTTTAAACTACAAACTAATAGAGGAGCATAAACTTTTCTGGGGAAATTTAATACATTAAAAGGTGATGTTGGTTGCAAATATAGCCTGGACTATTTACTTTTGTTTCAGTCTCACACATATGAGAGGGCCCAAACTCTCTCAGCTCTTCTTTTTCAGCACTGATGAACAGTCCACCTGTGAAACTTCTTGGGAGAAAAAAGAATTTCTGTTAAATCTGGATTTCTATAAACAGTTAGACAAATTAAAGGAATAACTATGAGACATCTGCATTAGCAATTTGACTACAAAGTGAGTGGAAAGTAGAGACATAACAACACATAAATAAAAGAAAACTGATTCAAATTTGAAAATAACCAACCTGATTTTTATCCACCCAGACCAGCATGTGCACAGGACACACTCCTTACCCTGGCAAAGGGCTGAGCCTCACCATGCAACACACCTTTCACTCCATTACAGCATCTCATGAGCTCCATGTAACCAGCACCACTGCAACGTAGCCATCTAAGGGGCGGAGGGTCGCAGTCAGCACATAGAACCCAACAGGTCAGTAGAAGGACGGAAACTGTTGGACGAGGACACCAAGGCAAATGTCCATCCTACCAAAAAGTGCTGCATGGTATTGTTAATAACCATGCATAGCACACAAGAGTTTGGTTTATAAATCTCTAAGGAACTCACTTCCACTGTTACCACCCGGTTCCCAATACATCTGCTTCCTCAGTGGCTCCTGCCAACGGCTGAACCAGCAGGTTCCAGGGAATCAGGGTTTAAACCCTGATGCTTAAGGCTCTGAGACATGCCCTCCCCACTATGCTCTTATTATGAAATCAACAAGCAGAAAAGATTTGCCTTTTTCCCTGAAATACTGTTTTATTGTTAATTTCACTGCTTCTCCTCATTAGCAGCATACTCCCCACCCAGGGGGCGCTCAAGGCAACTTTTCCTTTTGCACCCCTAAGTGCCGATTCTGCACCTGCAAGAGCGGACGGGGTGGGGCTGCGCTGGCGCCTCTAAGCTTTGGCACCCTGAGCCAGTGCCCCACTGGCTCATTGCTTAAGACAGCCCTGCATCCACCAGCCTTTGTAGTTCGTATTGCACAATTACTGTACTCACATCACATAAGATCAGTATTTCCCATTTTAAAAAAGCTAGGTTCCTTTTTCTTCTAATCAAGAATTTCCAGTTTTAACACAAACACAAACCAGGAAATGGAGCAAGCAGTCTGAAGTGTCTAACTGGGTGTGAGAAATGCAAGGCTTGCAGTTCACTTTTGCTTGGGAGTTTGACGACTAGAGAAGCTATCACCTATTAAACCCACACCACAAGGCCTCCAGCTGTTAGTGCCATTTTTCTCTCTGTCCATTTCCCTGTAAAGTTCATGGAGCCAGCATACTCAGACATTCTTGTCAAAGTTAAACACTTCCCTGTTCTCATGAGGTTTTTCTCCCACTCCTCCACCAACTTGTGTAAAAATAGAAACTTGCATTCCATTTATTGACATCACTGACCGTGCATCTTCTGCAAACAGAAGTCCCCACAACCCCATTTTGGTTTATCTTGCAACAAGATCGATGTATTCCACACACGTCCCAAGAGACCAGTCTTTGAAACACAGACAAGCACTTAATTTTGTTCCCACCAAGGGTTCCTATTAGAGTGAGTAGACTGCTCACACTAGCAGAGTTAGGTGGGTTTGCAGGATAAGGTTGTAATGCCTAATCCATAGCTTGATAAGTTAAGCAGCATTGGATCAAGACCCTATAGACTCACTAATCTTTATGTAAGCGAGTGCAGTCTGTCCTACTCCACATCAGGTTGTGATCACTTTAGGTGGGTGAGTGCTAATAGACTCTAAGGTTAGAAGGGATCAATATGATTATCTAGCCTGACCTCCTGTAAAATGCAGGTCACAGAACCTCAC
Organism: Podocnemis expansa; assembly: GCA_007922195.1. Taxonomy (NCBI): domain Eukaryota; kingdom Metazoa; phylum Chordata; order Testudines; family Podocnemididae; genus Podocnemis; species Podocnemis expansa. Next base: position 22,900,837 of record ML682025.1, read on the forward strand.
CTATACACTCTTATAATAAACCTCTCTAACCTATGACTGAGTTATTAAAGTCTTCAAATCATAGTTTAAAGCCTTTAAGTATAGAGAATCCAGCAGCAAGTGAACCAAAAAGTAGATCCAATCAAGCTATTGAAATCACTCGTCACCAAGGGTTAGAAAGTTCACAGTTAAGCCTCACTGATATCACAAAATGTGTATATTTACAGATAGAGGCTAAACAATAAGTGTAACCCATGTGCCTAAAAAGGAGTAATCTCTTTCAGGGATCCTTTATGGCTGGGTTACCTTGCTGGGCAGATCTTGCAGCCCAGAAACCAGAACCTTATGGTAAGAGAGTATGGGAGCACATTGAGCATGCTCCACAAGTTTTGTTGTTATGCTGGAGTTACATGCCCAGGGAGAAGCCTGAGACCAGAAGGCCAGAGAGGAGCAGTGATCATAGAATCATAGAATCCCAGGGTTGGAAGGGACCTCATAGGTCATCTAGTCCAACCCCCTGCCAGAGGCAGGACCACTCCCACTTAAACCATCCCAGTCATGGTTTTGTCCAGCCGGGCCTTAAACACCTCCAAAGATGGAGACTCCACCACCTCCCTTGGCAGCTCATTCCAATGCTTCACCACTCGCCTAGTAAAAAAGATTTTTCTAATGTCCAGCCTCGACCTCCCTAACTGCAACTTGAGACCATTGCTCCTTGTTCTGTCCTCTGTTACCACCAAGAACAGTCGAGCTCCATCTTCCATAGAGCATCCCTTCAAGTAGTTGAAGGTTGCTATCAAATCCCCCCTCAATCTTCTCTTCTGCAGACTAAATAAGCCTAATGCTTTCAGTCTATCCTCATAGGGCTTGTGCTCTAGCCCTTTAATCATTTTGGTTGCCCTCCTCTGAACTCTCTCTAGCATGTCCCTGTCCTTTTTGTAGTGGGGAGCCCAAAACTGAACACAGTATTCTAGATGTGGCCTCACCAGTGCAGAATAGAGGAGAATGATCACATCCCTTGATCTGCTGGTAACACTTCTTTTGATGCAGCCCAGTATGCCATTGGCCTTTTTGGCAGCAAGAGCACACTGCTGACTCATATCTAGCTTCCCATCCACCATGACCTCCAGGTCCTTTTCTACACTGCTGCTACTTAACTGAATGTTTCCCAGCCTGTAGCAGTGCATGGGGTTTTTCCGTCCCACATGCAGGATTTTACACTTGTCCTTATTGAACTTCATAAGATTTTTATTGGCCCATTGTTCCAATTTATCTAGGTCTCCCTGAATCCTGTCCTTGCCCTCCAACGTGTCCCCCCAGCTTGGTGTCATCCGCAAACTTACTGAGAGTGCAGTCTATTCCATCATCCAGATCATTGATGAAAATGTTGAACAGAACCGGCCCCAGGACCGACCCCTGGGGCACACCACTTGTGACTGGTTGCCAGCTAGACATGGAACCATTGATTCCTACACACTGAAACCGTTGATCTAGCCAGTTTTCTATCCACCTTATAGTGATGGAGAGCTGCAGAGTCCATGTGCCCAGTGATTGAGTGAGAGGAGCTGACCCGGAAGTGGACTGCAGGATGTTGTCTCCCTGCTTTGGACTGTTTTACAGGGGAGTTTTCTGTTGTGGACCTGAAAGCTGGATGGCCAGTGGCCTGATTGCATGGTGCTGGCTGAGGAGAGGAAAGGAAGGACTGCATGGATTCCAGCTGAAGATTCCTGCAGCCAGAGAAGGTGAGGATTGGTTCTCTTTTCCATTCAAGCCTCAAGGACTTAAAAGACTGCAATTGAGATAAGGGTGACTCCACCTGAACATTGGGACTCCAGGGTTTCTTACTGTTTTGTTTAAATTTATCATGGTTTCTTAGAATAAGGTTTGTTTAGTTGGTTAATAAAGTTCATTGTTATGTTTATGCCGAGTGGTGGTTTAATGTGGGATGGGAACTCTGAGCAGTCCTTGCTGTGAGTCCTGAACAGACTGGATCCTGGCTTTCCAGCTGCTTTCTGCAGAGGTTTCTCTGTTAGGCGCTGGAGAGGGATAAGTGAATGCATTTAAGCCCACCCTAGCAGGTTACATAAGGATCAATTTTAAACAAGAAGTAAGAGCTACACTGAGTGCATGACTGAATTCTACAGAAAACAGACATGATTTCCCCCAATTCCATCAAATATACCCAGGAAACAGTATAGAGCTGTAAGTCTCATCTCACAGCATTTTTCTACCAGAAAGGAAAAAAACATAGAATTTACTTCTATATGGCTATCCCTGACCTGCAGCAGCATCAAGGAGGCTAAGAATCAAGCTGATTGCTTACAAAAATCAGTGTTCAATTGATAAATCCTCCTGGAGGAGGGGGAGAAAAAAAAAAACCACTGTCATGGAGATGTGAAACTGATGGCTCCTGAGTAGTGCCAGCTGGGCTAAACATGGCCATACTGGAGTCAGTTACTGGGATCTTCTGGCATTCTCTGCTTTGCAATAGCACCAAAAGCAAATCCTCCTGTGGAATTAATGAAAGGGCTTCCTTCAACCCCTCTCCTTTCCCCCCTGTTTCAACAACAGGTCAGAGCAGGTTTGAGTATGTGCAAAAAACAGAATTGAAAACATTCAAGGGAGATTACAGAGGGAGTTAAGAAGAGAGAACAGCAAAGCTAGTAGAAGTGTGGCCTTCTGGCAGTCTTGCAAGCATTCAAAAATCATAATTATCTAAAAAAAAAACCCACATGCTTGTTTTAGAAGTTGGGTTCTTTCAGTTTTGAACATAAATCATACACAAGTAAGTTTTTCTTCACAGCCAGCAAGGTAAGAAATTTAGTTTTTGCTTTTAAAGGACAAGAGAGTCTCACAAAATAACATGACTCCAGGAACTGTGACTTTAAAAGAGAAAAAAAACTACCCAATACTGCAAACTGGACAATGCAGTTTTTGCAACTTAGCTTGGATAAACAATTTAATTACACCCTAGTGTTTGATTAGTACAAAACATGACCTTTTAGGACTTGTTGATCTCTTCTGTCTTTGTACCATCCACTTTACAGTATTCTGGAAAAGTGATTCTAGTCAGCACCTTCCTTTCTTCTGTCCCAGCCTGGAAATTCAACTATTCCACAGTAACAATGGAAGTCACTTGCAACACAAGGTAGCAGCAGTGGTAAACTTCTTGCACGGTAACTAGAATGTGTACAGCTGCATATTTTGCAAAGGCTGCCTTCACGACCTACCCCCTCAGGTCGCCCCCCACATTGCAGAGCATGAAACTGAACTGCAGCCACTCTACCCTAGCTTTCTCACCATGGTCTTCAGCCTACTCCCACTTTAGAGATCTCAGCCCTTCGCATGAGCCCCTAAAGAGAGCAACCTCTCCCAGTGAACAGAATTATTCAGGCACAGAACAACAAAAGCACAAAACAGAGGAATTTTCAACCAAGCCTCCCTTCACTTCCTCACCAGCAGGCCCCAGCTACAAAAGCTGGTATTAAGGATACCTACATGCTAACACATTGAACAATCCAGTCCACACCCCTCCTTCCTACAAAGGGTTGCAGCAGGCTACCATCCTCAAATAACTCCTAGACCTCTGTCAGGCTTCTTACCCCACAGAAGTAGTGTGTCTACTCACCTTCCCAGTCAGTTTGAACTGCTTCAGGAGAACACCTGCACAGAAGGGAGTGGTTGCAGGTTGCCTGGCCCTTAAAAGGGCAAGCCACCCTATTATAGGAATTTTTACAACTTCTTTGCCTTTTGGTTATCTCCACGTTTTGCAGTTCCATTGCCTTATACCACTGCACCTTTTCACAGGCATGCCGTGCATTGTGGTTCATTGCCTGGCATCACAATAGGTGTTGGATATGCACTGAAGGGTTGCACCCTGCAGCAATACAATAAATGGTTCCACCAAGCTTGGAGCTACAGTGGTTTCACTGCTCTGAGTGAAATTCCACCCGTGCCTTAAGAGGCACCATTTTAATGAACCACTTCTCACTAACCTCATGCTGATGTTCTCTGGTGATAGTCCTTCCTTGTAACAAGTCCATTTCATTCACAGAGCAGAAGCATTATTGTATCAACAGAAAAAAAGGGCTGCTATCAAACATTCCAATTACAGTGTGTGTGTAATGCCAATTAACCTTACATAAATCAATGCACACAAACCTGAAATTCAGAAATGTTCTTCCACTGCCTGGGGGGCTGGTAAATATTTCTGGAACAGGCAACTCCCTCCCTGGCTTTAATTACCCAGAGGAGTTTTCCTAAGGATTACACTGACCTCAAATATTTCCACATCAGTGGAGTGCCATATTTCTGAGGCTTTCCCCCTAAGATACTAATGCCTTCTGGCTAATATCCAAACCTATGTGACCACCATGGGGTGTCACAGGCAACCCAGTGATGCCACAACTTCCCAGTGCCAGAACTTGTGAGGATGAGGCTCTCTTTGTTGGGCAAAACATAACAATCACTGTGGACCAGAGCCAAACCCTATTCAGATCCATGGAGAGACTCCAGGACTGGAGTGGGTTTTAGATCTAGCCTAAAGAGCCCAAGTCCTGCAGACATTGAGTGACTGGGTTACTGACATATCTGTTGCCAGCATCATTCAGATCACTAATAAGATTCTTATAATTTAACCAGAATTAAAGTGGGGATAGAGGGTTCCAACAGAGTTGAGCATCAGGGGGCCAGACTTCTAGGATCTGCTCCCAGTCCTGTCGCTAACCCACTGAGGGAACTTAGTCACTTCACTTATCTGTGCCTTATTTTCCCTGTTTGTGCAATAGTAATGATTAAAGATACTTGTAAAGTATTGGCATGCTATGTCTGAAGAGGACTATGTAAGCATCAGGTAGGATTATTACACTCCTGCATGCTACTTCACAGTAGCATTTCGTACACTGTGAATATGGCTATACATCCACTGAGGAGTATTATTAACAACTGATATAGTGCCATAGATCTCTGGAGACATGGACTAATAATACACGTCTCTTGCTCCAAAGAACTTGCAATCAAAGCTAAACAAGCCAGGATGCAGAGCAATAGTCCAGGAAAGGGAAGGTGAGATGTTACTGGTTAGTAGGAAGGGGTACATTTTAATGAGAAAGGGGGACTTGGTTAGATGGGGGGATGGAGCCTATCCCAAGCAGTGTATTTGAAGGAGAGAGGGTGATATGTGGTAGATAGATGCAACAGTTGGATCACTGAATAGTTGTTCGGCTCTACTTCTGTTCTCGCTTACATTGCGGTAAGCCAGCAAGGAGTTACTCCATTGACTGATATAAAATTGGTGTGAGACCAGAATATACTGGGCCAGATCCTCCACCAGCAATCATCATCTTAGCACCAATGGATGACAGAGCAGCTAGGCCATTCTATAGTAGCTGTGGGGGGACCTGATTCATTGGTTAGACAGAGACAAGGTCTGGACTCTGCTCTCATCTGGCTTGGCCCTGCTGCAACTGCATGAAGTTATTCTGACACGGATGTACAAGAACAGAGAGTTAAGCCTTCAGCATGTGAAAACTACCAAGCAGTTTGGCATGAGCCTCAAGGCAGGAAGGAAATGTGCTGAGAGATGGAGTGGTCAGCCTAGCTCTCGCTCCAGTCAAACCACTGGCAGACTTTGGATCTTCTAAGTCAGGTGCAATGTTCCCTCTAAGGGGAGAGGGCAGCTGAGCAACTCCGGTTGCTCGCTGCGCT
>ML682025.1:22906921-23048980 GCA_007922195.1 Podocnemis expansa
CCCACTTACCTTGGAGCTGGACTGGAGCCAGAGGGCCCAGCCATAACTCCGGGGCCAGAGGAGCTCTACGGAGCATGCCCAGATTTTCTGGGCATGCTCCGTTGGAGCTTCTCTGGGTGGGAGTTTTCGAAACTCCCAGCCCCAGAGGAGTTCTGTGGAGGCTGCCGGCAGTGCGCTGCCGGCAGCTTTCGCTGCGCTGGTGGCTGTGGTGGGCTGCGCCACAGCGCGCCAGCGCAGCTTAGAGGGAACATTGGTCAGGTGTCTCAAACTCAAATCACCACGAGGGTCACATGAGGACTAGTACGTTAGCCCAAGGACCGCACCACTGAAACCTTTTCATACAATGATATTGCAAATATCAGTAACAATACTGCGTTGTGGTCCGCAGGAAATAGCTTTAGGGGCCGCAAGCAGCCCATGGGCAGCATGTTTGAGACCCCTGTTCTAAGTGCGCCACAGACCTAATGAATCCTCCCACGTCCCCTGGATTGTGAACGGCTATGACCTACATCTGATACATGGAGAAACTAAATGTACAGAAAGGGGAAGTGACTTGACCAAGGTCAGCTTGCAAAGCAAGCAAAACTGGTGCTCCCATTCTGGAACCACACACCTAGGTGCAATACTTTGTTTCCAAGTAGCAAACCCCACCACCTATAAAGATCAGCTTGAAAAAAATGCCACTAGGTTTTGTTCTGAGGGGAGGTTCCCCTTTGTGGCTTTCACAAGTTGTTACATTTTCAGCCTAGAGGGTTTGGTCATAGGCTATTCATTACTGCTGCTGCATGATATTGCTTTGCAGTTTCTGTAGTGACTTGCTCCACTGACAAAAGGCCCCGAGAACTATGAGCTTTTTGCCTGACTAATGTGGCACTGTGACCTTAGAAAGCATGTGTGTGTGCAGACAGACACAGCAAGGGAGGTGGCTCTTTTCTATGAAGGGAGCATGTAACTTTATGTATTCGTTGGGCTGTGTTTGCATGAGTGTGTGTAGCATGAATGCATGTGCGAGACATTTGTGGCTGTGAAGGCCATGTCAGTGTCTAAAGGACACTTTTTCTCTGACACTCGGCAGGCAGGCTGGTTGCAAACCTGTCAGTTCATGTTCATGTATTAACCCTCCTGCCAGAGCCCATAGCTGCATCGCTGCCAAGCGTCCCTGAGTCACCATAGCAGCAAACAGGCCTGCTGCCTAGCAATACAAAGCTCCTGGCTTGCACTGGCCAGGATAGGCTCCCAGCCACCAAGCCAATGGCTATCCTTCCCACTGATTGGCTTTCCCAATGCCACTCACACAGGACTGGCTACATTTCCTCTTGGAAAACTGCAGCATATCAAGAAATAATAATAAGTGCTTCACTTCCAGGTATTCTGGGGGCGTTAATGGTCTTTTAAGAGGAAATTACTGTTAAAAGTGTATTGGGGTTCCACAGCCTCCAAAACAAGAGCAAAATACTGCTGCATTTAATGCAGCAAATATAAAAGGTGGCAGCTGTGATGAGGAGGAGGAGGAGTGGATCCTCATGGTTAGAGCCAGGAACTGGGAGCCAAGACTCTAGTTTTATTTCAACATCATTTCCTTTTGTGGCCCAAGGTGAGTCACTTCCCCTGTCTGTGTCTCTGTGCCCCAGCTGACTGCTCTTGAACATGGTTTGAGATCACAGGGTGTTGCGGCATTGCAGAGACAGCGCAGTGATGTCTGCAAGGAGCTGGGGATGCCACACTTGTGAAAGCTGCGCCCTGCTCAAGTCTCAGGCTAAATCTGTGTTGTGGTGCTTGGGCTGAGCACTAAGGCCTGGGTTCCAAGCTGTGTTCTGGTCATATAGACCTGGATAGATCCATTGAATTAAGTGGAGCAACTTCAGTTTGCACTAGTGAGATCAGAATCTGAGCCTATAAATGGGACAGAGTACTGTGCTGACTTGAAGTGGGTGCCGTGGGGCAGAGAGCTGGGGTAACTACACTGATTCAGTGAGCTAGGGGATGAAAGCACTTGCAGTTGCTCTGGAATAAATGTTTGGAATTAGTGGGACTGTTGTACTAGTTCACTGCGTTGGCTTGGAGACATGCTGGAAGTGTGGCATTGAGGAAGGAATACCAACGCCTGGTCTGTAATTATCTCTCCTCAGTACTGCAGAATGGTCAATAGACAGGCACTCTTTCTTTACTTTGGGAAGTCCTTTAACCGCTCCCAGCCCCACTCCCTGAAGGTGCAACCCAAGACTGGAGTGAATGCTGTAGTCCCACCATGCCTAGATCCCAGGCACAATGTACATTTAATTTTGTTGTGTCTTTAGGAGCACAGAACTTGCCAGCTTGGATCACTGGTCCAGTCCACACTCTCATCTCCAACAGCAGCCAGCACAGACAGTTTTACTCCCAGCTGTTCTTGGGAAACTCATAGTGAAGCACAGGCATCCATACTTCTTGTCAATTTCCGCTTGCTGAAAAACTCAGAAAATGGCCCCAAAAAACAGAGGGAAAGGGAAGAAAGGAGGGAAGCAGAAGAAAAAGAAGAATGCAGCAGGTGAGTTTGGAGTTCCACCCACCCCTGTTTCTTTACCCCTGTGTCCCACTCCCAGTGGCTGGTGTTGCTGTAGGCTCTGGGAAACCCAACGCTGGGATAATGGAATGTATCATTTCCCAGAGGGACAAAAGTTCTAGGGCTTTCTCCTCCTCTTCTCTCTCTGCACCTTAGCAATTGCAGCAACACAGCGACTCCTCCAATCTGATGAGAAACAGAAGGCAGCAGCATCTAAAGGCGTTTCCTAAGTGGTTTAATAAGCTCCCAAACAAGGCAGAATCCAGGAATCAAAGAGAGCGGTCCTCCCTGGCCCCTATTTCGCTCATGAGGCCTTTTAAAGGGAACCATGTGACGTTGTGTGGAAGACTGTGCTAGGCACAGGTTTTTGGAGGGTGCGCCTCAGCACTGACGTATCCAGGGGATCCTGCTTTAGCCACTTCCGACGTCTCTGTCATATCAATAAGGGATATATATCCTCCTGATTCCAAGGGAAATGTTTTGGGTGATCCCAGGCATTCATTCCCTACAGCTGCCACAGAGAGAGGGAGTATCTCAGACAGATTCCCATCCAAAAGCAGTGCCGGAACAGTTAGAGCATTGTCCTGGCTTAGTCCCAGTCGGTAGTGCAGGGGCTGGTTCAAAGGCCCTGGTTCCTACACTGGGGCAAGTCTAATTCAAATGTGAAACTAGCTGTCATGAGGCAGGACAGTGAGCAAGCACTCTAAGCTGAAGAGTATCTCCTGCAGGCTGCATGTCAGGCACATGCTCATCCTTTTGAAAATCTGGCCTTATGCATTATAGCAGGCGTTGCTGGGTGCTGAGTGCTGTTGAAAATCTGCCTAAACGGGAGTGGAGGTCTTTCGAAAACTTGTTTGTGGTTACTCTGGTAGAAAATCCAGCTGCAGGGTGGGTAAGAATCCATGATGCCAATACTGTGTCTAGCCCTTCTTCCCTGGAGCTTAGCTCATCTTACGCATCAGATCCACAGTAACATTCTTTTGCTTACTGCAGAACACGAAGTGGAGGAGAAATACCGGAAAGCAACCCTGGAGATTGACATCCTGAAGGAGCACCTGGGTAAAACCTCGTCTTTTCTAGAGACATGTGTCCTGCTCTACTAGAGACTAATCCCAGGTGGAGGATTAGATTGAGGGGTGCTCTCCCTCTCTTCAGAGGGTAGAGTTAACTGCTGGGAGCCACTGTTTCCCACATGGGATCAGTCATAAGTCCCTGACCCTCAGTAAAGGCACCTGGTTTCACAGTAAGTAGTCCAGTGTGGTGCTCAGTTACACCAGTGTAAATCAGAAGTAACTGCAGAAGGTCAGTGTGTTCTGCTACTGCAGGTGAGAAGAGTATCATGCCCAATGATTTCTCTCTCTCCAGCCCCTTTCCACTTAAAGGACCTCCACACTGCTGTATACGCTGGACCTAAGGAGTTCCTCCCCCACTCTTGGAATGCAGCCACCCTGGGGGGTTGAACTCAGCTGCTGTTTCACAAGGTGCAGAATTGCAGTGCAAAGGCATAGGACAGGAAGTGAAGAGAAATGTCACATTGTTATTCAATCTGCAAGGGAGAACTTTAGGGAAGCAGAACTTACTAGGACAAGGGTAATTAACCCTGGGAGCAACTTGCCAGGGTAATTTGGGACAGATTCTCCACCACTAGTATTGTAGAGAAACACCCATTCTCAGTTTGCAAACACTGTGCTCTAGTTCAAAACAGAAATGAATTCAGGAAGTTGTATGGCCTGTACAGCACAGAGGGCCCTTCTGACCTTGGAGTCTAGAAATGAAGCTGTGACTCTGGCCAAGGAATCAGAATTAGTAACCAGGACTTTGGGTTTCTGAGTCATAGTGAGCCCTTTGAGGACCACAAATAATCAGGAGTTTGGCTCTCGGTCAGTGCTGGAAGATGGCATGCTCAGCCGCACAGCACTGCTTCCTCTTCCCCTGTGGCACTGTGTTCATAACTGTCCCCTCACACTGAATCAACACAATCCTGGGCAGGTCCAGAGGGCTCCAAAGCAAATGCTATGAAGATCAATAGCACTGGCCTCTTAAGCACCAGAGGCAGAAGGTGAGAGAGAAATGCCAGATTGGGTGGCCCTTTGCAGTACTGGTGGCCCCAGTCCTGCTGTTATATGGATGTGTGCAGGTGTGCCCCTCTGCCAAATGCAAGAGCCCTGGGGATAACATTGCTGGGTACCTGCTGGTTGGGGGGGAGGGCTGTATGTGAGGGAGGCAGAACGATGTTCCTGCCTCTCAATTGTGGTGTGTGTCTCTGCCGCCTGCAGTCCTCAGGCGGGACATAGCCAGGCAGGCAAAGGCTGACAGCGAAGGACTAAAGCAGAGGCTGCTGGAGCTGGAGCGGGAACTGGAGGTGGCAAAAGATGACAAGAAAGACATTTATGAAGGTGAGGGGCTGGGACCTTCTTGCCTAATGTGTGTGGGGTGCAGCATCCTGCCCTTGGAAGAGTTAGCCCCTCCTTCTTCTCCTGCATCTCTTAATGGGAAGACAGCTGTGGCCAAAGACTGAGGTCTACCTGAACCCCCAAAATTCTTCCAAGGGAGGCCAAGAAAGCTGCAGCTAAAGCCCATTGCTCCATTCCATCCAGACTCAAAGCTAGGCAGCAATGGGACCCTGAGCAGACACCCTGTCTAATAGACCAGGAGCAAGCCCCTGGAGGTGCATTTTTATCCCTTTTGAACAATCACTATGTTTGACACCTTCTTCTCCTCCCCTTGTGTCCCTGGATGCTCAGAGATGATCCGGCAGTACCAGGCACTCCAGCAACAGACAGAGACACGCATTCAACAACTGGAAACTGAGACAAAGCGGCTACAGCAGGAGCTCGGTAGGAAACTCGAGTGCTCTGGGCTGGAGGAAGGTGAGCCTCGGATGGTTCACAAGCAGGGTGGTTCAGGGAGAAGTGGGAGATGGGTGCTGGCCAGCAGGAAACTTCTGAGAGACAGCGTCACCAGTTCTAGAATCATGCTTCTCTTTGGGACTGGTGGCATCGCCATCCAGGCTGAGTGGGGCCCTTGGATGCCCTCTTCCACCCTGCGATCCAGGGCCTTTTAGCTGGTCCCTCCCAACTGGTGCCCCTTCAGAGATGCTTGCCCAAAGGGAACGCTAAAAGGTGGGATTCCCTCTTTGTTCTCATAGCCTGGGCATCTCAGCCCTTGCTGAGGTCTCTCTGCTGATCACTTATAGCCCCACTCAGTCCCAGGCCAGGGACCTGAGTTTATGCTTCCTGCATCACTTTTAGAGCACGGGTCTCAAACTTGTGGCCTAAAGTTATTTCCTGCAGCCTGCAATGACACTATTGTCATGGATATTTGCAATATCATTGTATGAAAAGCTTTCAGTGGTGCAGCCCTTGGGCTAATGTACTCATTCTCACCAGACCCTCCTAGTGATTTGCTTTTGAGACCCCTGCTTTTAGAGCACTCGTGCCTGCACAACTTGCCTTTGCAGTGAGGCTGTATTTGAGAGTGGAGGGGCCCTGCTCAGTTACAGCCCTCTCTGCTCGGGGCCGTGCTAGGAGGGTCTCACCATTACAGCTGGAGTCTGGCAATGAGGGAGCCTTTCGTGATGCAGTTCCTGGGGGAGGCGAGGATTCCCCTCACCTGTCTAGCGCCAAACTGTCTCATTCATTCCTGTTCCGCTCCTGCTCTAAAAAAGCCTCTCACTGCATTGCCGTTCCCAAGGTGTGCTTGGCTCTCAGCATGGCTGGAACTGGAGTCACCTCCTCTCTCCTGGCTCATTCTGTGGCTGTGTAGGTTCCCCAGGCACTGCCAAGGCTGTGATGCAGATGCCCAGCATGCAGGGGCACAGGGCACCGTCAATCACAAGTGTAGTGCTGAATGCAGCTGTTCATCTACTCTCAGGGTTCTGCCAGCCACAGCTCCAGTCCTGATTCATCACCCCCCAACCCCTCACCCCTTTGTGCAACAGAGAAGTCCAGGCCCCTGTGCTAAACCTTAGTGCCTGCCATCCCTTGATGCTGTTTGGCATTCCCGTACCATCGCCCTCTCCTCCCCTCACACCCTGCTGTGTCGCCCTGGCAGCAAGCTGTCGTCAGGATATCCAGCAAGCCAAGGAAGACAGAGAACAGCGACTGGGGGAGAAGGACCAGACCATTGCAGAGCTGCAGGGCAAAATTGATGCTATGGAGACAGAGTATGAAAAAATCCTTCACGTGAGTCACCAGTCCAGGGGCTGGCATCATGCAAAGGAGGATAACAGGAGCATGCCCACAAGGGTGGGCTGGAAAAATATCCCTTGCCTTAGAAAAATCTGCCATTCCTGCTCCCCAAAGCAGGGGGATAGGCTTTTTCCAATCACCCCAGGACCCAGAGGAAGAGTTGCTCCCTGCTGGTATCTACTCTATGAGCTCCCAGGGTACCTCTCATCATGGCATCTAGACACCCAACTCCATAGCAGAGGCCATCTCCTTCCTAGGTCCTGCATATACTGACCCGCTAAAGGCCCCTCTTCGTAAACAGAGGTGCTGTATAATAATTGTTTTCCACCTGTTTCTTCTCTGCCTTCTCTCCCCAGAGCAGCCTGGACCGAGTCCTTTCCAAGCTGGCAGCTGCCCAGGGCTGCTGGGAGAAGGAAGCCACAGCCCTACACATGGAACACAAAGAGAGGCTGCGAGAGTTTGGGCTCAATCCTCTGGAGATCTAGCACCCCAGCAAGGGGATGGGTGGACCGCCTGTCCTGGGCACTCACCAAGCTGTGATGATGGGGGCTGGGATGGGGCACCTGGCTTAACCCACACCATGCATTGTCTCCTACCTGGGGGAGGAAGCGGATTAGAAGCATGGGAAGGAACTGTATCAACAGGTGCCATCTCACTCCCAGGCCCAGCTGACAGGCAGAGAAAACTTCACTTTTCCTGTCCCAGTCTTGGCTTGGTCCTTGGCTTCTCTACTGTGGGAGGTCAGGCCCTGTCTTCTCATCCTCCCCACCCTGCCATCCCTGCCCAGATTCCCATCAGGATCACTGCTTCTCAGAGCCACAGCAGCTGAGACAATTGTTTTAAAGAATGTTGTTTTAATTATATAAAATGAGAATAAAAGGAGCAAGGGAGAGCCCAGTCCCTCATCTTGCGGGGGGGGAGAGGGAACGAAAGCAGCTGCTGGGCCAGGGTTTGCAGAGAGAAGGGGAGTGGGGGCTCTGTGCAGCACAGGACAAGGGGCTGGATCCTCAACTGTCAGGAGTGCCAGCACCCTGGTGGGAAGGGAACATACATCATGGAGGAGAAAGGCCCCACACAATGGGAGTAACCATTTGGACCAGGTGAAAGGCTTGCTCCAGCCTAGTCTAGCTTGCATGGGCTGGTGAGATGAGGAGATGCCTGGCAGGCATATCAAGGTGCAATAAAGATAACCACACAGCCAGGTGGGTGTCAGGCTGTAGAATCCTTCCACTGCAGCTGGGGGAGGAATGCCTGCATGCACCTGCTGCCTCTGGTTCAACCCAGCCATACACTCCCACATCTTCTTGCAGGAGCCGTCCCAGCAGCTACCCAAGTCCCTAGAGCCAGCCTCTCAGTGCAACTGGTGCCAGTTTTAAAGGTGTGGGGCCCAACCACCTAACTGGCTGCCATTCCTCCCCCTCCAGCATATTCTTCACCCTCAGTAGGCAGCCAGTCCATTGCATCCCCTCCTCCTCAGCCCATGGGCCTCAGCTTGTTGGTAGTCAGGGTTCTCTGCTCCAGACTATCTACGAGCTAAAAAGCTGGGCATGTTAACTTGTGAAAAAAACCAAACCAAGGAGTCATGTGGCACTTTAAGACTAACCGATTTATTTTTCGCATGAGCTTTAGTGGGAGAAAATCCCACTTCATCAGATGCTTCAAAGATGGGTGAACTTACAGAATGGAATGAAAATAAATGCAAGGGGGTGTAAAACATAGGATCAGGTCATAGAGTAACAGCAAATCAGAGCAGTTGTTAGGTTCAAACCATGGGAAGCCTAAAGTCAAATTACCTTTTGTAATGGGAAAAGAACCCATAGTCTCGATTAAGTCCATATGCGAGCTAAATTCTGTGAAAGCAGGACTTAATTGAGACCTATGTTCCCTCTAAGCTGTGCGCGTGTGCACACGCACACAGGTTATGAAGCCCATGCACACAACAAAATAAAGCAAGCACAAAAAAATTCAACAGCGCTAATATTTTTGTGCTACTTTCAGAAGGCAGTTTCAGACAGCATGTTTCAAATAAGGTTTTGTAATTTATAAAATCATTTCCATCACCATATCAAAATAAAATTTAGATATTATTTGCATCATATGCTTTTTTGCGGTCACAAGTTTGAACACACTCACTGGAGTGCGGACAAATTTGGATACTGGTTCTGAAAATTTGCACAAAAGAAATTTTATGCGCACACAGACTATGAAAAATTAGGGGGAACATCGATCGAGACTATGGGTTCTTTTCCCATTACAAAAGGTAATTTGACTTTAGGCTTCCCATGGTTTGAACCTAACAACTGCTCTGATTTGCTGTTACTGTATAACCTGATCCTATGTTTTACACCCCCTTGCATTTATTTGCATTCCATTCTGTAAGTTCACCCATCTTCGAAGCATCTGACAAAGTGGGATTTTCTCCCACGAAAGCTCATGCAAAAAATAAATTGGTTAGTCTTAAAGTGCCACATGACTCCTTGTTTTTTTTTGCTGGACTAGACTAACACGGCTATTCCTTTGGAAATTAACTTGTGAAAGGCACAGTGGGGACCCAGTGCAGCAGCTCCAAATCCCTCTCCTCTGTGCTTCATTGCTGCACCACCAGGTGCAGCTCCTGGGTTGAACCGATGCTAGTGGCTGAGGGACAAAAATTGTCCTTGAGTCACCCATGGTGCCCTCTTGTCTGGTAATAAAAAGAGAGGAGTGAAGCCTTAGCCAGGAGTGTGATTGGTTCCCTTACGGATGGGCCCTTGAGCCTTTTTGTTTCACTGGTGTCACCTGTTCTGGGCCCTGCTTGGCCCACCCTGCATCTCTGAGTCCCATCACAAGAGAAGTAGCAGCTTTAAATCCCAAGGTCAGTTGATGGGTGGAGCAGCTCCTCAGGAAATCAGGCCAAGGGAAGAATCAAAGTGCAAGTTAGTGCAAAAAAAAAAATCACATGTCCGGAACTGGTCTGGGCTGTGGTTTGAAGCTGCTTCAGATCTGGGTTTGTGTGGAGCTCACAGTTCCAGAGCAGAGTGGCTAGAAAGACTGGCTCAGCATCTTTCTTTCCTTGCATTGTGGACCCTGCATGGAACAGAGAGGGGACAGCACCAGTCATTTACACTTCCCTTTTGGAGACCCTATCTACTGAGCTTAGGAGCTGTCCAAAAGGAGACTGGGGAAGCAGCAGAGATGGGGATGTCAGGTGGCATAAGGCACAATGAAGAGATTTGTAAAGCTATGACACCACCTGCTCGGAGATGTCTCCTCCTTTGCACTCACCTGCCCCTGTCTCCATTTCCAGGGCTGGCTCAAGCATAGATTGGTTCCTTTTCTGGGCACCCTGGCTGTCCCCATTCTAGCATCACCCCGTGGAGCTTGGGCACCAGATAGCAACACAGAAATTCTGATCTCAGTCTAATAATCATGTCAATACAGAGCAACAAGGTAATGGAGCGACTCTATCTTTACAACACCAGGAGTTAGGGGAGCTGAACCCAAAGCAAATTCACTGGAGACACCACTCAGGTTCTGCTTCCATTTACAATGGTATAAATTGGAATAACTACCCTCCCATCTATGTGACATCACTTTACTAATGAGTCACTGATGAGCTAGATGGAGGCCAGAGAGGAGCAATGAAACCAATTCCAGGTGCTGAGGGAAGAGCAAGGAGAAGGCTTAATGAGGCCCCTGCCCAGAGGAGCAACTGAAGCCTTGCATGTTTCAGCCCTAAGCATAGTTGGTGCAGACATGATTCACACCAGTGCAGGGCCATTTGTAGAGCTCCAGCTCTTCCCACAACTACAATCCCTGGTACAGGGAAGCCATAAGGAGAGCCAAGTGCAACATTAGGAAAGGTCTTGCATCTTCCCACAGGCAAGGGAGGGAACTCCATAGCTTGAGACCAAACCCTGCAGCAAACCATTCTAGCCCAGCTCCTGGGCCTGCCTGGATTAATAGCACCCATCTGCTCTGGCTTCTTGATCTCAGGTGAACTCACGAGCAAGGTGATACAGAGCGGGCAGGAGAGTGCCAGTCTTATGCTCACCTGCCTATAATCCAGCAAGGCCTTGGCCCTGGCATCTGCCTCTCTGGCATCACCTCCCTCTACCATATCAGCTGCGATAGTGAGGCCCTTATCCTTGGAGCTCCTGGATCCCTCCTTTTATTCCACCATCAGTATCAGCTGGTGGCCACTCTCCTCTATTGTCCTCAGCACTTTCTTGCAGCTCTCCTCCATATTCCTCCCATTGATCTCCATCACCATGTCCCCCTCCTTCAGGCCTGCTTGCTGGCCAGCACCACCCAGGGCCGCCTGGGGTAGAGCAGCCATGTCACTCAGTAGACAGTCAGCCTCCACAGCCCCATTGTCCCTCCAGCTTCTCAAGGGTGCAAGCCAATGGAGCTGGGGCAGAAACCCCTGCTGTTGACCATGCTTTGTGGGCACGACTGGAGGAGTCACTGGGAACACAGCAGGCAGCTGTCCCAGCATTGTTCAACCACAAGCATGGGGAGGGGGATGTTGTCCACTCAGGGCCTCTTATGCCCATTGTGCACAGTGGGCAGGCCTACTTCAACAGGGTGGTTTGCCAATCTCAGGGCTCTGGATGGCAAAGCATGCCCAGCTAACCCCTCTAATAACCTCACTAAACCTCTGCTGAGGACCTCACAGAACTTTGCACATAGCCACAGGGGCAAGTTAGTGAATGGAGTAGGATAGAAACCAGGAGTCCCAGCTCCTGTCCACCAGCCCTGATGCCATTCCCCTCCCAGAGCTGGGAGTTAGAGAACCCAGGAGCCCTGGTTCCTAGCCCCTCAGCAAACACTGTCTCAAGCTGGAATGAAATCAGAGATGAAGCAGCAGCTCAGGAGGCCAGGTGGGAAAAGTCAGGGACACAGAGAGACCCTTTTCCTGCTCAGTCATTGCCTTGGGGAGGGGGTGCTGGGCAGGGGGTCTCATCTTCAAGTGTCTAATGAAGAGGGATTCTCTCCCATGAAAGCTCATGCAAGAAATAATTTTGTCAGTCTTTAAAAGCGCCAGACTCCTTGTTTGAGTCCTGTGAGTGACCCATGCCAGAAGACAGCACTATCTGGAGCATGGATTGGAGGCTGGCCAGGAGCACTTGGCCCACACCGGACACAGAGGCAAGAAGCATTGAGGGGAGTTACCTGCGTGATGAAAACCTCAGGCTTGTTGATGACAGTCTGTGGCTGGAATACGAACCCTTCCAGCCCCTTGTCAAGGTGGCAGAGGTGGGGTGTGCTGGCATCCCCCTGAGACATGCTGGGATGTGATCCTGGAGTGGCAGGAGTGTCTGACGGAGGGTGCCCATCTTCACAGAACAGGAGTGGGGACAGCCCTATCTGGAAAACCAAGGGGACTCAGCCTCACAGCTCCTGGAGCCCTAAACCACAGAGTGTCCCCCAGGGGGAGGTCAGCTGTGCCATGTCTAGGGGCATACACTGACACAACAACAAATGGAGAGGGCACCTGGAAAGGATTGAATGTGGGGCTGATGCCCTGAAGCCAGGACTGGCATCTCACCCCACTGCAGGCCAACCCTCCCAGTACTCCTGCCAGGACATACCGAGCTGAAGAATTCATCTCCCTCCGGGTCAATGACCACCAAGGTCACCTGGTTGCCACTGGCACGGATCCTGGCCACCACCTCTTGGTGAGCCAGCCCTTCGACACCCTCGCCATTTACAGCAAGGATCCGGTCCCCCTCTCTCATCCCTGCCTTGTCGGCTGGCAGACCGGCATCCACCTCACTCAAGAACTGGCCTGCACATGTAGGGGAGGGACAGAGAGGAAGAAAAGGGAAGATGGAGGAGAGAAAAGAAGAATTGTGAGAGAGAGGCTGGAATCTCTTTACTGAGGGTCCATGCAGTGAGGGCTCACGCTCACTATCTAATGCATAAGCATCCCTTGAGCCTCACGGCAAGGAGGTGATCAGTGACAATGTACCCCTTTTACAGATAGGCAAACTGAAGCACAGAGGCAGCTGGGTAACCTTAGGCAAGTCCCCTAAAAAGTCAGGGCCAGCAACAAGAACAGAATTCAGCAACTCCAGGTTCCCTGGCTTACACTCAGGCTTCTCTTGAGCTTTGCAGCACACACTAGTAGCTCTAGAGCCCCATTCCAGGCCTCCTTACCTGTCCTCCTTGAGCTGCACTTCTCTTCCTTCAGCAGGAATCCATATCCATCTGGACCTTTCATCATATGCAGCTTTCTGGCCTTGAAGGGCAGCATGGAGGCATCAGCCATGGCAGATGTTACATTGACACCCTGCAGCCGGTAGAACTCCTCTGCCTCTGCATCTATCACTAGCAGGGTAACTTTGCTACCACTCCGCTTCAGCTGGCTCCAAAAGAAACGAGCACAAAAGAGTGCCCCATGGGCCTGGTTAGCATCAGCACAGGGCCCCTGCCTTGCTCCCCCAGGGCATAAGCCATTCCAGAACCTGAAGACCAAGGGCAGGGCAAATTGCCCCTTCAGATCTAGGCATAGCACCCCTTCAAACAGATGGTCCTTGGCCTCAAGCCTTTACCAGACCCATTGAAACTTATGGAGTCCCACCTCACAGCGTGGAGGGACCTGGTCTTTAGCCTGGTGGGTGTCTCCAGGGTACAGAGTGCTTTGTTCAGATGGTAGCAGACAAGTCCCCAGGAAGCATCAACAAAAGATGACAATCTCTGGCCCATGACTTCAGATAGATAGACTCTGCCTGCCTTACATGAGGTGTGACTGGTGGAGAAAGAGAGAGGAATGAAAACTATGGGGCAGGGGCAGGCAGATGATGAGGGGAAGGAAGGACAAAAGGACAATGACCAGTGAATAGGGAGCGGGAGACAGACAAAGGGGGCACAGTGCAGGACAGATAGGTGTTCATGATGAGTGAGCGGGAAATGGGAGCTAGTGGAGGCACAAGGAAAGAGCAGAGTGTCTAACCCCCCTTCTAAGGATGGGAGGGGAGTCAGGCCAGTCTGGTACCAGGAGCCCCCAAGAACAACCTGGCAGCAGGATGCAGTGCCTGGGTGTGTACCTTTCTGGTGAGCTGCATGTAGGTGTAGTTCCTCACGGTGGTCCCATTGACCTCAAGTAGCCAGGAGTCAAAGGGGACTCCTGCTTTATCTGATGGGCTGTTGCTCCTTACAGACAGCCGGAACATGCCTTTTACACCTGCAAGGGAAGCAGAACAAAAGGGGTAGCACTGGGAATCCCAGACACCACCACCATGGGGAAACAGGCAGAGGAACACACCCCGGAAGCACCAGCAGGTTTGTGAAGTTTTTCTTTTACCTTCTGGAGCTGAAACGCTGAAGCCGAAACCGCTTTTGTCCTTCACGACGTGGCAGAGCCGTGGCCTGGTCTGGCGCAGCAGGAGTTCTGCCAAATTCCTGTCAAGGGCCTTTGCGACTTCGTAGGCCTGGCCCTCCAGGACTGCTAGAACAACCTGGTTACCACTGGCCTTGATCTTCTGCACCACCTGGAACAGAGCCCACACACATGGGCCCGGTCCAGGTGAGCTCTCAATGTGGCATCTCAGGAAGGATGTCATGCTGGCAGAAGGTGCCGACTGACAGTCCTGGGGACTCCAGTCCTCTGTTTGACCACAGGGCAACCTTTCCAACACACCCCTACCAACCTGAGTCATCCCTGCAAGAGCAGGGAAAGGGAATCTGCCTCCACAGCCTGCTCACACTTTGGGCTAATGGTGCCAGCAAGGGGCCAAGTCTTGCCAGGTGGAGAGGTTCTTATCCTGCTGTGGCCACTAGGCATTGATGTGAAACACAGCAATCCCAATTCATCAGAGCCACCCATTGACCCTTGGGTGGACAGACTTGAGCCAAAGCCCAGATCCCAACACACTGGAGAACTGCAAAGGGTTTGGTTCTGGAGCTACCTGTTATGACTGAGGTTCATATCTGGTCCCTGCCAACCCCTACTGCAAAGAATCAGGGGGGTATGGTGTGGGTAGCTGGTTCCCCATGCCAATTCACCACCCTGTAAACCAGGCTGAGCTGATGGTGCTAACTCCAAACCTCAGTGTTCAACCCTCACCACCAGCCCACACTTTACCCTGAAGTGCTCCATGTTGTCCACGTATTCACCGTTAACTTCCAGAATCCGGTCCCCATCCTGCAGGCCCCTGCGCTGGGCCAGCCCCCCACACTCAAGGTGCCGGATGATGTGCCCCTTGTAGCCCACCTCCTCACACAGGCAGAACCCGAAGCTCTCCCCATTGTCTTTGCTTAGCAGATAGAAGCGTGGCTTCCCTGCACAGTCTGTATCTGAGGGGAGAACAGAGGCCGTGAGTGCCACATGCTTGTCAGGCTGCCCCTGTGGAGTGGAAGGTGGGTAGGGACAGCAGGGACTTCTCCCTTCTATGGTTTTATCTCAACCTGCTAGACATGGGTGAGGGTGGAGATTTTGGGGGCAAGGTCTCACTCAGTTTGGCTTTGCCACATGCACAGAAGAGATTCATTCAGCCTCTGCCCCAACAAAAGACAGCAGCAAAGCCTGAATGCAAGCTGGCCTTGGTCTGGGTCTCTGCCCCCACTTACATAGGGGTGAGGATTCAGGGTCTCCCAGCTGTGGTGGGGTGGGGGTGGGGGGCTGTTGGCCAGAGATGTCTCAAACACAAGTAGCTCAGAGGAGGGGGTTTCTCCTTCTGCATGGAATCAAGGTGCCCAAGAGGTGTGTTATGAGACACATTTGGTTATTTATTGGGCTGTGTGATCTCCTGCCAGCGTATGTGGTGGAGGAGTTGCTCTAGAGGTCTCCCACACACACAGCCTCCATCCTGACCCAGGAGAGAGGGGATGCTGAGTCTAGTTTCTCCCGTTTGCTCTTGAAGAGGAATGGCCCCACTCTGCTTACCAGAGTCTTCTGCTAGCGACAGGGCTGGGTTATCAATCCCCTCTTTGGGATTGAATTCAAATTTTCTGAAACAGCAAGAGGGGAAAGTCACTCTACAGCATCCAGAACCACTGAGCCTTACACCAGCTAACTGTGCTGAAGTGTCACACCCACACCGCTTGGGTGACAGCTGACCTGGGTGCTTGCTGCAGAGAATCCCATCTCCCTACCCCCCCACCACTTCGGAGCCCAAAATTTCTGGGGGCACAGACATAAGGAGGCTGCATCTGTTGTGCTGCTGTCTCTTTCTTTGGGAGAATCTTGTCCACAAGCTCCAGTGTTCATAAGGGAATAGAGAGAAGGGAAAGGGACCAGAATGGGACATTGGAGGGGAAGGCAATAGGTGGCTTTGGGATGTGAGACTACCACCCCAGGTGTCAGGAAGGAATCACCCCATGTCCCTGCCATGCAGCATAGCACAAGAAGCCAGGCACTGCACAGCCTTCCCCTGTACCATCAAGTATTGGCAACAGCCAGAGGCAGCAGACCAGGAGTCCAGCCATGCATGACACCTCCTCTTTTCTATCGCAACTGGCAACTCACGTGTTTGTACACCACTGACCTCTGAATCTCACTTTCTCAACTGTGTATTATGGGCCCCATATTGCTAAGGGAGATACTCCTTTGGCACTGGTAGCTGGGGCCTGAACTTTGGGAGCTAGGTTCCCAGCAGCCCACAATAATTGTGACATCTTGTGGCTTTGTCACTCCCCCGCACAAGGCACAGGAAGCAGCTGACATGGGACCAAGAAGACAGGCTTAGTGTGGCAGCAAAACCAAAAGCATACAGGAGCAGCAGTGCACTTACAGAGTTAACTCCTTAGTGTCCTCGAGTCCTGCAAAAGGAAAGTCTTGGTCTCACTAGTAGTCCTTTACGTTGTTCCATGTGGGCAAAGTTCTCTCCCAGGCAGGCCTATCCACAGCCTGGGACTAGCAGTCCATACCCCAAACGCATCAACATCACTCAAGTCATGTGGTCACACCACCACAGAAATTTGATACATGAGCATCAGAAAGGCCACATCGTCAGACCCATAGTTTATCTAGCCGAGCATCCTGCCTTCCAATAGCAGCCAACGGTGCTTCAGAGAGAGATCACAATGGGTAATCATCAAGTGATCCAAACAGTTGGCCATTCCCCTCTTCTGGCAAACAGCAATCCCTGCTTATCCTGCTATTAGCCACTGATGGACCTATTCTCCATGTACTTATCCAGTTCTTTTTTTGCACCCTGTTATAGTCTTGACCTTCACAACATCCTCTGGCAAAGAGTTCCACAAGTTGACTGTGCCTTGTGTGAAGAAATACTTCCTTTTGTTCATTTTAACTCTACTGCCTGTTAATTTCACTGTGATATCTAGTTCCTGGGTTATGAGAAAGAGTAAACACTTGCTACTCTCCTTTCTCCATACCAGTTATGAATGTACATACTTCTGTCCTATTTCCCGGGCTGCCCCTCCATCCAAACTTTCTAGAGAGAGGGGCAGCCAGGTCAAATGGTGATGTGAGCCATGAGGGGCAATGGGGGGTGTTCCCCTGCAGGGCAGAGCGCAGGGGAGTCTATGAGGATGCTCTGGATCTGCATGGTGTGTGGAAAACAGAGACACCTGGGGCCCCTGCAGGAAGACAGGGTGGCAGGGACTTGGATTTGACCCCTTCCCCCATACTGCCCTAAGGAGTACATTCTGTCTGCTTAACAGAGGCTCACCACAAGCAGTAGAGCCTGCAGGGAGGCAGCTTCAGGGGCATAACCTGGGCCTCCTCCAGCCAGCAGCACTTACCTCTGCATTTCGGAGCAGCAGAGTCCACAACGCCACCTTCACCTCCAGTGAACTGGGTACTTATTACCCTTCCCAAACCAGCCTGCTGCAGGAAGCTGGCAGCAGTGAGGGAGGAATGAAAGAAAGCTGGACCTGGGCTTTGGGGAATCACAGCCAGGGATACACTGTCCTCCTGATGAGGAGGGGTCAGGGAGCATTTGAGGGAGGCAGAAGAGATTTAGCAGGACAAGAGATTGCTTAGGGCAGTGGTTTTCAAACTTTTTTTCTTGGGACCCAATTGAAAAAAAAATCATTTATGCCCGTGACTGAATAATTACATCTTTGAGGAATGTATTCCAGTCATTTGGCAGCGGCAGCAGGGGATGCCACGACCCAGCGCCTGAGGGTCTGCGACCCAGTACTTGGTCCAGACCATAAGTTTGAAAACCGCTGGCTTAGGGACAAAGAAAGTCAGTCTACAGGGCTAATGCCTTCAGCTCCCCCAAAACCAGCCCTACAGAATCTGTACCTCGCAGAGCTGGAGAGGGACTTGCAAATGAGTGGCCCCTCCAGGACCACCACCCACAAGAATTCCTGCAGCTCCCTGCCCTCGGCACCTGGAGAGAGCTGAAACCAACTGGCCCCTGTGTGTGTATATCTGGGGGGTAGATTCCTCAGAATATCTGCCCTCCCCCACATCTGTCTGCTACCTGCAAGACGCCTCAGTCACTTACCTTGCTTTTGCTTCATGTCTGTGGCAAGGGTGCAAGGTACAGCGTGAAGTAACAAGGTGAAGCTGGTGTCTCCGCCTCGATGCCCTTCCTGGTTTAATGTTTAAACAAGGCAGGAGTCTCCCCCTTTGGAACCCTGCATACCTGAGTCTCTCCCCTCAGCTGGGGAATTGCAAAGTTGCTCAGTTAGAGGGAACAGCTCCCTCCAGGTGAGGTCACACCCTACCCAGCCCAGCAGAAGAGGCCTGGGGGCTGAACTGACAGCCAAGATCACAGCAAGTTATTGACAGAGTAGGGAGCAAAACCAAGGTGTTTGAGCTTCAGGCCCATGTTCCAAGCATCAAAACATGTCCCTTCCTCAGGACCGCAACAGAAGCTGGGAGTCCAGGCTGCCCAGTTCAGGCTTCTACATCAGTCTCCATGGCTTAGTCAGTCCTTGCCTTCTGCAGAGGATGCCCTTATCAGGGCCTTGTTAATGTCAGTGATGGTTTCTGTGGTTCCTGCCTACCAGGATCAGCCCTGGGACCCCACACATTCAGTTCACATAGCATACCAGATAGCCACTTAGAGGAATGACTCTAGTTACTGTTATCCCAGGACAAAGTGAAGAGGGCACCCTAGCAGGGAATGGCTCCATCATCTGCCTCCCAGCATTACTGAGGGAAGCTGGCCAGCCACAGAGCCCAGTACCCAGGTGGAAACATGCTCCTGCAACCTCTGGTCCTTCTCTCCTACAAATGAGCCACTCATAGATGCTGGAACCAAGGACAATGACTTGAAACAGTTTCCAACATACACAGGGTTTACAGTTTGGTTCAATGGCCCACAGCAACCATGCTATGAAAATAGTTTCAGCAGCCCTAGAGCCATGAGGTGGGTTCCTCCCTCATCCCTGGATTGCTTCTTTCCACAGCTGTGGCATCACTCCAACCCTCTCTTCAAACCCCCAACAAGCTCACGGTGTGCCAGGGAAGCATCCCCACAACCTTCCCCTACAGAAGTGCCTCTGACCAGGCAGACAAGAGGAGTGACATAGCGCTGGTTCCACATCAAAGCGCTTCAGGGAAAAACAGTGGCCATGGAACGAATCAGTTTGAGAATGAGTTGCATTCGTGGAAACAAAGTGGTTTAGTAAGTTTCAGTGATACACAGAACCACCCAACAATGTCCAACGCTGAGAGTAACCTCTAGAGCTGCTCCCCCAGTGGGTCTTACACTGCCCCCCCCCCCATCCACATAGCAGCTGGAGCACAGCCTGGAGCTAGGATGTGAAACACATGCACACTGGCCTTGGCTCAGCTAGTTGGGACATTGCTGCCTTTAAGGATGGTTCCCATGGAGGTGGACTGACATATAACAGGCCCCACCATGCCCCACAACACACTCCACCGGCCTCCTTTCTCTAGGGCTCTGATCTGCCTTCCCTGCCTGCCGACTGCTTTCTCCTTCTCTATTTCCTGCCCCCCCCAGCCCTCTGCTCCCTCACCCTAGGATCCCCTGGATCTTGCCATCTCAGTCCCCCAGGATGGACTCCCAGGGCTGAGATTCTCCTATGCCACCATTCGCACCAGTGCCCAGTAGGTGTCAAATGCTCCCACATTAGAATGGGAGTCTTTGGCAGCAGTAGGGCCCTGGAAGAAATGATTCCACTAGGTCCAGGAGACTCAGCTCACTAGTGTGTTTCCATTGTTGCCATGCACACCTCCCTCATGCCTAGCATAACCCAGGTCCATGCCATTCTCAGCATCAGCAGAGACCAGGCTGCAGTTGCCCCTCCCTGGGAATGAAAGCAGCTTCCTGGGAGCAGAGCCAGGCTCTCAACATCCTTGGCCATGGCTGCTGGCTGTCTGGGAATGGCAGACTGGCTCCCAGCCAGGGGTGTGGGGCAGCTCCCAGGGGTAATGCACAGTTGCTGTCCCAAAGGTTCTTGGGACTGCTGTTTCAGCACAGTTCTCTTTGGGCCTGGCTCAGCAGCAGCACGTGAGTGTGCAGCATTCATAGCACTTGTGAACTCCTAGAAGGTAGACCATGAAACAGCGTGGGAAATAGCTCAGTGAACCCTCACACCGGGCGTGTCCATGAGGTATGTGTAGCTCTTAGATGGCACCCTCTGAAAGGAGGGCAGGCACTACACAAGCTGTGCTCTACTGGCAGCTCTAACCACTCCCCTCCATCCCAAAAGCCTCCTTTTTTTTTTGCACTGACCAGCAGTACCTATGCACCTCCTGTCAGGCCTACAACAGTGTCTCCTGTGCTCCTGGTGGTGAGGTTTCTTGTGACAAGACCCCCACGCTCCCTAGGGCTGCAAATATTATCTGCTTAAAGCTGAGAAGTCTCAGCTTCATTTCACAGGTGGCCCCAGTGAACCCTGCTCTTGGGGTGCTGGTGGAATGGTGAACAGAGTGACTTTCTGGGATCCCATTTAGCTCTGATGTCCATTGCATCCTCCCACCCCGCTGGTGTGAAGGCGCACAAGAGAGACCAGAGCGATGCTACAGGCTTCCTTGCTGGATCTTCCCCAGCACCTTCTTGACCTCATTCTCCACCCGCAGGAACTTGGCCTTTTTCCAGGGGTTGCTAGTCTGCCGGCGGCTGCACTCCAGGTCCTGCAGCAGCAGAGTGAGGTGCTGCTGGACCCGCTCATGATCCCAGATGGGCAGGTTTTTCTTCACCACGCTCAGGATGTGGGCCCAGTAGTCGGAGACGTCAGCGCCTGCTGTGAGGAACACCACCACATGGACTCCGTCACGCTCTCTGCGTAGTGCGTGCAGCATCCGCTTGCCCTCCTCGCTGATGTCGTTGAAATACAGGCTGGGAAAGGGAGAAGCAGAGAGGGGAGTATTGGGGGAAGGCATGCAGTAGCCAATGAAAAGAAAACACAGGAGATACAGCAGCCAAACAATGCAGGCTCAGAGAGGGAGAGCAATCAATGGGAGATGAGTAGATGAATGGTTGCCAATGAAGGACAAGGATTCAAGCAGAAGCTGTGGGGCAGAAGTCACCAGAGCAAAATACAGGAGGACCAGTGATGCATCAGACAGAAACATGGGAGATGACTCGATGGAGTAGTGGCTTCTGAGAGATGACTGGAGACACAGGTGACCAATGAGAAAACAAGGACTCTAGCAGCCGCATGAGAAGTTGACCAATGAAGGACAAGGTCAGGAGGAGTTGGCAGGGGCAATAGCCAGCTAGGGGCAAGTGCTAGGGCTGTCAATAGGAAGAAGCTAAGATGGGGCCAGGGTAGCACACGCATCTTGTGGGCTGGATGTGCTGCTGAGGGTGGAAGCTGGTCCCCTAAAAGTCATGCCAGGCTGGATGGGGCTGTGGCTTCCTTCACTGGGGTCATGGGTGAGGCAGGGATGGCATAAACTGGGATGAATGGGGAGGGGAACAGGCTTGGGGACTCACTGAACTTCCTTCAGCGTCGCATGCCTCTTAGCCACCTCCACCAGCCCCAGAGCTGCCTCGTCTGTCACCGAATTGTAGCCCACATCAAGCTCCTTCAGATGCTGGTTCTGGGCCAGGTGCTGAGTGATCACCTCCAGGCCCTGGTTCCCTAAGGAGGTGTGTAGCAAGGACAAGTGCGTCAGGGAGCTGTTGCCTGCGATGGCCTCTGCTAAGTACTTGGCCCCCTGTTCAGTCACAGGGTTGTCCGAGAGCCTGAAAATGACACAGGAATGTCAGAAGGGGAGAAGTGACAGCCAGAAGATAGGGTTGTCACCCCAGCAGGGACTAGTGGGGTGTTTAGTGCTCGTGCCTTAGGGCTCTGGATGTGGAGTGGATATAGGGTCTGGGGAGAGAATAGCTGAACCTCCAGAGGTTCAGATGTCTCCCCCTTAGAGCTGATTGAAAAAAATAGGATCCCTGACCCCGGCTAGCACCTCTGCTTAATATGTGGAAGGTCCGGGGTTCAAGCCCCAGGGGGTTGGACTCCATGATCTCATGAGGCCCCTTCCAACCCTATAATTCAATTCGATTCAACAATTTTTTTTTCCAGAAAATAGTTCTGTATGCATTTTTACTGGGAATGTTTGTATTTTTGGCAGCAATTTGATTATTTCAATTCATAAATGCTGCTGCAGTGCCTCATGGGACTTGTAGTTGAGGTACCTCATGTTTCCATCTGCCACTGTAAGTTGGGCTTTTTGCATGGACTACATCCCCCATGATGCAGTATGATTTCCCCATTTTGAGGGGAATGCAGTAATATCATGGGACTCCCTGACCACAGTGCACCATGGGAGATGTAGTTCAGCTGGGGAGCCAGGTGCATAGAAGAGAATGGGGCTATGAAGCAACTGAACTACAGCTGCCATGTGGCATTTCAGCAAAATGTGGACATTGAAATATTTGGGGGTTTCAGAGTCTAGTTGTTCAATCTAAAAGCAAAACACCATTGTTTTGTATGGAAAACCTTTCTTTGCAAGAAATACTTAATCTAATTCAAAAGCCAATTTTCTGTCAAAAAACAGTTTTGATGGAAATTTTCAGTGAGTTCTAGCTTCCGCTTTATCACAGCCCTGGCTGGGGCACGTTACAGGTTCCTTCTGTGTTTCCAATTAATAGGAGACATTTCCCCAACCCTTCTTCCTCAGCTCTGGATATTTTTCCCTCATACTTCCAGCACCCACCCCACAGAGCAGATGCCACCCTCCCACAGCAACATGGGAAACATATTGGAGTCAGAGTCCTGACAGTCCTACACAGCCTTGGCCTAGCAGTCAGCTCCACATGTGGTATTGTAGGAAGCTTCAGATTTGCCTGAACAAGTGCTAGCAAGCCTCATGGGCAGAGCATTGGTACAGGGCCAGGGGGAAATGGGTACAGTGAAGAGCATGAAAGGGAAATACAGACTGCAAAATGGAAAGATGACAGAGTATTGCCTCCATGGCCAGGGACCTGGAAATCCATCCTGATTCTGGCCTCACGGGAGGAGCAAGGTCCAAGCTAGTTCTGGTACCTCTAACAGCCCTTTAAAGGATCCTGCCAAACATATAGAACAGTGGGACCAGACACTTTAGCAAAGCCTGCTTAGCAGGGGCATTGCTGGCGCTGGGCACTTCGGGGCACGTGCCCCGAACCCCGGCACCAGTGCCCCGGATCTCTGGCCCAATCGGGCCAGGGATCCGGGGCCTGGCCACCAGCGGCCGCGGCTGCCCCGTCCCCCACTGGGGATCCGGGGCCTGGCCGCCAGCAGCCGTGTCCCCCGCCAGGGGGCAGGGCCTGCAGGCCGGGGGCATGGCCTGGACCCGTGCCCCAGGTCCCTCCCCCAGCCAGCGACGCCCCTGCTGCTTAGTAAGGGCTGAATTCCCAGCCAGCAGACTGGGCAGTAGGACAGAGATGGCTTCTGCCCCCAGCTTTTCCTCTCAGCCATTTGTTTAACTTCTAATATCTCAAACCCCCACAGGATCCCCTGGATTTACAAGGGGCCAACATAGGGCTAGAACCACTGTCCATGAGATCCAGGAGCACAGGTCAGCCAAACACATTACAGAAGTGACCTCATGGACAGGAGTAAGTCCCAGAAAGAGTCTCACTTTGGGGATCCCACAGGGAGGGGTTCTGGGTTCCCCCAGGACACTCACCTCAGGGTGCTCACCACACACTTGTCATGCAGGAGGAGGTCCCGGATTATCTTGCAGGCTTCTGGCCCCAGGCTGTTGAGCTGCAAACTGAGACAAGGCAAGAGCAAGAGGTCACCAGTGGCACCAGTCAACCCTTCATTTTGTGGGGCCAACATCCAGCCCCCTTGCTGTAGGGTATCATGCTCTGTCTGTGGAGGGTGGAATGGAGGTTACTGCTGCATGTGGTAAGGATGTTGCTGCCTCTGTTGCCATGTGACTCACAGCCAGTTGCCCACTAACACCTCCCCCACCTCTCTCCTAGTTCACCAGGCACCCCGGCACTAGGAAATAAGAACCAGAAGGGATGAGGTCTTTGCTGCAGCTGCCCAAAGGAAAGGAGATCTGCTCTTGTGGCCAAAGCACTTTGCCACTGGGTGAGTCATTTCCCCATCAGTATTAACAACAATGACTTGCCTTTTGGGGGATGTGAGGCTTTTAACCATCTGGTGTCTGTGATGGCCTTAGAAGATGCTGCAGTAACTGCCATGAAGTGGGTCAGCCATTATAGAAAGCTCATCACCTCCATAGCTGGACTCAGCTTGGAAGGTAATGAAGTGTTTTATTCTAAACAGGGAGCAAATGCTCCCCATTCTCTTGGGAGAGCCAGAAGTGGGACAGTACCAGCGAAAAAACCAAATGCTATGGGCACTCAGACAATCACACTTATGGGCATGAGAGAACAGTGACAAGCACAAAGGGCAATTCAGAAGCTCTTGCTGTGGATGTTGGAGGACAGAGAAGGATCCATCATGGATTCCCTCCTAGGCTGTCTTTGTTTGCATTGATTCTTCTCTGGTCAAAGGGCTGGGACATTTTTTTTCTTTTTCAGACCAGCTGTATTTTCTTTCCACCTTTTCTATATTGATTGCAGCTTGCCCCCTTCTGTTAGAAGGTGAGACTGCAATACCAAGAACATTTAAAAACTGGACTGAGATAAAACAAGAGCAAGTGATAAAAAGACAATCTTGTAGCCAGCCAAGAGCAGGACTTGAGAAATCTTTTCTAGCTCTAGATTCTACCTTTGCTGCAGCCAGAAATGATCAATGGAGGTGGAAACTATCAAAGGAGCACAAGTTTCTCAACAGGCTATATTAAAAAGAGTGCAATTGACTGCTTTCCCCACGTTCCAAAGGGGCAGCTGTGTTAGTCTAGTTCAGGGATCTCAAACTCAAATCACCATGAGGGCCACATGAGGACTAGTAGAGGGCCGCATGAGGATTAGTATGTTAGCTCAAGGGCCGCACCACTTAAACCTTTCAATACAATGATTTTGCAAATATCTGTAATGATCGTGTCATTGTGGGCTGCAGGAAATAGCTTTAGGAACTGCATGTGGCCCGCAGGCTGTGTGTTTGAGACCCCTGGTCTAATTCATTAAAACAAACAAGGAGTCCTGTGGCACTTAAAGACTAACAAATTTATTAATTGCATGAGGTGCCATGGGAGAAAATCCCACTTCATCTGAAAGTGGGATTTTCTCCCATCTATGCTCATGCAATTAATAAATTTGTTAGTCTTTAAGTGCCACAGGACTCCTTGTTTGCTTTCCCCAGTCACTTCAACATCCAGTTCAAAACCTTCTTTCTCCATTACACAGCCCTCTGTGGTGTTATTGCAGCCATTTTGTGGATCGTATCTAACACCCCTTTTCTACATCAATAACCTCCTCAGTCTCTTCACTTCATCTCAACACAGCTGGTTCAAGAAACTTCTGCCTGATATAGCACCACTCCTCACATTATATCTTTTCACCCCATTCAACTCTCCACCTCACTCCAAACCTCATCTAGAAGTCTCTCTCTCTTCTGAAAAGATTATGGAGAGTCAGTGAGCACCAAAGACACTGCATGGAGAGTAGACGGAATATACGGCTGTGTTAATGCTCTGGTACCCAGTCAAACAGTAGGACCAAGATACTCTGATGATCTTAGCCACTTTTTAGGTGCCCATCATTGGATTTTGATCTAGATCAGTGTTTTCTCCCTCTCTCACCATTGTTCCCTCCCCTGGTTTAATAAAAAGTTAGTGAAGCTGGCACTATAATCTAAGAATGACATGAGTGGATTTGTTTGTGTTTGTAGATAGAGTGCAACAAAACAGAGGACCTGAAAAACAGAGATTTAGGAACTGATAGCTGAAAAATGGTCAAGAAAATCACTAAAGAGCCTTAGTGCTGAGCATGATTCAAAGAACAGCCCACAGAATTCTATACAGGGCTCCATCTTCTATAATGATTTACAATCCATTGAGACTGCAAGTCCCAGCATGCAGTAATCTAACATGGCTGCTTAGATCAAGGAGCCTTGCATACTGACTTATAGTCTCTATGCTCTGTATCTCTGTGTTTAAAAACAGACAAGGGCAGCTGCCATGTACAGCACCATACGCAGCTCTCAGGCTTCAAGCGAGTTGCAAGTGTGAGTAAAACGAAGGCTTCCCCTGAGATAAATGGATGCCCCAGGCAGAGTCAGAGAAGGAAACACTCACTGGAGCTTCTGACACCGAATCAAGACAGGGAAGAGAGTCTTCAGGCTGTTGAGATCAAGATGGCACGAGGCCAGGTTCAGCTCCTCCACCTCATGGCTGGTGGTGCTCAGGACAGATGCCAGGATGGAGCATTTCAGTGGGGTCATCTTGATGGAGGAGAGGTTGATAGACCTGAGGGAGCGGACAGCCTCAGCCGTGAAGCGCTCATTCTGGAACTCATGCAGGAAGAACAAGTAGTCCATCAGCTCAGGCGCGGGCAGCCACTTGCGGCTGTTCTGGATCATGGTTTTCTTCATGGCATTGGCAATCTCGAAGGCTGCCAGGTTCTTGATGGAACAGCCCAGCTGCTCCAGCAGGGCCCGGTTGCGGCGGGACAGGAGCCCACCCATGAAGATGGGGAAGAGCTCAAAGACTTCATCATCTGGGGCCTCATCAGGGTGGCGCATGGGGCCCTCCACCCCCAGGATGCTGGAGTTGATCTGGTCTAACACATCATCATTGAAGTAGTCCTCCTCCTTGAACATCTCCACAGCCATGGTGTGGGCGATGGTGTCGCGGTCCTTGACACTGAGCCGGTTGAAGAAGCGGGGGAAGATCTTGAGTAGACTGAAGAGCAGTGGCAGGATGCGCAAGGGCAGGATTTTGGAAACAATGCCCAGCACCAGAGTCACATCTTCACTCACCTTGGTAATAACATCAGATACTTCCTTCCCCACTCGCTGTGCCAGGGTCTTCTTCTCACCCAGAACCACGTAGAGGGCGGCCAGGTACTCCTGCATGGCAGGGATGGTGAAGACAAAGGTGTGCTCTTTGCCTGGCTGGACACAGGGCGTGAGGAAGAAGCGGAAGACATCACTGCGGAAGACATCGAGGAGGTTAAGTTCACCCTCTGTTTTCATTTCCACCTCCAAGCACTTCCTCAGGTCTTCCTCTGAGAAGGAGGTCTGGCGGGACATCACCCCCTCATGAGCCAGCTTGCCCATTGTCTTGGCCACATATTTCATCATGGAGATGTTGGTGGCATCAGTGCTGTCCAGGATTTCTCCGCTGAAGTTGAGCCGCAGGAAGCTAGTGTAGATGCCCGTCAGAGTCTGTTTGGGAGGCACTGACTTAGTGAAGTAGAGGAAGTGCAGGGTGGTGCAGACCAGCCAGCAGTAAGAGGGCAGGAAGCAAGCTGCTGCAATCTGGTTGTGGCGTTCCAGGTTCCTAGAGAGCATCTGCACCAAGTTTTCCCGCTCATCTGAGTTGCTGCCAGCACTGTGGCCATCACCATCGCAGCCGGGATGGCTCAGGCGCATCTGGAAATACAGCTTCTGGAGGCTGGTGTCAGAGAAGCCGCAGATCTCAGCGTAGCGGCCCACATACTTGCTGGGGATCCGGTGCACGGCAGACGGGCGTGTGGTGACAATGATGCTGGCCTGCAACCAGAGCAGAGATGCATTGAACTGAGACTTCACTCAGTCGCTCTCCCAAACCATTATTGGCCTGACCCAGAGCCCATTGACCTCAATGGAAAACCCCCATTGACTTCAGCATGTTTTTGGTCAGGCCCCAGGTAATGAAATTAATCAAGACGTCTGTGGGCAAGGACTGGATGGAATTACAGTGACATTGACCTCAGGACTGCTGCTTTGGATTCAGCTCTGGGTCGCAGGAATTTAACATCATCACTAGCTGAGGCTGGATGAGCAGGGAGCTTGGGGGCTCTCAATCTGCTTGACAGATTCCCAATAAGTTGCCTTTTCCTGCAAATCCCTCATGCATCACACAACATTGCATGTTGCTGGCATGAGCATTGGGCCCATGGTGCCACCTTAGCTACTCCTTCCATTTATTTGCCTCATTCCCATACTCTGATATGAGTTCCCCCTGCCTTCTGGATTTGCCACTTTCCATTTAGACTGCTATTTCTTTGGGTCAGGAACGAGGTTGCCCAAAGAGCTACCCTCCCCACTGGCACTGATTGGCCTCCTTATTTCCAGCCTCTGCACAGAGGCCAAAGATGAATCGAGCCATGGAGATTGGACTCCAGTCTCCTTCCTGAAAGGCAGGGGAATCCATCCAGCATACAGGAGTGGGAAAGTTTGCTGGGCCTTTTTACCAGGACAAGCAACATCAGCTTGCGCTCTGCTCTATCAATGAGGCCAGTAGAGGCCTCGCCCAGACCAGGATTTGGGCACTGCTTCACAGATCCTTCTTTCCACCCACAGCCCCCCATGGGGCCCAGGAACTGGGTGCAGAGGGACATCCACCTCAGGCAGCAGGTACTTCCTTAGCAGATTGACCACAATGGCGGAAGGAGGCACTGGCTCATTGGGATCACCACACAGCTCCGTGCCTGCTAGCGCGAAGTCCAAGTTGAGCCGCTCCAGGCCATTGAGGATAATGAGCACCTTGAGGTTGGCAGAGCCCAGAAGGGGCACCACCTCCTTCAAGTGCAGGTACTTCTTGGTGACAAGGCGCCGTAGCGAGATGGGCCCATTGACACGGGACAGGTCCTCACAAGAGAAGGGGATGACCAATTCAAAACGGGGCAGGCGCCCATGACACCAGTCTACTACCATCTTCTTGATGAGGGTGCTCTTCCCCGTGCCCACCGTGCCATACAGCACCACATTCTTCACTTGTTGCCCACAGGCATCCACATCAAAGAGGTTCTGGAGGCTGATGGTCCGGCTACAGGGTGACTTGAGCTGGTTCAGGATAGTCAAGTCAGGTGAGGGCTTGAGGATCTCCTCCAGGGAACTCTCCCTGATGACTGGGTCCACATGGACGGTGTCCAGAGAAAAGGATGGGCCAAACTGCCTCTCCTCATTGGGCTGGTGACTGAACCAGTCAGCCAGACTTTTCCGGTGCTTCTCAATGGCATCTGGGGAGTAGAGAGACACACACTAATGGGAGGGAGAGAAGGGCTATTGCGTATTTCCAAATTGCAGGAGCCCCTCCACTACCCACAGCACTACAACCTCTCAGGGCAATCTCCGGCACTTGCTACTCTGAGCATTAAAAAGCCCATTAATGCCCAGATCCAACTAGCTCACCACATTTCCACTGCAGAACTTGTGCACTATCAGGGCACTGTGCTCTCCCACTGTCACGTCTCCAGCCCAAGCTGTGCTGCCAACAAGGTACTTTTAATGGTGCTTTGTGTAGTGGCAGCTATTCCATGTCCAAAGATCCCCCACTGTTCTAGGAAGGATGTGGAGGGGTCAATGTTGCCCTCCCTGTTTCACACATGGAGACACAGAGTGAGGAGCCTCTTTCCTCCAAGGCCCCACAGCAAGTCCTTGACAGAATGGGAAATAGAATCCAGGAGTCCTGACGCTGAAGCTCCTGCTTTAGGCACTACATCTCTCCTGGGTCAGTGACTACATCCCAGTCAGCTCACCTGACTCCCAACCAAGAGCACATGCTGACACCTCAGCACTGCCCCTCGACAACAGAGTCCTACAGAATGGCAGAAGCATAGAGGCTTACCGGAAGAGGCCACGTTTCTCAAGGCCATCTGGCTGTGCCGGGTAGAACTTGGCTGAGATGTGCTATCCTGGAATCCTCCTTGGTAATGAGCAAAGCTCCTGCAAGGCAGAGAATTGTTGAGGGAGCAAAGCCTGGAATGGGAGAGCAATCTGTCCTGACAGCCAGAGCTGGGAAGGTAATGGGGAGGTTGCAGCTTGAATTAACCTGAGGGGAAGTCAGCTCACCTGCCAACCCCCCAGCCTACAGCCACAGGGAAACCACCACCCCTGACCCTGCCATTGACAAAACACTTCCAAAAGGAAGGGAAAAAGCAGTTTCAGCGCAAACACAGCCATGTGAGATGATCGGGGAAAAACACAACTGCAGTCGGAGCCAAGTCGACTCAAGTGACATCATAGGAAATGGGGACCCCAGGGACAAAAAACCAGGACCTGCACAAAGCCCTGCTCCTTGCAACTCTGCCCAGAAATGACCCTCACCGTTCACATGAATGCTGAGGGGCAAAACATGTCCACTTTCTCCTCAGAGCAGGTCTGGCCCCAGCAGGAGCTGGGCAAGCTCCTACCCAACCCATCTGTCTCAGGCCTGCCACTGAAGTGTCCATGGAGGAGCTCAGTCCCTTCTCAGGCACTGGCCTCTCTTCTGAGAGGGAGAAGGCAGAGGGAGGCCTGTTAGGGCCACTGACTGTATGTTACAGGGATACTTGTCCACTGGCCACTGGACTGAGGCCAGACATTTCACAATAGCAACAAGCTACCTTGCATAAAAAAATAAGAATGGTGAGACTGGATCCTCCCAGTAGCTCAGCTAGCTCACTACCTTGTCTCCAACAGGGTCTAGTAGCAGATGCTTTAGAGGGAATGGGCAGAACAGGACAAATTATCAAGTGAACCATCCCCTGTCATATAGTCCCAGCTTCTGGCAGCCAGAGGTTCAGGGACATCCAAAGCATGAGTCTCCATCCCTGACTATATCAGCTAATTGCCATTAATGGACCTATCCTCTGTGAATTCACTGAATTCCTTTTTGAACACACTTATTGTTTTGGCCTTCAGAATATCCCCTGGCAAGGATTTCCACAGGCTGACTGTGTTGTGTGAAGACATATTTCCTTCACTTTGGTTTAAACCTCCTGCCTACTAATTTCCTTGGGTGACCTGCTGGTTCTTGCATTGTGAAAGAGGTAAACAACACTTCCTGATTTACTGTCTCCACACACGTGATGACTTTATAGACCTCAATCAATCATACTCCCCCCCCCCCCGCCACCAGTTTCTTTTCTAAGCAGAACACACACACTTTACATGCCTTAGCCTCACCTCTTACTGTCAGGTCCCTTTTACTTCATGCCCCTCAGCTGCTCCAGATCCAAGATGGGTACCTACCTGAGGTGGGGTGCTTGGGAGCACAGTCTGCCATCCATGTGAAGGATCCTTCTGAGGATGAAGCTGTTCCCGGCAGCTGGAAGGAAGGAAGGGGTCAGACAGATCAGGCATGAGAGAGATGCAAGCTGCTGCCCATTGTCTGCCAACCTCCCTTCTCCTCCTCTGACCCCCACCAAGTACCTGGCCCCCTCAGCACCCACTCGCCTTTGCACTCTGAGACGGTGAAGGAAGGAGGAGCAGGTATGGCCCAGACAGTCAGGCAGTTATGTGTACCCGTAGCTTGCACTCTGATTAGGCTCTGGATCCACATGGCCAGGACTGGCACACACTCCATGTAGGTAGGGTGTATCTGCATCTGGCCAGGAACAGGATTCTACAGCAGCAATGTCAGATTAAAGCCCCAGGGAGTGACACTTTAATGGGGAAGAACCTCCCTGTGGAGTCTTGGGCTCAACCATCCTTAGAAAGAGGAAGTTTTCCATAATATATAACCTCAATCTCCCTTGGTCTAAACTCAGCCAATCACTTGTTGTCATACCCTTGGTGAAAAAGGAGCATGACTGGTCATCCTTCTCTTCAGAGCAATCCTTGACATCTTGGAAGACTTATCAGGTCCCCCCTCAGCCTTTTCTTGACTAAACACACCCAAGTCCTTCAACCTTTCCTCAGAGAGATCAGGTTTTCCAAATCGTTTATCATTTTTGTTGCTCTCCTCTGGACTCTCTCCAATTTCTCCACAGCTTTCCTAAAGCGTGGTGCCCAGGACTGGACACGATAAGTCCCGCTAAGGCCACACCATAGGTCAAGGACCTCCTGTGTCTTACATACAACACTACTGTTAATATGGGAGGTGGTGCTTTGCAGATGGGAAGCACCCTGGGCCTGCTTTGGTGCCAAACCCATTGACTTCAGTGGAAGCTGCAAGTCTTAGCACCTTTAAAACCCAAACTCTTTATTAATGCTCAGCTGTGAGCAAGCCTTGAGGGTGCCCCCATCATGTGAGCCTGGAAATACTTCCCAAGCAGTGGCACAACCTGACCTGCAAATAACATCCCAGGCAATTCCCTCCACTGAGCTCTCTGCATCCTGGTACCAGGGGCAGAGTTAAGGCCAACAGGAATATCTCCCCCAACCCCAGATATTCGCTCAGGACTCTATTTCAGAATTGTTGTCCCAGTGTTTAACTGTTTGGTAGCACTGTCTACCCATACACTTCACCTCAAAGGAGGGCAGTGTTAACTCCATTTTACAGATGGACAAACTGAGGCACAAAGCGGTAAAATGACTTGTCCAAGTGAGGCCACCAAACAGCTGGGAATAGAAACCAACAGTCCTGTCTTCTAGCCCCCTGCACTGATCTGCCTCTACATAAACTGGAAGAAAGCACCTCACACCACCACCACCTCCCTGCCGGTAACAATGCAATTAGAGGTGACATAACTAGGCCAGCAAATCTCTCCAGATAAAGCAGCACAGGCAGGTTGCAGCATGTACTGGACCCAGAGAGGACTCATGCTGTCCTGAGCCCCAGGAACCCAGCACCCTCCCTCAGACCCACAGGGTTTTAGCCTTAATGTAATTTCATCAGTGGGCGGTTCGTGCACAGAACATGGCTGTGACTTGGCCGTGGTCACCAGGTAAGCCGGGGCAGAGCCAGGAACCCTCCCTCTCAGAGCTAAGAACCAGGCTGCCTGATTCCCATGTCCCACTCATTAGGTCAGGCAGCTGCAGAAAGTAGAAGCAGGGATTACCCATCTGCGTCAGTCCCAGGCAGCTGCAGATTTCACTCCAGAAGGAGCCGCCTCTGGGGCCTCTTGCCTCAGCCAGTTCTAATAAGCTGCTTACCTAGGGCAGTGCTGGGGGAAGGCAACATGTGCATCATCTTGCCTCGGCCTCTCATCCTGGGTCCCTGAATCCTTCTCCAGCTGGTCCCAGCCTGGGGCAGCAGGCATCGTGAGCACCACATGGCACGGGGCCTGTTTCAGCTGAAATGCAGACAGATATCACTGGGTGAGGCTGACCACCAGGACCCCCTTCCTGGAAGACGGGGAGCCTCAGCACCATCCTCCAGCGGCATGGGCTGGGTGGGCTGGATTCTCTAAGCCCAACCTGTTCCAAGAGAGACCTGATGGCTGAAGAACCAGCATCATCCTGCAGGAGCTGAAGCCCAAATTTTTCATCATCCACCCTTCCTTCTGGGGCTCTTACACACCAAGCTGCATATATGTCAAAAGGAGGCCCGCACCTCAGCTCCCCTACTATCCTCCCAGCCACTCTGTCCTCTGACCTGGATGGATGTAGCCCTAGAGGGATTTCTTCTTTACCCCTGCACTGATAGCTTCACTGCACTTTTGAGACCTGATTCTCTTCTCACACTGATTTAAATGGATTCACACGAGGAACTGGTGCGAGGAGAGGAGAATCAAGCCCTTTGTAGTGGAGGAAGTTTTCTACTGCTTTAGCCACAGGTAAAGGAAGGTCTCTGGGACAGGTACAAGAATGATTAAGAACCCCATACATATAGGACAAATCACCCATGCACAGGGCTGCAGCTGTTCTCATTTAGTTCATTTGAAGCAGGGGGAGGAATAGCTGAAGGAGCAGCATCACATCCCCATCCTCCCAGCATTCAATCTTAGCAGTCAGGCTCCCCAGTCACCCCAAAAGTTAGTGCTACTTATTAAATAATGACCTTTGAGAAATGGAAGTTCTTGTCTTGTTTTGCCTGCTGGGGTTGCAGGTGTTTCTCCCCTGCCAGCAGGGTGCACACTGACTTTGGAGGCTGGTGTTGTTTACTCAGTTATTAGGGAGAGCCAGGAGCCCACTGTTAAGACGCTCCAGGGGCCAGGGCTTTAAGAAAGAGACAGAATAGGTGGGAGTAATGCTGACAGAGTGAGGGTTGGCAGCACAATCTAGAGAAGGGAAATAAAGATCCATCCTACCCCCTCACCACCATCCCCTCCAAATACCTGAGAGGTTATAGGCTTTCCCTCTTGGTCTGCCAGTGGTAGGAGTCAGGGGAAGGACAGGATGCCAGCTTCTTTTCTAAAAGAGGAATCCCAGGGGCTCTGTTCTCTGGCTGCCCTCCCCACACTGGCATGGGGAGTATACAGTTGCCCTGCTGCATTCATGTCTTTCGCCAAAGCTGCAGTAGCAGCAGCAGCAGCCAGCATACAGCTCTCCATCCTGGACCTGGCAGCCTGCTCTGCTGGAAGAAGGACACAGAGGCTGAGGGCACAAGCCTCCTCCCCTTAAAGCAGCAGGGGAGAGAGAGCAGCTCTCAAGCTGAAACCTGGCCTGCTGGGTGCACACTAGAAGGGAGTGCCTTGCCAAGGTCTGAGCTAGAGCTTGTGGGCCAAAGGCAGCCTCGAGTGGGTGTAGCTGGGAAACTTTGCACACCTGTTGCATGCAGGGGGCTTTATTATCTCCAGCAAAGCTCCCTTTTAAAGAGGAGCAAGCTCATTTCCAGCCCAGACAACTACTGCTATCTTAGATCTTGGTGAGCGGCAGGAAGAGGAAAATATTTGTGTCCAGAGCATGCATGGCTTATCCTCTCTCAGCTGATTAGCAATGGTCTCTAGTCCTGGCCATGTCTGACTGTATCCTGGGCAGCAAGTGCTGGGAATTCCCTTTCCTCCTCTTACTTGCCTGTGCTGGCAAAAGGTGCCAGCCTCTGGCCTGCTACATTGGCACAATCAAGCTCAGAGAATCCTGCCCAATATGAATGAAGTGATCAGTCAGTCACTGTATCTGGGTTGGGAGGTGAGGCTTGGGATAGGAGTTCATTGGTCCATGAGAGGCAGTCATTAAAGGGGTAAGAGAGGACAGGCCAGCTAGTTCTCTCCACCCTGTTATTACCTGAGTGGCCAAGCTGCTGTGTTGGTGATTCAGATGCATGTCTGCTGGTTTTACAATAGCCACAGAGCAAAGAAATCTCCAAAGCCAGGGAAGCTTATGGAAGCTTCCTGGTTCCATGCTTTCCTGTCCCACACCCCCTGTAATTACACACCTGGCCCTTCCAGAGGCTTTTCTTCTATCTGGCTCAGCTCCTTTTATGAAGGGGAGTCTTCATCACTTTCCCTGTTTTACTGTTAGGGAAACTGAGGCACAGAGCAGGCCCATAGCAGAGCTGAAACAGAACCCAGAAGGTCTGGCTCTCACTTCCTTTGTAACTAAACACTGATCAGTAAGACTGGGACTAGACCTCAGGTGTCCTGGGTCCCCATCTGGTGCTCCATGCCACTCCACTTCCTATAGCTCAGTGGAGCCAAGGAATTAGAAAGTTGGGGGACTGTGAAGCCCACTGCCTGGGGTCTCAGTTGCTCTCATTCTATCAATAGTCAGACAGGGATGTTAATTACTCTGGGACAAAGGGGTTTCCTTCTCCAGAAAAGGGCATGTTTGGGGTAAAACCCAAACATGGGCACTGTATCTCTGAGCCAGCAGCATGGGGACTTCCTCCAGTAATCTCTTCCCATGGCAACTCCAGGGGGATCAGCACAGAGAGGAGCCCTGCAAAGACCACTGCCAGTGCCTCGGAGAGACAAGCTAGCTTCCTACTCGCCCTGTCCTGTGGGTGCCAGCCACCAGAGAAGCGATACAGCAGTCACTTCTGTCAAAAACTGACTCCAACCTAATAGGAAAGCCAGAGATGTAGGAAATTGGGGCTCCAACTTCTGAGCCCCTCTGTGCTGTGACTTGAGGGAGCTGGGACCAGGCCACCGTGTAGAGCCAGGACTGAAGAAAGAAGGGGCCCTGGGAATCAAAAGTTACCTCACGTGTGATTTCTCGTCTGATTGCTGTTTGTTAGTCCCACAGCCTTCAGTCCCTTTGGAATCACTCTTCCCAACCGGTCACTGCATTTATATTTCTGGCACCTCTGGAAGCTGTTAAACTTTGCCCCATATCACAGAGAGTCCCTCCCTTTCCTTTCCGCGGTTTTATTTCTCTCTCTGAAAGCGTCTCTCCGGCTGCTTCTTTGCAGCTGCCACTTCCTGCAGCTCTGGTCCACCCCTCTGCCCGCCCTTACAGCTGAGGAAGCTGCCAAAAATAAGCTGGGAGGGTGAAAACAGGGAGTGAGAGACAGCTGCGCCAATAGCCCAGCAAAAGTTATTCCTGCACACAAAAACCCAATCTCTCAAATGTCACTGGGAATCTATGGACGTTAGGAGCCTAAACACCTGGGGGGATTGGGGCCAAAGAGCCAGGTTTCACGCAGAACTCCAGATTGACAGCTGTAAAAATGAGGGCAGAATCAGGCTCTTGCTGAAACAACTTTAGCAACAATCATGTTGTGCACAGAGCAGATGATTTGCACATCACATGGCACCCCGGCGTGATGTGTAAAATCAAGATTCCATGCTAATCCGCAGCTCCTCGAACTCTAGTGCATGTGATCTCCAAGGCCCTCTTGCTATTGCCCCACTGTAGCACTGCAGCAGGCTTTATGGACCTACATAGGCAGGGCTCCTGCCTTAGGGAGCTGGTGGTGTGTTCTAACTGCTCAACATAAAGAGCAAGGACTGACTGACTGTGGTGGAGTCAGGGAGGGGAACTGGCCAAAGTGAAGGAAACAAAGATCCTAGGAGGTGATTTTTGTTTTAGCCATGAGTCCTGTTTGAAGCACGGACTATATTAATGTTGTGTATGTACCGCTCCTAGCAGAGTGAGGCCCTGATCCCTGACTGTGGCTGCTAGGCATTAAGCTGTCAGTCATACATAATGGTAATAGCTCCTATGGGGGAAAATCTAAAGAGTAGAGACAAGGCCATAGAACAGAACCATAGGGCTGGACAGACCCTCATGAGATCATCAAGTCCAACCCCCTGGGCCTTCTGCATGTTAAGTAGAGGTGCTAGCTACTACACTAGCAGGGATGTTGCTTTATAGCCCATCTGTGATCGTGGTTCTGCTCTTGCAGCAGCAAGGAGCAGTTCACAGCAGGCAGGAACATGTTTGTGGTGCCCTCATTCTCACTTCCTCCCTCTTTATTACAGGCACAATTATCCTTGGGGTTTGGCACCCAAGAACCCATTTAGCTCTAGAGGATTCACCTTTCTGGCTTTTCCTGTCAGCCCAGCCTCTGAATGAGAAGGGTAAAAATGCAACAGCAATCCCTGCCAGGCTGCCCCAGGTGTTGTACAAATCATGGTTATTTCAGCAACACTAAGGATCACCAGATGTAGGAAGCACTCAGCTGCTCCCATCCCAATCAGAAGTGACACAGGGAATGGGTCAGCATTCTGGCTTCTCTTTCAAGCTGAAGTGAAGGTGCTAGGGTGAAAGAAGCAGGACAATTGGCTGGGGAAGTTCCCAGACTTGCCACTCCTAGATTCTCCCAACAGGAGTGTTATGAGGAACAGTGCCAGCCCTGCATCATGTGCCCTCTTTCACTGTGGAAAGGGCAGAATTCCAGTCTAAAGGACTTACTGGATCATCAACTTGAGAAGAGAAGCCTCCCATTTCACCAGAGATGGTGTGACCCTCCTGCTTCCTGCCCTGGGAAATGACTGTTGGATTTATCCTCCCCATCCGCACCAGTGAAGACAAAGCTGGGTCATTACACAGCATCTGTACTGGACCACAGTGAGCAGCGTGCCCCCCCAGCCTTAGGCTGACTCATTGCCAGGTGCAGTCAGGGTTTATCCTCTGTCAGCCATGTGCCCATGCAGATACAGTGCTGAGATGACACCTGGGCACGCTCACCTCCATACATTCACCACCACACACTCATCCTACTGATCCCTACACACAGGACTTCACACCTCTACCCCCCAAACACACACATACTTCCATAACCATGTGCCCATTCTCTTCCTGCATAAAGACACATTCCCAGAGTGGCAGGTACACACAAACCTACTGCCTAAAGACCGTACATGCATACGTGCACATATACACACATGTCCTTCAGGGTCCTAGAGACAGGAGAGGCACTTTGACATGTACAGTATAAATATAGGCTTTATTGAGGGTATGAAATACAAGGACAGCTGGCATCTCAGTAACACTGAATTAAACTGTAGAATATCTGCCTGGTGGCTGACTTCTGCGAAGCGCCAATTCTGGACAGTGGAAATTAAACTAGCAAAGTCTCGGCAAAGAAATCATCAGGAAGCCAGGAACTACGACGACTATCCCTGCACGTGTGTATACCACAGAATCCTCTTCCTTGTCACTGGCCCTTGCAGGGCAAGAGACAGGCCAGCATCCCATAGGCAGCTTGGATGGGGTTGTGGGGGGGAGTTTGCTTCCATTTCACAAATGATTTTGAAAAGACACAGAGGGCCAGGGGTGTGGAAATGACAGGATGGTCATTTGAACTCATTTAGCCACCTTTGTTGAAGAAAAGATTGCAGCATGTCATGAAGGCTGGCAGATAGCATCTCACACCTGGCAACTACTGCAAACAGTCTGCAGATGATGCCCTTTAAACACTCCCTGTGCCATTTGTCTGTGGTTCAAAATGCATCAATTTTGGCATACTCACCCAATTAGATGGGCTGACTTCTTTTGGTGAGGTGCCCGTGACATAGATGCTATTAGCCATACTTCTTTGCGATACATGTGCACACTCACAAACCCATCTGTACATACAAACACCATGAGCACGTGATTTATGAACACACACCCCCAG
The DNA here is from genome assembly GCA_007922195.1 of Podocnemis expansa. Classification (NCBI taxonomy): domain Eukaryota; kingdom Metazoa; phylum Chordata; order Testudines; family Podocnemididae; genus Podocnemis; species Podocnemis expansa. Next base: position 22,945,665 of record ML682025.1, read on the forward strand.
CCATGGTGACATGTCGATGGGAGATGTGGAATGGTTGAGAGATCCATGTCACCCCTCAGCCTAGGAGCAAACCTGATGGCAGGAGTTTGCCCACACAGTATGAAACCATTTATTGCCTGATTCGAGGGGAAGGAAGAGGTCCCCCCTCATGACCCAGCCTCCTCTCTTTGCACACCTTAGCACCAGTGGTTTGATTGTGAATCTGCTTTGCTTGCACATGTAAGAGTTTCTCTACATGCGAGAGTAGGCCAGACTGAATCAGAGAGAGCGAGAGAATATATGTCTGTTCGCATGAGAGCAGAAAGACAGGCTGCACTTGTTGCATTCATGTCTTGGGATGGGAGTATCCATCTCGGTGGGTGGAGCAGTTTTCAGGAGAGGCTAAACATGTAATATCACCCAGGTTATGTTGTGAAGGACACCCCTCCCCCCCAGAATTTAATTAGCAGCCTGGACAAGGACTTGTTGTCCATTAAAAGTGCATTACAGCAGTGGGTGGGTACCAAACTTAATAGTGTGACCCACTGATCACACCACATTGTGTCTTTTTTGGTGATGCACCATTACATTTATGCATCATCTTCCCAGGCACCACAACCTGAATCCTGGTCTAGTACCTGGAAGGGATTCAAGCCTGAGCCTTCCTTGCATTCCACCCACAGTAGCAACTTCTGTCCCATGGGGCTGGGTCAGACACCCAAGCCTAGGCATTACAATCTGAGCCACAAAGTCACTCAGACATGAGACCAGCCTGAGCAGCTCTGTGACCCCTGTGCAGCAGTCACAATGCCTGTTGCAGGGAGCCAGGCTCAGATCCATTCAACAGGAGCTGTGCCTGTGGGGGAAGTGTAGGGTGGATTTGTGTACAAACATCCACCCTCGTCCGCAGCGCTCCCCCTTGCACAGGGTGGGGAGAAGTGTATGTTTGCCTAGGGTCCAGTGATAATCCAGATCTGGACATGGCGACCTCATCCACACAATTCCCATATTCCACTAGCGGACGGGGATCCAGCATTTGGAAATGTTACAGGAAGGGATAGGACTGGAAAATATAGTAGGGGTGAGAACCTTAGTAGCCCTCACCTCCTGATTATCCAAGCAACATGCAGTACTTCCCTGCCCAGAAAGAGGGAGACATGCCATGGTGTTGCACAAACCAGCATCCAGAAGCTGCTTCATGTGCCCCCAGTGACTGGTAATGGCAGAATAACCTAAGAAGCACAGGCTATTAAAGTGTGTCATGGTCACTTGTCCAAGCCTCCTCTTCCCCTAAATCTTCAGCTTAGTGCCAGGCCTTGAGGTGCCAAAGACAGACCTAACACCAGCCCAGGGTACTCCCAGGCTCTGGAGCCCAGTTCTAGTTCATACACTCATCTCCACACCCCATTTTCCTGGATATGACCCCAGGCTTTGCCACATACCGTGGCCTGTGCAGGGGTAGATGCACAGTCTCTGAAACAGCCAGCTGGCAGGTCTTTAGTACACATTCTTTCCATCCTCAGTTGACCACAGCTGCACTACTGAAGGGGCTGGACAGGTGGTCTCCCACAGACAAACTCTTGGCCTTACACTAATGTGGCACAAATCAGGTTTGAAGCCCAGGCCACAAATTGTTAGGGTCCCTTTCACAGTCCACAGTGCCTCTCAGGACAGTTACCATCATGGGCTAGGGAAAGAGGATGTCATAGCCAGCAATTCCTCACTGCTTTCCCCAAGCCAGAGGTGCCCTGCACCTCATCTACAAGATTTGGGATGGGATTGGCCCATCCGGAGTCATGCTAAAGCAGCACAGTCCCCAGGAGGGCATCAAGAGGCTGGGATGGGAGCTTGATGGCCAATGTTCCCTCTAATTTTTGGTAGGCTGTGTGTGCGAAAAAATTTCTTTAGTGCAAATGTTCAGAACCAGTGTCCAAATTTGCGTGCACTCCACTGACTGTGGTCAAACTTGTGAGCGCACTGAAGCAAGTATGTATGATGCAAATAATATCTGTATTTTATTTTGATGTGGTGATAGAAATGATTTTGTAAATTACAAAACCTTATTTGAAACATGCTACTTGAAACTGCCTTCTTAAAGTAGCACAAAAATATTAGCACTGTTGAATTTTTTTGACCGTGCTTTATTTTGTTGTGCGTGTGGGTTTCACAACCTGTGTGCACACAAACACACTCACAGCTTAGAGGGAACATAGCTGATGGCCTGTAGGACTCTATGATGGTCTGACAGCCCCAGAGCTTTGCAGGTAGCTACAGAACACCCGGCCGCCCAGGCAGCCACCACCCCCAACACACCCCATCTTACCAAAAATCCTCTGCTTCAACAGTCCCGAGACTCAGCCCAGGATTCTGTCACCCCAGCCTTGGAAAGGGGCTGGCTTACAGTTGTTTCCCCCTTCACATGTCCCCTGGGGTCTGTCATGGAATTTGGGCTTAGGTGTCTTTGACCCTTGACTCCAAAGCTCACTCAGCAAGTCTGGCTGGCTCCATCCAGGGCCCCCTTCTGGTCTGAATTCACAAGTCAATAAACAATGCTTGTCCCCACCCAGCAGGGGTGGAGGTAGAGAGCCAATGAGATGGAAGCCATCAGCAGTCCAGTTCCCACACCAATGCTCACAATCCAGAACCCACCTTAGAACCTGCAGGTTCTCCATACTGGCCCCATCTGCGAGCTACGCTCCTCCGGCGTAGTCCAGCCCGGCTGCTAGACAAAACACAGGAAGAACACAGTTTCCGGGGTCAACTGGGGAAGGAAGAACCATCCCAGGCAGTGGAGCTCACATCCAGTTATCTTTTGCTTGGATGCCTCTGCCCAAGCTAAGTTCCAGGTTGGAGAATCCCACACATCACCATGTGGGGTAAAAGAGAGAGGCTCCAGCCTACGAGAACTGTGACTCTTGGTGCAGGAACAAAATCCCACAGAGGGTTCAAAATACATGGTAAGCAGTCGTTCAAGTCCTGCATGGCCCTGGTGTCCTCGGCATGCCACCTGCCCCCACAAAAGGCAGCGCAGTGAGAAACTCAGGTCCAGTTCATCCAACAAAATAGATCAAACCAACATGAAGCAAAGAGCCCTGCTTCTTCTGGGAGGGGCAGCAGCTCAGGCCACTACTGAACAGAGATGATGCTGAAGAGGGGTTTAGACCTGAGAGATGTCTTGGGTGCAAGTGACAAAGGCTCCATCTTTGGGACTGCGCAGGCAGCACCAGGCATAGCATAGCAGGAATCTCAGCACCTCTGCCCCTCCATACTTGCTTCCTGTGGAGCTGAGTGGGAGGAGAAGCTAGCAGACAGCAGAGCAAGACCCAGCCACATGAATGTAGTGAATGCTCCTGGCTGGGCTATGCACAGATTTGGTACTAAAGGTGTTCACCAGTGCAGGCCAGGGGATGGCTTAGATCCCAGCCCTCGGAGAAAGCAAGGGAGGAAAAAGAAAGGAGGGAAGAAAAGACATTTTCTAACCATTGAAGGAGCTCCCATGAGCAGCTGTGGGGACCAGTAACAGCCTGACTGGTTTAAACATGGAGCTTGGTAAGTTTCTGAATGGGTTTGTGTGATGGGGCTGCCAGTGAAAGCAGGAGTTGGAGGCAAGCACCTAGGGCCTTCCAGTCCTGCGTCCCTAGCGAGCCTGCCTGTGCCCATGGATTGAAGGGCAGAGAGGGGGAACGAAAAAGATAGAGGAGTGAATGCAAAGGAGAAAGAGAAGCATGTGAAGATGAAGGCGTCCCTGTTAGCCCTCAGGCAACTTAGATCACATTGTGCTGGGTAATCTCACCAGCTCTCATGCTCGCTGGGCACTGTGGCAATCACCCTCCAACAATGAGATCCTGTGCCCTCTACATGCTGTCCCTCATCAGGATTGGGGCTCTAGGCAATCCCTCCCTGCCCCCCGCCCACCGTTCAGATGCCCCGGGGCCCCCATATGCTACACTTTCAGCCTAGCCCCCTTCCCTCCCATCTCATCCCTGAGAATGGAAACGTAGAAATTGCAGGGAATCCTCAAAGCCATAACCGAGCAAATGGGGAACTTAACTGAGGACTCCATCCCTGCTGTGGGGCAAGGCCTCCATTTCTAGACCATTTGCCACACTACACACATGCAGCCATCTCTGGGGTGGAGCCCAGCAGCTAACACTGCACCGCAACTTAGGCCAAGAAACAAAAGAAGCTCCTGTCTCTGACTGCAGCTGCTAAGAACTTTAGAAAACTGGAATTGGGCCAGGTCCTCAAGGCTAACATGACTGACAAACAAGCCATGGGACTGCTGTTTGTAGGGTATAGATTTTTAAGGCTCATCTGAAGGACATCTCTTTGACTATCCTCTTCCCTAATGGCATCTTGAGGCACGGGTCCATATGCCCTCCAAAGGCAAAAACAGCTCCTACAGACCCTCCAACAGCACGTCTCCGCATCCCAGCACAGGAAAACACTGCTTTGGACATCAGTATGTAAACTGCTGCAAGGGAACCATGGAATACTGAGCTCAAGACACAGCACATCAAAGATAGGAGGGCTCATTTTCAAGCAGTTCAGCTTTGTGCCTCCCAGTTCTTCTCAAATCGCAGCCGAAATCTCTCTCTTCTCCTCTGCCACAAGTTATTTGCCAGCTGTAGCTACGGATCATGTTTAGATGCCTATAGCTTCATAAAACCATTTCAGGCATACATTGAAATCAATCTGTGCACACAAGGGCAGGCCTTGGCTGATGTGACTCAGCAAACCTCTGTTGCAGTCACCAGAGCTGTGATGATTTATGCCGGCTAAAATTTTCCAGAGGGGTAGCCGTGTTAGTCTGTGTACAGCAAAAGCAGCAAGAGTCCTATGGCACGTTATAGACTCACAAATTTCTTCGAGCATAAGCTTTCGTGGGCTACAACCCACTTCGTCAGAAAAGCTTATGCTCGAACAAATCTGTTAGTCTGTAAGGGTATGTCCACACATATCTTTTAAATCAAAATAACACTGGTTATTTCGATTTAAAAAAGATTAGGTCCACATGATGTTTTCTTGTTTCAAAATGACGAGCTCTGTCATTTCGAAACAAGAGACGTTATTTTGAAATAGCTTAAACCTACTTTAATTCGAAATGTCTGTTATTTTGAAATGGTTATTTCAAAATAACGCCATTTGGATGTATTATTTCAAAATAACCCTTATTTCGAATTAAGACTTTTGCCCTTTTCTTTCCCAGGGTGCCTTCCTTTCTCTATATATTGGGTGGGGGCATGGCCCAGGGAGGGGGCCTTGTTGCCACACCTCCCATAGTGCCCCTCTCCTGATTCGAAATAGCAAGTCCTGTGTCTGGACTTGCTATTTCTATTTGAGGTTTTAACTTATTTCGATTTAAGTTAATTCAAAATAAATGATTTTATTTTGAATTAGCTTATTTTGAATTAACTTATTTGAAATAAGCATCTACGTGTGGACATAGCCTAAGGTGCCACAGGACTCTTGCTGCTTTTGCCAGCTAAACATCACTCTGCAAAGCACTCTGGATATGATATGCTACACAAGGTGAATGCTGTTTCAGGCTGGCCACAAAGGCATTTTTTCATCCTGTACCCATTTTCTGCAACTGATCAGGGAGCTCAGAGAGGTTTTGCAATTTGTTTGTCTAAAGCTTTTCAGGGCTTTTGAGGGCCCCAGGGGTCACCAGAAAGGACATGCCCTCTGTCCTGGTGTGAGTATTGTCCCCACCCATATCACAGCAATGCTGTAATTCCACATGGCCAGACCATCAAAGAGGCATTGCCCCATTATCAGCCACACGTGATAGTGTCATTCCCTGCATTTTAACATGACAGGTATAGAGGTTATTAAATACAAAGGGGAGCTCATTTACTTCTCACCTTTTTGTGGTGCTCAGGGCTGCATCCTCTCACCATGAGAGGGTTGGTCCATCATTGCCCTTGTGTCCTCATTGCACAAGGCCAGGGGAAAACACCTTCCCACTGATTTGACAGGAAGTGTGCAGGGGTGTGAGTGATGATGCGCAGAACAGGGAGAACAAGGCCCAAGTGGAATGCAGCACTGGGTCCCTGGTGACTGATTCTGAGTTCACACTGGAGCAGCAGCTCCACTGAGCTCCATCACTGGGCCAGATCCTCCTTTCACTTCAGCCTCACTCCACTGGCTGCAGGGCAGCTGCTCCCCATTCATCCCGGTGCAAGAGAATGGAGAATCAGCCCCTTACCTTTCCACCACTCACTCAGCTCAATTCATGGCTAGCCAGGTTCAATGTGGCAGGGCTGTGGTGGCAAACCCAGCAGGGCCAGTAAGCTGGTTTAAATCCGAGCCTACCTCCTGCCTGAAGCTACATTTTAAAAAATTTTATCACTGAAATGTTTCTGTCAATATTACATCCCTCCAAATCCTATACAATCTACCAGCATCCTTCCATGGGGCAGCCTGTATGAATTGCTGCTGGACCAGTCATTTGATTTTGTTTTTTCCTTAAGAAAAATGGAAGTTTAAAAAAGAAAAGAAAAAGAAAAAAGACAGGGGCTATGGCATTTGCTTTTGCCAGCAAAAGTAAGCCCGAAAGCCTTCTGCCATTCCGCTTCCTGCTGTCTGCTGAGTTGTTCTTCTATGGATTCACATGCTACTGGACATCAATGAGGCAGGCAAGTTAAAAGAAAATTGCACTACACTGTGCTGCAAACCTGTGCTTCGCGGGAGGTAAATGGAGTTCAGACAGGTGAAACCCCCTCCCCTAGATGGCAAAGCCTTGGTGGACTACTGTTTCTTTGTCTGGCTTGGAAGACAGCTGCCTCCGGGTGCCCTTTCTGGGTGTCCTGAGGTGGTTGAAGGAAGTAGGGGGCTTGGTTTGGGGCACAGGGTGGAGGAAGGAATCCAAGATGCATCTGATATTGTGGTTCCAGGGCAGAGAATGTGGCATCCCAGGACTGTACAAAACATTTGCAATGAAGAGTGTGGAAAGGTTAAAACAGTTCCGAGATATCCCAAAAAACCTTCTCGACTGAGCCAGGACTGGCTACCGCCTACCCAATCCCTCCCCATTGGTCCCACATCCACAGAGACTGAGTCCCTCTGGAACATCTGTGCTGTGGCAGGTCAGGTCTGGGAAAGGCATCAGGCCTCAATGGCCCCCTTATCTCTCTGACTTCACCTTGTACCTGAGGACCAGGTAGGCCAGGAGCCGCAGAATGAGGAAGAAGATGCCCAGGATGATAAAGTCCAGGTAGAGTTTGGCCTCTTCCACATCCAGCTCCTGGAGGATCTTGCTGGGATTCTGGAAGGGGCACGATGTCTCACGGCACTCCAAGTCCTCACGCTCCATGGCATAAATAGTGAGGATGACACCCTCAAAGCCGTACCTGCACCAGAGCACAAGCAATGTTCCCACCAGCTGTGCCCTGGATTTGCACAAAGGCTGGGGGGCTGCTGGCACTGGATCCTGTGGCAATGGGGGAGTCTCTGGACTGCTCTGCAGGAGTGGGTCAGCCACAGGTCACACTGATTCTTCTACACTTGGGGGCCTGGGGCTGGCCAGCTGCAGAATGGACCCCTCTGGCTCCCTGCCACATAGACAGATGCCCATGAAATTGTCTCCTTTAATTTGGCTGTCTCCAGCCCCTAAAGCAGGGGTCTCAAACACGCGGTCCCTAAAGCTATTTCCCGCGGCCCACGATGATACGATTGTTACTGATATTGTTGTATGAAAAGGTTTCAGTGGTGCGGCCCTCGGGCTAACATACTAGCACTCATGTGGTCCTCATGCAATGTTCCCTCTAGGCTGCGCGCATGCATGCACGCACAGGAGCCCTGACTCTCCGGCACACACCTCACTGCCGGCCGCGCAGGGCCTGCAGCTGCGGCTCCTTGCCAGCCCCAAATACACATTCTTCCGGCTGACAGGAAGCTGTTCCACGGAGTTGAAAATCTCCTCTGAACATGCTCAGGGCAGGAGATGTTAAACTTCCTGGCACAGCCTCCTGCCGCTAGGAAGAATGGCGGCAGCGAGGGGCATGCTCCACTTGGGAGCAGCTCTGGCAGCCAGGGGAGTGGCCTGAGGGAGCCGGGGGGAAGGGGTGCCAGGCGGTCTGGGGGAAGCCGGCTGGAAGGCGTGCAGAAAAAGCGCTCCAGCTCTGTAATTTGGGGAAGCATCGCCATCTGCCTGCCTGCCAGGAAGGTGCTCAGGGGGAGCAAGCAGCTTCCCCAGGACTAGGCTTGCCAGACATCTGGCAAAAGGGGGACATGTCCTCCTTTTTACATTCATGTCCTCCATCCAGCAGGCATTTTAAAAATCAGTGATTATTTCCTGCTTCTTACTTTATGAACAGAAGGTTTTTTGGGAAAAAAAAAAAATCACACCCAACACAGGGCTTGAATCCGTGAGCCTGAGGCTATGTTCACACACAAAGTGCTTGTTTCAAAACAAACGGTTTTGAAATAATGTGTTATTTTGAAACACCTTATTTCGAAAGACAAAAAAGTGTCATCGAAATAAGGGAAACAAAATAGCATGTCCACAGTGTGGGCCTGCTATTTCACTTTGGCGGGGGTGGGGTGGGGGTGTTTCAGATCCCTGCAGGGTAAGAGAAGCCAGCAGCTCACCCTGCAGGGGGCTGCAGACCCCGGAAGGGTGAACTGGAGCCGGGCGCCTCACCCTGGCAGGTCTGCAGTCCCCTGCAGTCCCCCGCTAAGCACCCTGGGAGGAAGGTCAAATGTTGTTTCGGAACAGTTTGTTCCAAAAGAACATGTCCCCACGGGGTTGTTTCAAAACCATTGGTTTTGAAACGGAAGGAGGTTTAAGCCATTTCAAAACATGGCTCCCACTTCGAAACAAGGGAACCCCTTGTTTTGAAATGGGAGTACATTGTGTAGACATGCTGTTTCTTATTTCAAAACAACCTCTGTTGTTTCAGAATAAGAAGCCTGTGTGAACACACCCTGAGAGTCTGCTGTACACATGGGGAACAAAAGAACCTGCAGAAAAATCAAGGGGAAGTGGAATATACCATTTCCCTTATTCTTAGAGGCTTCTGGGACAACAGGCTCTGTGGTTCAGTTGGTTGAGTAACTGATTTTCAATTTCAGGGTCTTAGCTTTGAGCCCTGTTCTGGGTGTTTTGTTTTGTTTTGTTTTTTTTGACTCTTGCTCCCTACAAAAGGACTAAATTGGGAAAAAAATAGAGCAAACCCTAATAAAATGAAAGAAAATAATGTATACAGTGAATAAAATTACTAACATGGACAAATTAAGTAAAGCAAATAAAGGAGCATATTAGAATTGATTAGAAACAACAGAGCACAATTTTTTTTTTAAAATTGTAAAACGGGCTGCTGTGGAAAATGAAAAAGCAGCAAGTCAACTTTTTTTTAACTTTTTAGGTGCTTTTCAAATTTATATTTGCAAATTTAGTTTTTTAACTTTTTTTTTTAGTTTCATGAACATTAATGAAAGGGTCATGAAAAACTTTCATTTACTGAAAAAATGAGTTTTCAGCAAAAGAAAACATTTTTGGTAATTTTTTATTTTAAAATAATTTAAAGAACAGCAGACTTTGCACTGTTTTCATTATCATTACCATTTTCCATGACATAAGCAGGGGTGGCTAAACTCATGGAACTCAAGAGCCACACAAGTTGATTATAAAACCTTCAAGAGCTGCACTGAGGCATATAGTCATATACTTTTATCTACTAAATTGATTTGCTGATGTTCTTCCGCAAGCCACACTTCTTCATTCAAGAGCCACATGTGGCTCCCGAGCCACAGTTTGGCCATGCCTGTAATATGGTAATAATAATAATAATAATAATAATAATAATAATAATAATAATAATGTTCCCTCTAAGGTGATGATGCAGCTGAGTAAATTATGTACATGCTTGGGCAGGCCAGTGGGAAAGGGGCCTGATAAAGGTTGAGGAACTTGCTCAGCTACATCCATAACTTGCAACAGCTGCATCATCACATTAGAGGGAACACTGCATGCTGATTTGAGTTTGAGACCCCTGCCTTGAAGGAAACTGTAGGCCTGTACAACCCACCTGCAGTCACAAGGGGGCACCATCCCTCCTGGGTCTTTGCCTCTTCTGTCTCCTATCATTCCCCAATCACAATCATTCCCTGGAGAAGGATGCCACAGCCTGAGAAGGGGTCCCTGGAAGGCTGTGAGAAGGAAGGTAGCTGGGTGACCCTTAAAAGTCCTCAGGCCAGGCCTGAATCGTCTGCAAAGCCCTCCCAAAGGGACACTGTGGGAGGTGTTAGTGGGGATGTTGGGTAGTCACCATCCATGCGCGAGCATTGCCAGTGCAAGATTCCCACCGCCGCTGTGAGCCCCACCTGACGTAGGAGACGTATGAGGTCCATTGTAGGTACATGGGGATAGTCTTGAAGCTGACGAAGAAGCCCGAGAAGAGTAGGACAGGAATGGCAGTGACCGGTCCTACAAACGTGGCCACCTGCAGGGCAGGGGTAGCCCAGAGTCAGGAGGCCCAACCATAAGGATGGGGGGTATGTATGGTCTTTGCACATGCTCCATGTCATGCAAAGCCCTTTCCCACACGTGCCCCAGTGTGCACACACACTGACAGCCACGTGCAATGCACACAAACACTCGCTTGTCCACAGAACATTCCTGCGTGCACTCACACATGTGTGGGCGAGTGATGCACGTGCCTGCGTGCTGACACTCTCAATGCCATGCCCCTGCAGTGTAGACACCCTCTCATACACCCACAGCACATGCACTCTAGTCCTTTGCTTGCTCAACCACGCACCTCAACCAAGCATAGCAGTGCAGACTCTTCCACTGGCTGCTCCTGACCCCGTATGTCCCAGGATCCCTACTAAAATCAATGCCCTGTCTGACCTGCAAAGAGGTGGATGCTGCTCCGATCAAAAGCCCAAGGGACTGTGCCACCAAGGCAGTAGAGGTGGCGAGGGCAGAGAAGAGGAGGAAGCGTGTGGCCTCTGGAGGCTGGCCCGTCATCCAGTACACAATGCTGCAGTAGGCTATGGGGCAGATCACCTGCAAGGGATGCAAGGGAGACAGGTCGAGACCCACTTCCACTATGGCTCCACACTGACCCCTGGACCAATGGGGTCTCCATACCCCTGCTCTGTGGCTCCAAGTATCACCATGGTCCAAGTTACATTGTGAGTGCCACAGGGCAGGGATATGGGAATTTCCAGACTCCAAACATAACAGTCTCCAATTGGGTCAGGGCCGAAGATGTGCAATGAGCAGCAGGACCCAGCAGAAGCCAAACTTGGATCTCTCTATAGGCAGAGCAGCCAAAGGGCCTAACCTAGGAGACCCTATTGCATCTCCCCTGTGCTGAGTTCTCACCTGGAAGGGCACATCTGCCATGGTCTTGGCCAGGTAATAGGCCTTCAGGCTGTACCAGTAGTTCAGGTGCTCTCTCAGGAACACAGACATCTCCAGAGGAACTGCAGGGCAGACGGATGCAGCAGATTAGGGTGCCCTGCATTGGGCTGATTCTAGGGTCCCCTGGCTTCACACCTGAAGAGAAGCTGAGGGGAATTGACAGATGGTCCTTCAAAGCCCAGTAGCCCTGTCAGATGATTCCTGGGATGGCTTGGAGGGGCTGAGTCCAGCTGGAGCTGCATGGCTGGTTCTGATCCACAATGTACCCACTACCTCTTTCTTGGATGCCCACACCACCTTGAGCAAGGGATACCATTGTTTACCCTCAAGAACTGAACTGGGCCTGGACCTAGTTACGCTCCCCCTGCCCACTGTTACAACATCAGACTCTCACAGGCCTGGCTTAGGGGAGTGACCCCACTCAGGCTAGGGCCAAGGAAGCCTGAGTTACCAGCTGATGCAATGACTGGCTTGGGTGTTTCAGTGCAGCACAGAAAGATCCCAGTGACCAGGCTGGCCCGCCCTACCAGCTCACTGCTGGAGCTATCTGCAAGCCCACAGGAGAGATGGGACAGGGTGAGTTCCTTACATGTCAGGACCGTGGGCATCAGTGCAGCAAACATAAGGAAGAGCATGGAGAAGAAGAGGAAGCCAGTGTTGTTGAACACCTTGCTGGCATCGTTGCCAATATGCAGATACAGCAGCCCAATGAGCACCCCAATGCAGATGTGGGACATGAACCTCAGGTGGGTCAGGACCTGCAGATGCAAGAGGGCCCTGGCACTCAGAGGAGCAGAGCCACAGCCTGCCACAGCCCTGGACAGGCCATGTCACTTGCTGAGCACCCTCCTCCCCCCCAACAAACAGGGAAGGCAGCAAAATGCACCCACTGTGGGGACTGATGAGTACCCGCTGGCTCCCCCAGGGAAGGAGCTCCCATGATGGAGTTTTCCCCTCTCTTCTCCAGCCACAGTTCTACCTCCAAGCCACCCCCTTAGTCCTGCCTCCAGCATTCTTATGGGGCCCCTCTCTTCCTAACCCTAGCCTTGCTCTCATAGCATCAGCTCCCTCTGGCCTGGCTTTGGTCTCTGCCCCCTCCCTGCGTCCCCCAGCCCCATTACCGTGTCTCTCAGGATGGACAGGAATGTTCTCTTGAAGAGGATACAGAACTGGGTCGTGGTGCTGGTGGCGAACGTGTGGCTCTCGATGTGATCCACATCCTGGGGAAGTGGGGTAGGGACCATGGCAAAGACACAGAGGACCAGGGAGCTGGTGACTCCCAGCCCTGACACACAGAACCCACTCTGTAGGCATCCCTTAGGACTCCAGGCACCAGCTCCAACCACAAAATCCTTCTTGCCCCCAGCTCCCCAGGGACAATGTTACCAGACCAAGCCAGAACCTGTCATGCCCCTCACCCCAGATCCCAATGCCATCCCATTCCCTTTCACACCCTGGGCATCCTCAGAGTAGGGCAGAGCTGTAGACACACTGGGGAATGCCATGATGGGGGCAGGCATGGCCCAGGACCTCTGGGTGCCCTGGTACAGGGGGAGATCTCAGAGAAGAGGCACTGCCTGGGACAGAGGGTGGTACTAGTGCTCCATGAGTGTCCAGGTAACACAGTGATGATGGGCATCCTAAACTCTAGAGATGGACTAATGGATATTGCTCCCGCAAGGGCAAGAACAAGGTATGCACTGCTTCCAGTTCTCATCCGCTCACGTCCACCCACTCCCTTAAGAATTGACCAGTGAGAGAGGTGCCACAGACACTGCTGTCCCAGTGATATTTCCCATAGCTGATCCATAGCCCAAGCCCACCTGCAGGGATAGAACCCAATAAGTTGGGAATTTGGGCAGTTGGTGCAAAAAGGCCTGGGGTCTCCTTGCCTCCCTCCCCAATCTCAGAATCACCATACTGACCGTCACGCAGGTAGTTGGGCAGGAGGAGTCCGTCTTCTCCGGGCTGCTCTTCTTCTCGGCCATGGCGCACATCCCATTCTGGACGGCCCGGAACAGCAACGGGTTGAGGTCGCCATACTCGCCTGAGGCCACTTCAATAACTGAGGGAGGGACCCCGAAGAGCAAGTGCTGAGACCCTGTAGGCTTAGCCACCCTGCCCTGATGCTCGCAGCCAGGTGACACTCAGGGACAGCTGGGGACCCCTATCCCCAGCAGCAAACTGCCAGAATGGGCATGTGGGAGGGTGGGTTCTGCCCTCCATCTAGGGCAGGCTAGGAATTAGTCTTGTCTGCTCCTGAAAACCCAGGTGGGTGACAGTGATGACATAGGCAACCCCACGGGAGTAGCCACCTCCTCATGGCTATGAGTTAAGGCTGAATTAGCCAGGCAGGGCCCCTTGACCCAAACCTGGTGTGGTGAGGTGCAGTCCTATTGATATAATCCACCTAGGCTTTTGGCAGAGGTGTGGAAGGAGACCCCACACACGCCTGCCTGAAGCCCATCTGCACAGAATGGAGAGCGCTTTGCCCTCCCAGATCCCCTTCCCTCAAAGGCTCTGTTTGCACTTTGCATTGTTTGTCTGTGAATTCTGGTGGCCAGCAGGAGTCACCAACCCCCCTCCCCACCTGCTCTGGGGAGCTCTCTCGTGCGTGGCCCTGCTCAGCCAGCTTGATAAGGGGACTGGCTGCAGGCCAGGGGAAAGGCACTGGGAACCTGGCTTCACGAGGGCACTCACTGAAGTCAGCCGGGTTGTGGTAGGTGGGGCAGTGCAGGCCCAGCCCTTTTAGGTAGGGGATGAGATTGGTCATCACCCCTTTGAAGATGCACTGGCCTTGGCTCAGGATGTACAGCTGGAAGACAGAAATGGCAGCAAGTTCCATACTAAACACAACTGCCCAGACACTGAGATCTCATGCTCCCAGGGACTGGATGCAAGCCAGTGGAGTGGTCCACCTCTTAAGCACTTCCCTGCAAGGAAGGGGGAGCTGGCAGGGAGCTGACCAACCAACTGAGGGATGCTGTCACAGCATACTGGACTCTGCACCACAAGTGGTGGAGATTGGGTCTTCATTTTCTATTGCCTGATGCTCGAGCTCCCGGTGACTCTGTAAGGATCTTGCTTAGCATCTGTGTGCCCTTCTACTCCAGACTCAGCAGCTGGGGCAGACTGGTTCAACCAGCTACCACGACCATTTCCTCCTTGGAGGCAGGGCAGTGAGTAGCTGGCAACACCTGCAAAGCATGGGGGGGGGGGGAGGCAGACAGGGGACTCACCCACCTTGTCGAACATTTCAAAGAGCTTGGCACTGGGCTGGTGGATCGTGCAGATGATGGTGCGACCCCCCTGGGCCAGGGATCTCATCAGAGAGACTACTTGAAAGCAAGAGGCACTGTCCAGGCCACTGCAGCCAGGAAAGGGAGAAAAGAGAATGAAGAGGGGTTTGTAGGGAGGGGAAAGAAAGGAGAAGTGAGAACCAGGGAGATGAAGAGAAAAGAAACGTGGGAAAGGGAGAGGCTCCCCAACTGCTAAAATAGAAAACAGAACTGCCCACTCCCCCAGCCTGGCTACACAGCATCATTCACCACTCAGCGCACCCCGTGCTGGTTGGTTGGAGAAAACTCTTCCTTACAGTTCTCCTCCCTGCAGAAGATGTGGGGAGATCTCCTCCATCCCGACTCCAGACTCAATCCACATTCACCCCTGGCTGTGGTCTCCTCTTCCCCTGCTTCTCAGATGCAGGCAATATGCACGACGCCATGCTCAGGCCAGGCCCCCCATGCAGCTCCAGGGGCTGGCAATAGCCACAGGCTCCCAAGGTCAGGGAACCCCACACTGGCCTGAAGCAGCAAAGAAGGGAGGTCCCATAAGCGGGTGCAGGCACGCAGCACTCACCTGGTGGGCTCATCGAAGAACATGACTGGGGGGTTGTTGACCAGCTCTAGGGCGATGGCAAGGCGCTTGCGCTGTCCCCCAGACAGTGACATGGTGCGGGTGTAAGCGCACTCCAGCAGCCCCAGCGCTGTCAGGATCTCGTTCACCTGGGCCCGGCATGGAGCAGAGTCACACTCTGACTTGGCATGGAGGGCCATCTGGGCACTTACCCCTCATCACAGCCCAGCCCTGAGGGACATGAGGCCTCCGTGGAGACAGCTGGGAAAGAGTCTGAAAGGTGCTAGGGTCCCACAAACAGTTCTTACCCCCTGCTCATGCCCCATGTGCTCAGTCTGTGTCCCCACTTCCCCATGCCCAGCCTGTACCCTCCACTCTCCCACGCCCAGCCTGTGCCTGCACCTCCCCATGCCTCCTGTGCCCAGCTCATGGCCCCCATCTCACGCAGGCCTCCAAGGGTCTCTTCCTTTGCTGGTGTATTGAGCTGTTAAGAAGGCTGGAGGAAGGAAAGGGAAGGAATTCCCTGAGACCCCTTTCGTCCTGTGGGCAGAAGGATAGGATGGGCCCTTCTGGGCCTGGCAGGGCTGCCCAGAAGTGCCGCCCTCCCTTGAACCACTTTGGGTATTGAGCAGGGACCCCAACTCACCAGCTCCTTCTTCACCTCCTGCTTCTCATTCAGCTTCAGGTTAGCAGAGACCTATGGGGCAGGAAGCAGACACAGGGATTTTCAAAGTGGCCTGCCCAGGTCCCTGGCGGGAGGGTCAGGAGTCTCCCACCTCTGTCTAAGATGCCATTGTAGACCAGGCACTCTGGCCTAAGCTCTGCTGACCAGAACCCCAGGGATGGGACAGCGGTGGGTGGAGGGCTGGGACTGAGAGGCACAGGCAGAGTTGTATGCCTGGGAAGAGCCCAGAGCTAGGGTGAGTCCACAGGCTACAGGCTGCAGAGCCCCATGAAGGGAACTCCAGTACCTGCAGGGTCTGGCTCAGCTCCCCCAGCTTTCACAAGCACCAAACTCCCCCAGTAGCAGCTTCTGCAGGCTGGTTCGTAGACCCCCAAGTGTAAGGCCTTGTACCTGAGGTTCCACATTCCCCATGGAGACTGTTCTTAATCCAACATAGAGTGGGGAGAGTAAATGTACACAGAATGGCACTAGCTGCATACAAGCCAATTGGATCACTTCAGAAATGAAGATGACCTCGTGCCCTCGCATCTCCATACAGCCACACTGGGTTAATCTAGCCCAGGTCCTGTGCCTGTGCCAACTTCTGGATCTCAGAGTCAAACATAGCTCCAATTAGGCAATCCCTCACTGCTGTTCCACCGTCCTGCAGCAGGAAGGCTGCCTTTGAGCCCTGTTTCTGTCCCCACTACCTAGCTCAACTTGCTCACCATCATGGCCTCTAACACAGTCAGGTGTGGCAGCAGCATGTCGTCCTGCATGATATAGCAGGACATCTTGCGGAAAGTGCGCAGGTCCCTCTGCCGGCCGTTCACCAGGATCTGGCCCTTCATCCCTGTCTCCCTGGGGGATGACAAGCCAAGATGCAGAGATCAGCACCAGCGTGGCAGAGAGAGTGCAGATCACTCCCACCCAGGCCTCTCTGACAGTGCACTGCACTCCGGTCATGACCAGAGCCCAGGGAGGCAACAACTGGTTCTTGCTCTCAGATGCAGAAGTCTATCCCTTCTCCTCGGATCCCACCAGGTTATTCCTCACCTGTAACCAGCCAGGATGTTCATGAGCGTTGATTTCCCAGCCCCCGAGGGGCCCATTATCCCGATGAGTTCCCGCCGGCAGAACTTCCCGGACAGGCATTTCAGGAGGGTCTTGTACCCTGGAAGAGGGGCAGACAGCAGAGTGGGAACCCAGAGAGCTGCCAGGGGGTGCAAGAGGACTGGGGAGCCTGTGGCCTACCCCAGCATGGTGGCCACGATGCCAAGGGCCAGCCTCCACCACCGAGCTGAACCCACCCCCTGGAATGGTAAAACAGCCTCAGCCTTTGGTCCTTCTTTGGCACCTTCAAGGGAAGATGTGGATTCTCTGTCCCTGGCCAACCTCACATCCAGACTGGGGCCTCTCAGGAAGGCATGCTTTAGTCAAAGCTTCAGGCTAAGTATGGGAGTAATAGGTGAAATGCAATGGCCTGCCTGTATTATATAGGAGATCAGGTCAGATGAGCAAGCAGTCCCTTCTGACCTCAACTCCATCAATCAAAAGCCCTTATCAATTGCTGGCCAGGGTCATTCTCCCCATGTGGGTTGATGGGGAAACTAAGGAACAGAATGGGCCATGCACACAGCAGGTCAGGGAGAGCTTCAGGAAGAAAGCACAGGAGCCTGGACTCTCAGCTTGTGCTTGGTTATCCAACCATCCACAGAAACCTTGAGGACCTCCCCCTCTCCAGACTGTACTGCTCTCTGAGCCCTGGTGCCACACTGCAAGCTTGCAGACACTGTATCATTAGCCACTGTGTTACAAGCAGGCAGCGAGCTGCAGTCTGGCAACTGCTACAAACATACCCCCTACTTCACATGGGATGGACACAGCCCATGGCAGAGCTAGCAGGCCTCCATCCTAACTGGTGACCTGGAAGGAAAAAATCCTGCCGTGCTTGGACCCCCAAGTCCTCAATAGGCCCCTGTGCTAGATCAGGCAATCTCCTGCCATCTCCTGGACAAACCCCACCAAACTAAAGTTTATGTCTCTTAGTAGTTCATTTGATTACAGATGCATGTGTCCATGTCACTGTGGGATTGGATGGCATTTCTTTAATATAGAGGTAGGACTATCATAAACACTGGGAAGCATGATGAGCTTTAAAGAACTCTTTTAAAATGAGGTCAACCTTTTAGTGGAGTGGGTTTCCTAAGAAATACCTGGGAAGAGGGAAATGCAAATCATCTATCCCCAGACCCGTTCCTTTTTGAAGGAAAATCCCACTCTCTGTTATAGGAGGAGAGAATCAGCGGCCCAAACTGGAAAAAAGAGTGACTCTTAGATTGGTGTTTGTTCTAAGAGCTTGTGTGAACTTGTGACCACAGAAAAACTCCTTGGTGGAGTTCAAAGGCTGGTTTACCCACCAGACTCCTTGTGGGAGCTGGGGTGATCTCTGGCAAGCTTATGCTTTTACGTTAAGAATAAATGTGCTTGCTTAGAAAAAGCTGCAGCCAGGATATCCGCCTACATCATCCAAGGGTTCCTTTTGGCCTTAAACCTGATGACATGCAAGCTGTGTGGGGACTTAACTGTGGGCAGTGGCACAGTTCAGAGCCTTCGATGACAAAGCAGAGCAGAGCAACCTGTTGAGGTTGTCTGACTTTGTTGGGGAACTCACAGCATAGGCAGCTAGAGATAACCTGAGACAGGAGGGAGAGAGTCACAGGTCTCCGACTAAGAGGAAGAAGTACCAGCATGGGTGCCCTGAGGGAAATACAGATGCAGCTGCTCTGAACGGTGACATCCTGTTCATTTTCATTGCACTGACTTCAGACAAATGCTCCACTCGAATTTCCTTGCCCCCACTGGGTGAGGTCCAAACACATGCAGGCCCTGGATCTGCCTGGAGTTATGGGCCTTAGCAACAAGGTGACCCAGAATATGTTAAGGGTCATTACAGAAGGCAGAATAGGAAATGCAGCCAGTGCAGATCCAAACACTCAGGCACATTCCTAGCAGTACAGCCTGCCTCCCTGCTCCACCTACTTCCACAGGGCACCAGCCTGGGTCCAGGCGCCTCCTATCTAAGCTAGCCAGTGTTGGGCTGCCAAAGGCCCAGATTCCACCAGACCATTTGGCTCCAGTACGTCGACTGCAGATGTACATTCCAGGAAGCCAAGGTCAGCAGAAGGCTCCCTCCACCGCCACCCCCTTCCCTTCAGCACCCTTCAGACTCTGTCTGATACCCAGCTGATAAGTTTCATGCCCGGGGCCTCTATGACCATTCAGAGAACAAAGAAGACATGACAGGACTAGTCAAAGGATGGGCAAATAGCACAGGACAGGCAGGGGCAGGGACAGAACATACTGGGAGAAAGCATGGATCCTAAGGGGACAGCGTGCAGATTAAACTAGGATGGAGAGCAGGCTAGGGATGAATGGAGAGTGGATCATATCGGGATGGCAGAAACCAAGCAAAGTGGGATAGCAAACTGAAATGTGGAACTCCAGGGGACCCCACTTGTATCTCCCAGCACCCCCAAGATCTACCCCATGGACAGTCATTTATACCACTTCTCTGGCATCATGAACATAGTGGGCATGATAGAAACCCTGGGCTGGACTCCGCTATTACCCCCCTCTCTGCAAACTGGCAGTGACTGTGTTAGCTCCAGTGATGAGGGGGCACCAGGGAAACGAAGAGCAGCTCCTGTTCTGCGCAGCAGGGATGCCTTTATGCTTCACCAGCCTATGGGCCCCATGTAGCATGGTGCTGAATGCTTTCTCCTCTCCTCTCCAGCAGGTGGCCAGTACCTTGCAGTGCTAGGGCTCAAGATAAAGTCAGAGAAACTAGAATGGGGAGTTCAGGGGAGGCAGAAGAACTGCTGGGAGGGTGGAGACCAAGGTGGGCTTGTTGGACAGGGAAGAGGAGACTGTTCTGCAGATAGGGGTGGCGGTGAGCCTGGCATGAGATAAGGAACTCCTCTCCTCTTGTTCCCTTCACTGCCCACCCCTGACCAATAATGAGGGCAGAGAAGATCCTGCTGCAGGGCCCTGGGGGGCATGGATTGGGACTGAGATGCACAGAGGGATCTTTCCTTTCAGTGGTTGAATTAATCAATGCTGCACTGGCACACCCAGCATACTGACCGGCTGGGTTCTGCCCAGGGAGGGCTTTCTGGGAAGTAGCTGTCAGCAATACCAGCCCCCTTTCTGCAAGCTCTCTACCAGTTGGATCGATTTGCATGCTGACACCGGGCAGCAGCTGCCAATCAGTCCCAGAATTATCAGGGACGTCAAGGGTCTGATTAGCATTTTGCAGCGCTGGGAACAAGATGTCTCCCGGGGACGTGTGACACTGCCTCATGGCTCAGAGGAGCCTCACCTGAAGACAATTTTGGCCTTCTCTGGCAGAGGTGTCAAAGAAGGGGGGAAAGAAGGGGGAGAGTCAGACAGTAGGACTGGATTTGGATAATGCTGCATCCCACAGCAACAGACTAAAACGAAGGCAATCAAACCACAATGCTTCAAGGTAACAAGTGACTGCAGTGGCAGGAGACAAGTACCTTCCTCCCGGCTTAGGTTACTGAGGGCAACACCCACACACCATAGCTGGGGGGTGCATCAAAGAGAAAGAAAAGACAGGATGAGTGCAAGGAAACAGAAAGGCGGATTAGATTAGACCAGGAGGATGCCAGGTTCTAATCTAATAACCTGGACTGTATCTGCCTGCTGCTTACTGGCTGTTGCTCACCACAAACTTTGATGCTCAGATCTTGGGGCAGGGCTAGTCTTTTCATCACAGCTGGACAGGGTCTAGCATAATGCAAACCTTGCTCCCCCATAAAGGCCTATGAGAGCTACCACAGCACAAATACATAAATAATGATAAGTGGGTGTAGGTCTTGCAGGGCAAACCGTCTGTCTACCCACAGATCAGGTACAGGTGCCCACTCTGTTACACCCTTCCTCACACCAACACCATGGTAAAAATAAGAAGCCAACTTCCCACCAACAAGGTGTCTGCACCCAGCAGTCTGGGATCACAGGCATTCAGGGACTGGCTCACGGTTCTCTGTACCTTGGCAATGGCAGACATGGCAAGGGCCAACCCAGCAACCTTGCTAGCGTCAGCAAGCCACTGTGGTTTTGAAGGGGTTAACTCCTGGCATTAGCATCTGCAGCCACTGGGGTCACTCTCCTGGAAATGCCCACACTGCACTGTCCCTACTAACTTCTCTCCATGTAGTGCAGCTGAGCGGGCAAAGAAAAAGTGGGGTTCAGCCCAGAGCATCAATGGAAGCGTATGCAGATCAGCCTGGCATGCCTCCTTGTGGTATCAATCTCTAGGATTTAGGGGATGCCCCTTCTCTCTGCTCATGGTGTGTCATGGATCCAATATTGCCACTAGCTCATGGGGATTCTCCTCCAGCTCTATGATGGAAGGGTCTGAGTGCTGTCCCTGGGAGTGGCCTCGAAGCGGGAGGTGGCTGAGTAGAATTTCCATCACCCCTCCCTAATGGGCTGGTACGTGGTTTCAGCCCTGGGGGCTTCTCCCCTCATGTGGGTCATTGTTAACATACCCCCTTCCTTTTCTCCAGTGGAGGAGCTGCACCCCAGAATCTTTACTGCTGCCCCAGGGCCCTGTTGGACATTAACCTCACAGTCTGCATGGGGAAGCAGCTGGCACAGGGAGGGGACTGGTGGGACCTGCAAGGAGTCAGGACCAGCTTTATGGCCCCCAACCAGGGCTCCTAGGTGCTACAATAAAACCAGCCACAAACATCATCCCTGTGAGACCCACCAGTGGTTTTGCTGCAGTTCCATGAGTCCCAGCCAGGCTGGTGTGAGATGCTGAAGATGGGTATGTGGTGCCTTGTGACAAACCACTCCAAGCCTGGAGCAGCCACCCTGCAGACCCAGGCGGAGAGCTGCACCCCCCTCCTTAGCCATGCACAGCTGATGGCTCAGCACTGCACACAACCTCGTTGCGCTTCAGTCCAGGCTGCAGCTTGCAGCACAGTTACTCGAGTTCATTGACAGCCAGTAACCCCTAGCATGAGAGCCGCTGAGTCCTCAGCTCGCCCCCACATGCAAATAATCTTTGCAATGTTGAAACAGGGCAGTGGGCAGGATCAGTTAAGGCAATATAATGTAAGAAGCAGAGGGTTTAGAACCTGCGTTTGCAGAATCCCCAGGCAGTGGCTGCCACGGCACCATCACCTAACAGCCATGGAAGGATGGCTATCTCTGCAGAAACTCTGCAGTTTGCCTGGCAGCTGCCGCGGTGGGGACCATGCTGGGGCCTGCTCTGCAGCTGCTTTTCCTGCATGTCACACATCAAGGATCGCTTCCCTGTCCAGTTCTCTAGGGTCTGACGGAGCCCAGCAGGGCTGTGCGTGCTGGCAGAGTCCCAAACTAGATGTCTTTCCTCCATCTCACTGGAGCCCACTCTGCGTCCCCCTCCAATTACAGGCCCCTTTCAATCACTGCCCCCCATCCCCACAGACAGGAAGTGGGGGTTGCAGGTTTGTGGGAAGCAGACAGAGCAAATGAAAGGCAGTGCAGGGGCAGGATTGTGAGGGAAATCATATCTGAGAGGGGGCCTCACCGTGGCCCGACAGTCAAACCCCCTTGTGCAGGGATGAGGCTCGCATTCCCATCTCCCCCTATATCTCCTGCTCAGTTTGATGTTCCTGGAGAAAAGCTGTCTCCACGCCACTTGGGAACCCACAGACACCACTTGTGCAGGGAGCATGGCCTAGCAGTGGGGAGCCAAGTGTCAGGACTCCTGGGTTCTATATCCAGCCCTGCCAGTAGTCTCCTGGGTGACTTTGGGCAAGTCACAGCCCCTCTCTGTGCCTCACTTTCCCCACCTGTAGAAGGTGGGTCACCAGACATAGACAGAAGCTACATGAGTGCATGTCCACAGCCATGGGTGTGGACTTTGCATTACTGTAGTGAGAAGAGCTCCAGGCAAAGAGCAGTACCCCAATGTGCTGTACAAAGGCAGAACAAAAACACAATTCCTGCCCCAAAGAGTTTCCAATCTCATTGATCAAATGGAAATAATTATCCTGACCAGCCTGCTTGAACTGGGACTGGATATTTATTCTGCCAGGGGCAAACCCTAGATCCCCTCCTTCTGGTGGGAGCCTCAGTGGTTCAAGGGGGAGTTTTGCCTCCAATAAAGAGCTAGGAAGAGAGTCTGCCACCCATTGGAACCAGACAAACTATTTGCCTGCATAAAGGTTGCTCACAGGAGCAAGGATCAGACCCTGTGGAAGGGTCTCAGACTGCAGTCTGTTACATCAGCTCCCAGCTGATTCCTGTCCTTTCCTGTCCTTCCAGGCTGAGTACAAGCTGGACATGGTAGGCTCTGGGGGAGTCAATGCAAACACAGGGACTGATCCCAGAGAAACCCAGCCTGGACTGGGGAGATGCAGAGTGACCTCATCATTATGTGTGGGATGGTTAGGGTGACATCATCATTACAGGATGGGCAGGATGCAGTGTGACAGCACCAGTGCAGCAGAGGGTTCGGGTGACGTCCTGTTGCTAAGAGGAGGGTGACTAAGGCTAGCTCATTGCTTCTGGCAGGGCTGGATGAAAGCATTCCACCTGCTTCCAAACCCGCCAGAAGGGACCAGTGTGGAGGTCTGACTTGGGCCTGACGGGGTTCAGGTTCTGCTTAGAAGACACAAAAGGAAAAGGTAGCCAGGGGTGCAGTGGGAAGTCCTGTTGCAGGGGAACAATTTATAAACTGTGCATACAGCCCTCGTGTGCCAGTGCAGCTCTGGAGAAGAGAGGTGGCTCTGCCCACAGGCTGTGTTATTCAAAGGCACAGGCTGTGTTATTCAGGGCACAGGCTGCGTTATTCAAAGAGAAAGTATGGGGCAGTGGACTGAGTCGTGAACCTGCTTCCTAGTTCTGGCTCTGCCACTGACTCACTGGATGGCCTAGACAAGTCACTTGCCCTCTTTGTGCCTCAGTTTCCCCAAATGTAAAAGGGTGAATAATGATGCTTGATAAATAGACACATGCAGAAGCCATGTGGACACATGTTCACAACCATGGGCCAACTTTGCACCCTAAATGCTCAATTACAGAACTTCCTAGATGCCAGGGTTTGGAGAGGGAGATCTGCATATGGAAGGTGAAGAACTCCATTAGAATGTGGATCATTTACAGCTGAGGACCTAGGCACCCTTAGCTAAATTCACTGACCACAGTCCAGCCCAGAGAGGTGCATACTCACTGGAGGAGCTACACAGGGCCACAGTCAGCTGCTTATGCCTGAACAGTGCCTGCTTCCCAAGGAGCACACAGCTCAGGGTAACCCCAGTCTTTGTCCCCAAATTCCCATACCATGGCTAAGATTCAAAACCAGACAAAGAGAAGACTTCTAAGAAGAGAGCTGAGCCCTGAAAACTCACATCAGCAGTGATAATCATACCTGGCTCTTTTCATCAGTAGAGCTCAAAGTGCTTTACAAAGGCGGGCAATATCATTATCTCCATTTTACAGGGGGGGAAACTGAGTCACAGGGAGAGGCAGCAACTTGCCCAAGGCCATCCAGGAGGCTTGTGGCAGAGTTAGGACTAGAATAAGTTAGGACCAGCTCTCCAGGAACTCAGGGTACTGTGTGACCCACTAGGTTACACTGCCTCTCTGATAGGGACATTCACCTCTGTTTTAGGACGCCCTGGCCCTGGTTGTGCCCCAGCTACAGTCAATGTCCTGTAAAACCTGGGACAGGCCAGTAGCATGTCACCATCCCAAATGCATGCCCTGTCATTTCCAGTGCCTGTACATTTGTGCTAAGGCATCCTACTAAGGCCTGCTTGCTGCAGCTGCAATGATGTTCAACTCTCTCCTATGCTCTAAAAGCCTCCTTCTTCACCAGCCCTCGCCTCCCCCCCATCAGCTTCTCTCCTGTCTCCTGGGGTCATCTGATTGGCATCCCATTAATGAGGGGAGCTAATTACAGGAGACTACCACCTACCTGCTGCCACCAGCCTCCCCCAGCTCCCTGGGGCCCCGACTTACACACATGAAACAGGGATGCCACCAACGCATGGTTTGGTAGGTGCTGTCCTCAAAGAGTCTAGAGTGGGATGGTGGGAGAAGCAGGAAACTAACTCTGTGCCCCCCCGCCCCTCCCCAAACAAGCTTATTCCCCCATCAGCCTGCACAGGCTCTGATCTGACAAATCAATCAGGGGCTTTCAAGTGTCACTCCACCCACCCACCCTCCGGGATAACATGCCTGCAGTCTGCAGCAGCTTCCGACATAACCAATTTCTTTGTGGGGATTTGAAGCCACGAGTGCTCTTTTGTCATTGAAGTTTTGGCTGCCTGGGGCCATTCAGCCACTGAGGGCACTTTGCACAGATGTCCCTGTGTGGGCACTTCCATTGTGCCTCCTTAAGTGCTGCCCATGAATTTTCCTGGGTCTACTTCACTTGCTGTCCTCAACTGTTGTGTGGTGTTACTGGGTGCTGTCTGACAACTGCCAAGTCCCACCCCAGAGGTTACTGCATTTCAGTGGCAGATAAATAATCCCTGCAAAGCACTTCAAGATTGACGATGAACGTCACAACAGCAGAAAGAGGCTGGAGCCAAAACCTCAGAGGAAAACTCCTCCAAACAGACAGATACCCTGGCTTGAGCCCATCCTCTGCTCTGGGCAGGGAAGATAAGTCCTGGGGCTTGGGTGTCTGCAAGTTGGAACTAAAGGTTACTGTAGGTTATAAAGTGATAGTTTATCTGCCACAGGCAGTGACATAAATGTCTCCCCTTCAAGTTCCTGTCTGGCGGTTAGAGAATGTGGTGCAATCCAACTACAGCACTACATGGATGACCAAAATAAGAACAGCAGGGAAGAGTCAATCACTCCACTTCCCACACATGTGGTGATTTGGAACAGAGACCCTATTATGCTAGGTGCTGTACAAACACAGGCTGCAAATACAGCTCCTGCTCAGGGCAGGAGAATCTCTAGAATTCCAGAGATTTAGCAGGGACTTCCACATACCTCCGCTGGATGCCCATTCCTTGTAGAAGCCTGCTCAAAATCGCCAGCCGTATTTTAACATCCTTCCATGGACTCACTCCAGCCACACTCCCAGGATTTGTTTCATTCTTTTTCCTCCCCTCCCAGCTCCCTCCTCTCATTTTAGTTCTCTCTCTGCTGAATATTGGCATCTCTTGGATTTCCTTAATCAAATAAATAAGCAAGGAATCCTGGGGCACTTAGACTAACAAATTCATTTATTGCATGACCATTAGTGGGAGAAAATCCCACTTTGTCGGATGCTTAGGACTCCTTGCTTGTTTTGCTGAACCAGACTAACATGACTAGCCCTTCAGAACTTAATCATATACTGCACTTCCACAAAACACAGAAAAGAGTTTCCAGGGAGTAAGAGATCCAAACCACCATCTATCCAACTGAGAGCCAGAGCTCTTTGTTTCTGCAGCACCAGCTGACCCCACTCTTGGCCACAGATGCCACATAGAATATTAGTTGTAACAATGCATTTGAGTGTTCTTCTTTCCTTCTCCCCATGTGTTGTACTCAACAGGAATGCAAGCATCTCACACAGGCCTCTCTGCAAGCTCATACATGCCTCAACAGTTAACCCAGTATCACCAGAGTAAAATAAAACAGCGCAAAATGCATATCCTAACAGTAACGTTGCCACTGCAGCACAAGAGCCTTCTCCTCTGCAGTTCTGGTCACCTGTCACTCTCCAAGCCTCTGACACATGCATTTTCTTTTCAAAGCTCTCCCCTCATGCCTATATCTCTCCATTCCCTGCAGGGACACCAGTGGCATGAAAGATGCTACATCCACAGAGAGCTACCACATTCTTACCTCTCTTTCTCCACCAGGAGCCCTCACGGACAGAGTAGGACAGGTCAATAAACTCGATGTCCACAGCCGAACGCTTGGGCAGGTGCGAGAACCTCTGTGCTTCTGTGATGTGATTCTCCACCTTCTTCAGGTGGGTGGTCAGGAGAGGAGCATCCTGGGAACCGGCATTGCACACCGAGTCCTCCAAGGCGACGGAGACGCAGGTTGGGTCGAGCCCCTTCTCTGCCATAGCTCTGCTGTGGAGGGGGGACTGCACACACACACAGACACACAGGCCATGAGGCAGGCCGGTACTGATCAGCTGGGATGTCAATAATTCATGGAGCTCTGACTGGCCATGACTGGCTCTGTCAGCAGAGCCTAGCCCTCAGGCTCAGGCAGCAAAGCAGAAGCACCATGTTGCCCTCCCTCCCTTCCCCCAACCAGGTGGGAAGCAGGGCTGAGATCTATCTTTCCATTTGCCTCTTTACTCAGCAAGGAGGGACTTAAAGGAAAGGATGGAAGGAGTCAGAGGAGGAATTAAGGATGCCCCTTGTAAATCCAGCTGAGCAAGTTGCCCTGCCACTGGCTGTGAGCTGCTGATGCTCAAGGGAAAAAGCCCCTCCTGGCTTCCAAGGGGGGCAAGTGGCTGGGATGACAGTGCAGGGAACAGACAGACAAAGGTGTGATTTTACAGGCAATTCCCAGGACAAAAGGTCCCCTCTCCACCTATGTCTCTCTGGGTTAAAAGAACCCTGACCCTGCAAGCCAGCCCAGAAACTGTGGAAACGAATGCGATACAGATGTCTTATTTTATCACATAAGTCAGTGGTTCCCAACCTTTTGAGTATGAGGACCCCTTCTTAACATCAAAAAATTTCATGGATCCCCCAATGATAATAGTTATTGGGGACTGATTGCAGGCAGTGGCGCTGCAGAAGGGCAGTGGAGGACCTGGCCCCCACCTGCTCCCAACGTGTGGTGACATATCCAGGGTGAGGCTGCTCACAGCAGGCAAATACAATTTGATTTATGCAATAAATTTTAGAGCCCCCTCCAACATGGATCGCTGGCTGGCAGCAGCTGGGGCTGGATGTATTCATGGACCCCTTGCAATGACTCTGCAAACCCTCCGGGGTCCCCAGACCACAGGTTGGGAACCATTGGCATAAGTGAAGTAGTGGTCGGTATCAGTGTTTCCTTTACTGCTCCAATAATGGAATAGTATTGCTTAGTGTGGCATAAGTGGACTCCATCTTGTTAGTTTCTTGAAGAAAACTCTTTCCTGATATGGTAGTGTTGAAACTAGAAATACCTTGTGAATTCTCTCTGTGTGTGAGTGGAAATGTATGTGCAGGGTGCCAGCCTAGATGCCAGCCTAACCTGCTCTGACCACAACTGCCATCCTAATCCTGAAGGGCAAAGAATGCATCTCAATGATCCTGAAGTGCAAACAGATGACCCCAAAGTACAGAAGGATCCACCCCAGGAACCAACAAAATAGAGCAACAAGACACTGGCCCCACTTGCAAATAGCTGGTGATTAACAACCATGCTGAACCTGGAGGCAGCATGACACAGCAAGGTCCATAGGCTTACATGAGAGCCAGCAAGTATAAAAGAAAGGTAAAGAACATGGAAACTTTGGGTCTCCTTCTACAGTCATTTTGGAGCATCAAATTTGCAACCAACAGAGGCTCAGCTCCCTCCTTGTGCCCAGCTTAACTGGCCACTAGCCTGGCTGAGCTATGCGTACAAGGACTTGTTATCATAACACAACAGCTTGCAGAACTTCTAGGGCTTGAATTTGATTGGGTTTTTTATATACTTACATTTACAATAAACATGGCATATCACCTTCTCCCCCTGAATAAGATCCCACTGGCCTTTCCTTTTACAAGTATAAGAACCCCACCTGATCATCTGCCTCACTGCCCCAGCAGGTCACACAGGATCCTGGCTGATTCTCAGTAGCTGGAGCAGCTCAGGTTATGGTGTCAAGGGTGGGGCTAGGCCAGAGCTGGAGTGGGAGAGCTCAAGGGAAGGTGGCAACTTCTGCAAACGGAGGCATTCTTGCCTAAAAGCCAATCTGCCCCTTCATGGGGCAGCGCTAGGGAGGACATCCTCAGGCCCTGGGCACGGGGCTTCATTTGCATTCCCTTAGCACTTTTCAGGTAAGCAGCAGGTGCCCTAGTCAAAGTCCAACTGGTGCCACTCCAGTGAGAACAGGGCACAGTGAGCACCTCCACCACTCCCCATCTGGTGTGGCCACTGTGCGCAGGCCAGTTGCTGGTGCACTCCACCCCAGAGAGGGCTGCATGGTGGCTAGACTGGACAAGTGCGGTGGGACTGGCCAGCAGTGACAAGAGAACAAGCCACAGCTGTCTACATCTCATCTGGCTGCAGGGAAGCCCCAAATATGGGGCTGGAGGAGGGCGATGCTGAAGCAGAGCCTGCAGGCCCTTTGCCCCCTCCCACACATGGGGCTTAATGCCTCCTTAACCTCCATTTCCCCCGGCTGCAGGAACCTGGGCAGTGTACCTTCCTCTGTGCTGCTCCCCAGGATTTCCCTAACAGCCCCCTACACCCCTCCTGAATTTCTCAACACCCCCCAGTTGTCAGCTAGTAACAGTGTTATACCAAATTAGTGAGCACCCCCTAAAACTCTCCCTACAGCCCCTTAATTTCCCAACACCCCCCCCCCAGTTGTCTGCTAGGAACAGTGCTACACCAAATTAGTGAGCAACCCCCAAACCGCCCCCTACAGGCTCTTAATTTCCCAACACCCTCCAGTTGTCAGCTAGTAACAGTGTTATACCAAATTAGTGAGCATCCCCCAACCCTCCCCCTACATCTCCCTGAATTTCCCAACACCCCCCAGTTGTCCGCTAGTAAGGGTGTTATACCAAATTAGTGAGCACCCCCTAAACCTCCCCCTACAGCCCCTGCATTTCCCAACCCCGCAGTTGTCCTCTAGTAAGGGTGTTATACCAAATCAGTGATCACCCCCAACCCCCCCCCCCAATTTCAAGTCCGGCGGAGAATACTGTCCGCTCCCCACTGCAGACGGACCCACCCGCAGGCAAAGAGGGCTCTTGCCCCCCAGCGCCCGGCGGCCTCCACCCCATCCCCGGGGATTGCCGGGATGAGCCGATCCCACGCAAAGTTTGGGGCAGCGGAGCCAGCTGGTGCCCTCGGGGTCACCTTGATGCCTCCAGGGCTCGTGGCAGCGCCCCATGCACCCCCCTCCCGTCTCATTCATCCTCTGCCCCACCCCGTCCAAGCCGCAGCAAAACGGGGCGGGAGGAGAGCCGCGCCCCAGCACCTGCCCCCGGGCGGGCTTGCGGCGCTCACCGCCCGGCGATCGGGCTCGGGCTGGGCGGGGAGAGGCTGGATCCCCTCGCCCGCGATGCTGGGGCGACGCCTGCCCTCACCTTCGCCTGTGCAGACAAAGAGGCGAGGCCGGCTGCAGCCGGCGCTAGGCGCGAGGAGGGGCTGCTGCGGGCACGAGCCTCCCGTCGCCTTTGCAGCTCGGCGGGCCGGGCAGCATCATCGCCCACTGCAGTCCGCCCGTCCGTCCGTCCGCATCCCTCGCAGGTGAGGCTGGCTGGGGGCTGCAGAGGGCCTGTGCTGCTGCTTCTCAGCCGAGCAGCCGGCTAGGAGCCCCTCTGCAGCGGCTGGGCTGAGCTGCTGGCTCCACCAGCCATCCCTTGGGCCCTTCCACGAGGGTCCCCCCTAGCTTCTGCTGAATGTCAAAAGCAGGAGGTTGGGCTTTCCAGGCAGGTTTTACTTCCCTCGCCAACCCACCAGCTCCTCTTAAAGGAGCAGCAGCCGCACAACCGCAGCCACTTGGCTTGGCCAAGTCCCTGAAGGAAAGGCCCAGGGTCCCCAAACCCGCAAGCCACCTCTGTCTACTCTTCCTCCTTGTTGGCCCGTGGTCCGCTGTCTGGCTGCCACAATGGCCGCGGTGTGTGCCACAGAGCGAACGCAGCGCCGTTTGTACAGTGAGCACCCAGTCAAGGAACACGGGCGCAGGTCTCAGGAGGCTGGTTAGCAGGCAATGCTGCACCCAAGCTTGGTCGCTATAAGGAGGTGCTCACAGGATACCCACATCCCGCAGAGAGGGCAGCTACCAGCGTGGCTGCAAGGAGTAATTTTACCTCAGATAGGCAGCTAGGATCAGATAGCTAGAGCCCTGCACAGATACAAATACATGGATCTGTATCCGACCTGCATCCACATGAAATGGTCCACGGATATCCATGTTGTATCCGTGGATGCAGATATAATGCAGATATCTGCAGATATCCGCATATTTGTAGGGCTCTAGCTCAGTGCAGATAAAAATATGTAGATCCGTATCCGATCTGCATCCACAAGAAATGGTCCGCGGATATCTCTGTTGTATCTGCGGGTGCAGATATAATGCAGATATCTGCGGATATCCACGGATTTGCAGGGCTCTACAAATAAGTGGATCTGTATCCAACCTGCATCCACAAGAAATGGTCCACAGATATCCGTGTTGTATCCACGGATGTGGATATAATGCAGGTATCTGCTGATATCCACATATTTGCAGGGCTCTAGCTCTGTGCAGATAAAAATATGTAGATCCATATCCGATCTGCATCCACAACAAATGATCCGCAGATATCCACGTTGTATCCACGGATATGGATATAATGCAGATATCTGTGGATGTCCGCATATTTGCAGGGCTCTACAAATACGTGGATCTGTAGCTGACCTGCATCCACAAGAAATGGTCCGCAGATATCTGTGTTGTATCCACAGTTGTGGATATAATGCGGATATCTGCAGATATCCAGATTTGCAGGGCTCTACAGATAGGCTCAGTTTCCCCCCAAAACCAAAGCTGCTGGGTGTTACTATTAGAAGGAGGTGCAACAAAAGGGAAAACATTCAAACAGAGTCTGGGGTTGGTTCATCACAAACTCCCTGCCCTATTCGGACGTGGACACACACATGCTCTTTGATAGTAGCTCTGTTTCCTTCCACTGAGGAGAGAGTAGGGGATGTTGTATGAGGATTGAAGAGTTGTGGGGGAACCCTAAAATAAACTAGAGAGAGCTTATGCAGTGCGTCAGCAGAGCTGTGTGGGGCCTGAGCCTGGAGGATCAGATTATTTGGGAGGCAGATGCACCAGCGAGGTGGTGGTGGTGTGTCCTAGGACTGGAATAGATGGAAGAGACCGGGAATAGAAGAGGGGTGGGTGGCTGCTGGCCAGGACCGAGGTGCACCAGCCTGACTGCGGTGGGGTGTCTGGGAGTTCAGAAGATGTGTACAGGAGATGAGTACAAGAGTCTCACTCTCTCTCCGGGCTCCTGTCATTATGGTATCAGAGGCCTGGGCCCTGGAGTTCTCCACCAGAGCACAGACAGCCTTGCACCTCTCTGCCGAGCTCTTGCCATTGCAGTTAGTCACACGTATCACCCACAACATTTCTTAAAACATGGAAGACATATGGAAATGAGCGGCATTAATGAGGATATTAATTAGAAACCATCTGCTTGAGCTCCGGAGAGCTTTCCTGCTGCCAGAGTCAGGCTTGGGGAGGATGGGAAACAGTTGGAGACTGTTC
This sequence comes from Podocnemis expansa, assembly GCA_007922195.1. Classification (NCBI taxonomy): domain Eukaryota; kingdom Metazoa; phylum Chordata; order Testudines; family Podocnemididae; genus Podocnemis; species Podocnemis expansa. The sequence continues at coordinate 22,977,999 of ML682025.1, forward strand.
CTATGTGCTGATGGTTTGGACCAAACACAGCCAAACTGGGAGTCAGGCAAAAGCCATGTTGCATAATGGCAGGGGGAGCCTCTGGCTGCTGGGGCCTGGAGTGAAAGATGGCTGAAGGAGGATACCAATCTAAGGGACAGGCAGGAAAAAGTCCAGGGAGCTGTGAGTACCCCCAGTCAGGGGACTTGTCTCTACACAGAACTAGGCTCCATGTGGTGAATTCTTGTTTCATTTAAGGCACCAAAATAATCCAGTTATCTTGTGTGGGGTTACACACATGGCATAAAGGAGTTAAGTGCCTAATATCTTAGTGGGAGCTGGTGTGTCTGCAGTTGTGGTGGGGGTCCAGAAATGCCTAAATGACTGAGTGCTGCTAACTTGTGTGGCTAAGTCACTTAGGTCCAGATTCATAATGGATGAAATCAATGGATGTTAAGAGCCTAAATACCTTTGAGGTGCTGGGCCTCAGTTCTGTAGGCAAATAGGACCCTGGATGCCTAATTCCCTTCTGTGCCTGTGTCAGTCCCAGCCTAAGAGATTCCTGGGTTTATGTACTGGAGCCATTTAAAATTCCATCTAAACTCACAAGCAGATTCTATGCTCTGGATCATTTTTGTCATTTTTCTTTAATAGCAGACAGAGCCGTAACTACAGCAGGGCCGGGAGGCCTGGAGTGGCTCAGTGGAGCCACTCTATTAAAGGGGCAGCTTTGCGGTACTGGCTGTAAGCGCCACTACTGGGAAGGGGCACGTTCGGGCGGCAAAACACTGCATTATGGTTCTGATAGCAGAAGTACAACTCTGGAGGTGCCTGTTTCAGAAACCACTGTCCCTTGCTTTCTTCCATTCCCGCACATCAGTAGCACTGGAAAGGTGATCCTCTCTCTTGGGCCTTCTCATGTGTGAGATGAGTTTGGAGGGTCACAGTCTAATCCCTAGCAGGTAAGTGTCCACAGCTCAGAAACCATCACTGTCAGGATGAATTAGCCTCCTTTCTGGCAGCTTCAGGATCAAGAGCAACTAGACTGTGGAAACTGACTCCCCTAGTGCTAACACCACATCTTTCAAACTTACAGTTTTGGGGTGCAGGGACTTACTGTGTGTCTGTACAATTCCTAACAGCAATCTTGGCTGGTGCCCTTAGTTACTTCTCCAATATATATAATAATACCCCCGAGGCAGTATTGAAATGCACTGACATGCATGAAACATACAGATATGGGGTCAAGACAGGTGCTGCCCTGACATGCCAAAGGTCTGTTCTCTGTTTTAGGGGTATGCAGAGATGACTTCTAGTTAGAAGCTGCTGGCTTGGGGCTTTCAGAAACAAGCTCTGTAAGACAGAAGATGGACCCATCGTAGCCCTAGCTTGGCCCTGGCCCCTGTGCCTTCAGCACAGCCATATGGGGGGTGGGCACATGGCCATGCTGGTGGCTACAGCCTATACCAGTGGCTATACCTAGAAGGCTATGAGAACAGGAACCACCCCCTGTTTCTTGCCCATCCTGGGTGAGGGATAGCCTGGACTGGCTGGTGTCAGGCTGGAGCTGCAGGTAACCCATGGACCTACCACAGGATGCAACTATTATTCTGGCTCAGGGAGTACATTGACTGGTCTTTTAACTCACTACCTAATCAGGCAACTGCCTCCAGTTGTGGTTAACAGCTGGTGTAAAAGAGACTGGCACAAAATCCCATTTGGCACCCTGCCAATTGTACAGGGCCATAGGTGTGAATCTGTACATTCCTTCATGACCCATGTGCAGAAGAGGTTTGGCCCTGAAGCAAAAGATCTGTCACACTCCAGTTTGGCTTGTGACACCTACACTGTCTAAGCAAAATGATGGTTAATGTTTGCCAGGCCCAGCTAAATCTAGTTTGTAGCATCTGAGTCTGGATGGGCTTTTTAAAGGCAGCTAAAGGATTTAGGAGCACAAGTCCTGTTGTCTTGAAGTGGGGCTTGTCCTCCCATGTTGTTTAGGTGCTTTTGAAAACTGTCCTGCAGCTGGGAGTTCCATAGGTTGAGTATAATCATAAAGCAAGCTAAGACTACTGAGAAGGTGGGAATGGAAGAACAGAATTGTATTTCCTTTCATTGGCTCTCAGTGTAGGGCTATTCAACTGCACTGAGTCCTTGTTCCTGTCTATCTAATCCAGAGGTCTCAAACTCAAATCACAAGGGCTGCAGGGAGACTAGTGCATTAGCTCAAGGGCTGCACAACTGAAACCTTTTCATACAATAATATTGCAAATATCAATAATGACAGTGTTGTTGCAGGCCACAGGAAACAGCTTTAGAGGACCACATGTTTGAGACCCCTGATCTAATCCAATAACAATGTTTAAGAATTATTAGTTGTATTGCAGTTGCACATGTTTCAGTGTCACCCTCCACAAGCACAGAACAAATGGGACTGGCTATGACTCTGTCTTATTCCCACCAGGGCTCTGGAAACTGGAGCAGAATGTGGAAGCTTCCCTAAGAGGCTTTAAGATCTGTGGTAGTGCTGGAACATCTCTGTGATCTTGCTGTAAACAGATTTTAATTACCCTTACGGCAACTGTGCCTCCAATTCCCCCTGCCCTCCCCTCCCTCTCAAACACGCATGCTGTTTGCTGGAGAGAATAATCCATTGTATCTTCCTGTCCACAACAGTTCCAGGCCTGGAATGGAGATGGGGTTACAGTGAGCTCCTGGAAGATGGCCCTGGGGAGTGAGTGAGTGAAGCGACTGCTTCCTGCTGGAATCAGCATAATGGGAACAGCAAGAACCTGAGTGGCTAAAAGCCTTGCTGCCTGTTTGAGCTGTTGCATATTTACCCCGGCAGGAAATGAAGGGGGAAGAGAAATTGAGGCAGCTCAGAGTGAATCTCCACCTGGGTGATAAGTTCCTGCATCAGAGGTTTGTGTGTGTGCAGGCTGGAGTCCACCAAACACCTCATCTGTCCAAGTGATGGATGTTATACTGAGATCATAGACACAAGTGGCCTATCCATCAACCTAGCCCATGTTTCAGCTGGCTAGAACTCACCTAGGGTCAGCAGTGAGGTACCTAGTTCTTGCCAGCTAAGCCCAGCCCTTTCCTTGTAGGGGTGGGGAGGAGGGAGAGATTGATATGAGCAGATCTATGCCCAGCCTGCAAGTTAAACAAGCAACTGCTCACCCCACCCTGTCCCCAGGCTCACAGCTCCTGCACTGACCTGTTCCAAAGGGGCAGCTGTGTTAGTTTAGTAAAGCAAAAAAAGCAGGGAGTCCTGTGGCACTTAAAGACTAACAGATTTATTTATCGCGTAAATCTGTTAAGTCTTTAAATGCTACAGGACTCCTTGGGTTTTCTTGCACTGACCTAGTTTCCCCCTCCAGCAATGGGGGAAGTGAGGAAGGAAGCTCTCTGCTTTGGCTTAGGTCCATAGGCTGCAGAGCTGGCCCTGTCTCAGGTTCACTGGAGCCTCAAAGCATCCTTGTGCACTGGTACAAGAGGACCTCATGTTCCCATGCTCTGAGCTGAGGGAGAAGATGCAACTGGAATCTGGGGAGGGGGAGAGAATAGGTCCGTTTTCCTCTTGCTGAGCCTCTCAAAGAGCTAGGGACCCCAGGGAGCTCCTGCTGACTGACTCCTTCATTCCTGGTTGGATGCCTTTTGCTACCATCTCAGTCTGCCCCACCTTCAGGGTGCACAGGATTCCTGCTAGGTTAGAGATGGATTAGGCCCATCAGCTCCCACATGCGAGTTAGCCTGATAGGGCTGTTCCTTGGATCACATGCACCTGGGCTATGGCCAGTCCTACAAAGGCACAGCCAAGCCCTATGCAGCACTAACTCCTGCCCGCCACTAGCCTGAGCCGCGGCCAAAACCCAGCATTGCCTCATCTCTGGCCCTGGCTCCTTGGGGTGCTGTCCAGGCTCCATGCTGTGTTCTCTGGTCCACCCGAGCCTGGGGAAAGGGGAGCTGCAGTCCAGCCTGGGCTATGTTCTTGCTAAGCCCCAGGATGTCAACATATTGGTTGCAGTAGTCATAGCTACATATCAGGCCTGAACTCCTTTACCACCCTAGCTGGACCAGTCCCTGCAGCTTGGAGAGCTGCTTTTTCCTTCTGCTGACCAGCTCCCCATCCCCACCCCACCGTACCCCAGCCTAGGTCACTTAGCCGAGCTCCTCATGCCACCCAGCCCACAGCCACTCTATGTAGGTCAGCTGGTCAGTCGCATGGCTAAGAGCACATAGTATCGTGCCTGGGAAGTAACTAGGTTAGGCAGCTGGTGAACAAGCTCTGTGCGCAAGCCTGTGGCTTTAAATTCTCTACCTGTCACTTATGCGTGCCAAAGCCTCTTCCTCTGGCAGGGAGGAGGAGATGATGCTGCTGCTGCTGCAGTGAGGTTACTTGCAGTCAAACTCCAGTCAACACTGCTCAGCTCCACTGCCTTAGAAAAACCTCAGCTCCTGCCTCTTGCAGATGATGGGGTGTGTAGGGAGGAGACACAGGCTGAAAATGGCTCCCCATTTCCTAGCCACAGCTATTTTCAGAATCACAGGGGCTCTTCTCTTGACTTCACTCCCTCCCCCCCTTGTCGACACATGACAAGAATAAGGAACAGAGAATTGTTGGTTTTTTTGGTGATGTCCATTCCACAGCCTTTGAGGAGCTAAGGTTGGCCAACCTTGTTTCTTGGGATACTCCTGCTGGGCTGTTGGACAGGTCTAACAGAGATTATCAGGGGCTGACGACGTCCACAGGGAGCCCAGGAACCAGTGGTTGACCTTACCATTGTTTTTGAGATATCCATCCTGAGCACTAGGTCTTTCCCACAAGTCCTGACCTGGCCTACACCATGTTGCTGTCAGGGATGGTTTAAGATGGTTCTTAGTCCTGCCATGAGCACAGGGGACCGGACTTGATGACCTCTTGTGGTCCCTTCCAGGTCTGTGAGCCCCTCCCACTCTTCTGTTTTTCAAAGGAACCCACCCCTGCTTCCCAACCAGTCCAGCCCCAGCACTGGAAGGGTGATGAGACTTCTGAACACAGGATCCCAAATAGATGGAGTGTGGACAGTATCAGTAGGGGGAGGAGGCATCTCCAGCAATGCCATTGAAACAATGGTCACTCAGGAACCCTCCTCTAGACAAATTTATTGGCATGATGGTCATGCGATTGGTTCTACTGGCCACAAGCAAACACTCCTGTCTGAGGAGCAGCATTCACTATGCTCAGCCTTTTATCTTGGCCTTCCCTATGCCCCCTGTCTACCCCCAAATGCCAGGGGAGAGAGACCCACTGGCTGAAGCCCTTGTATTCTGCAGACCAGTCACCAGCTGCTAGCTGAGGGAAACCACGGGACAGGAGAAATCCACAGGATGCTGGGTGCCAGCTGCAGCACAGAAAAGCAGGCAGGGACAGACAGGGATTCCCTCAGCTGCCTTCCAGAAGAGGAAGCAGGTGCTGAATCCCACAAGAGGTCAGCTGCTCCTCTCCACACTTCTTGCCCTGAGGCAATGCATTTCCCCTGCTAGTGATGGTAGTTGCAGAATGACTCCCACTTTTCACATTTTGCCCCTGCCTAAAGCTGCTTGAAGATGAAGGCCACTGCTGCTGCCCTCCTCTCTGCTCACCTCTGCAGAGAGTTGGGGTCTCTCCAGGGCAGACCTGCAGGTGGAAGGGAGGGGCTGTCCTTTTGACCCAGTGGTTTGGTTTGCTGCCAATGGTACGTGGCCTCCAGCTCTAGCCTGAGGCAGCAGGAAGACTGTAACAAGCCACAGCACTGGGATAATGGTGTTCCTCATTCAAAGCACGCAGAGAGCTAATCCCCACCTGCTCCCACACCCAGCAGTGGGTATTAACATCGCCAATAAGCAGAGAAACTAAGACAGAGAGCAGTGATGTCCTTTGTCCCCAGTCTCAGAGCTGGGAATACAAGTCTAGAACCTCTGGCTCCTCTGCAGAGTAGGGAGATGGATGTATAGACCCATCTCCCCATGGTGCTTGTTTGGGGGAAAGCTGGGAACAACAGAGGGGGTAAAGGGTTAAGTTATGGGGGAGGCAGTCCTCTTCTCTGCAGATGCTGCACAGCAGTGACTAACACAACAAGACAGGCTGGCAAACAGTGCCAAGTTAGGAGACAGACACAACTCCGTACCTCCACAACCACATTGCCAGCATCATGCCAAGGATGTGGTGGCAGAGCTGGCCTAGTGGGAAGAGGAACGGTACAGTAGCATGCTGCACAATGACTTCAGGGTGGCTGTGCTCTTCCTGGAGTGGGGTGTCCCTTGATAGTAGAACAGCCCCCCATGAATACATCCGCCCCAGATCTCTATCCAGAGGAAGCTGTAACAGAAGCACATTCAGACAATTAGCACCTGTGTGATGTTGATAACCTTGCCCTCACCCTCCGACGTGCCCCATCAGGCAAGGGTGCCATGCTAGCCCATCTGGATTACCAAGCTACTAGCTTCTACTCCTTGCCTCCACTCGGCTCCATGTGCCAGTGAACAGCAACAGAGTGAAACTCACTTTCCTGCTCTGATCATGGAGACAAATGCAAAGAGAAACAAATTCACCAGTGTCACACAGCTCTTGGCTTAGCTGATGCCATATCAGGTAGTACCCCAGTGAAGTCAGTGGAGTCACTCAGCATTACACAAGACTCAGAAAGGGCTGATTGTAGCCTTTTCCATACAGGGATCAGATTTCTTTGATACTGCAGTCAGAGGTGCTATGCAAAAGGCATACCTTTTTGGGGTATAAGCTGGCAACTGATACCAGCATGCACCAACAACACAGCAGAGTTTAGGACATGAGGTGAAGAAAGAAACTAGACTAAGCCTGTGGTCACAAGGAGACCAGCCAAACCACACACATGCCATCTCAGGCACCAACCCAAGACCTTTAGGGCCAGAAAACACAAAGGTCAACTACTACGGCTAAAGGAGAATCTCCATCAGCAGCAGCAGCACATTATGGCTTTTACCCTCTGGTACAGCCACTAGGGGGCGACATGATGACACATACACACAGGAGCAGATCCAGTACATTCGGGCCTCAGTGGCAGGCACAATGCACAGCTACTGTGTTGCAATAGTATGGGAGCAGCAAAGAAGTCAAAGGGAGGTAGCTTCCAGGGGCAGCCAGAAAGAGAGGGGTCACGTACAGCAGGGGATGTAGCAGTCGCACTCGCAGAAGTCGCAGAGCATGAACCAGCGCATCCAGCCCCGCTGCTTGGTGATGCAGTTGGAAATTTTGATGCAGCCATGATTGAGGAAGGCTCCTAGGTGAGCCTTATTGGTGCAGGTAGAGGAACAGCTGCCATCAATGTCCTGCTTGTTAATCTCAACCTGACCCTGAAGGCAGATCCCTGCCAGGGAGAGAGAGCAGTCATGTTACCTGGGGCAGGAGGCATCTTGATCAGAGCCTGGTGGTTATTAACATGAAACTGGACCATGTGTATCAGAGTAATGAGGCCTGTTTCTTAGCAGTGATGAGGTATCAGGACATTGGCACACTGAGAAACCCAGGTTCCAAAAATCAGCCCTGCCGCCTCTTAACTGACAGGTCCCCAAGCCGGGCAGACCCTACATGTTCTCCAGCACTTGCAACAGGAGGGAGGAAAAGCTGATGTGCAGCCATGGGCTGGGGTAGGAGAGTGACACCCACCCTCCCCACTTTTCCTGACTGAGGGAGAGGGGGATGGAGATGTTTCCTCCATTAGACCCCCTCCCTGCCACAAATCAGGGATGTCTGAAGTGAACTCACCCAGCACAGTCAGAGCTGTAGGCTACAGTGACTCCCATGTCAACTTGGCAAGTAAGGTGCTCTCCAGTCACCACTGAGATGCAGCCACCTCTGGGGCTGAACATTAGTGCCTCCTAGTCCTACCTGCTTTACAGCCCATCAGTCCAGCATGGTGGAGAACTCACGGAGGCAGGTGGGCTTGGGTGTCCAGCGTCCATTGGACTGGCAGGCACTTGCAGGGTCCCCCACCAGCAGGAAACCAGATCGGCAGCTGTACCGCACTACAGAGCCAACCCACCAGTCATTGCCATAGACTACAGAATTGACGTCCGTCTCTGGCCTCCCGCAATTCACTGAAAAGAGAAAGGTCTAGGCAGATGGTGCAGGTCAGAAGGCTGAAGACATCTCCACCATCCCAGGGGCCAAAATGGCACCAGAAAGCAGCATGCCATGAGGTGTCAAAGGTGGAGAAATTCCACACAACAGACAGATGTTAAGAGTATAGACCAGATCCCAGGGGGTGCATGTGGTCTGGATTGGATCCCAAAGAGCTGCCAAAAGAACACTGCTATGGATTGCATAGGTGTGTATCTCCTGGGATCTGTGATGGCCAGGATATCTGCTGCAGCCTAGATGCAAGCTACCAGTGTTAGTAAAGTGTCCTGGGTCTATGACATGTAACCTGAACAGATGCTAGGATGCCCTGGCTTGTAGGTAGAAGCTGCAGATTCAAGAGGATCCATTGGTCCATCTCCTGGATGCTGGGAGGCCAAGGACACAGAGATATTGCATCAGTCCCCGGCCCATACACCTTCAACCACCATGGAGCCTGCTTCAAGACTTGTTGCATTAACCTTGTCAACACCTTGTGATGCCAACAGCTACTGCAGTTTCCTGCCAAGAAGCTCCTGAGGAAACACTTCATATTTCTCACTCTCGTGATTGACCCAAACCTTCCAAGCCAAAGTTTTTGATGGAGTAATAAAGGCTTTGGGGATCATAGTGGGGAGAATGAATCCCAAATTTGGCAACCAGAGCCTTTTGCTGTCTGTTATTCAACAACAAAGCTAAACAAATCATGGTTCAGTCCCTGAATCAAAAACACCTGAAGTTTTCTTTTTAACAACCAAAAAAATGGAAAGGTTTGAACTGAATCAAAACCATTTTCTTTTCAGAATTTATCACCAAAAAATTCATTTCAAATCAACCAAAATGTTTCAGACTGACTTGATGTGGATTTTTTTCATTTCAGTGCTACTATTTACATACATTTCCACCCCCCCCCCCATTCTTTAAATTGGTCAAATTTGAAAACCAAATGCTGTGTTGAAACAAAAAACAACCCCCCTCCCAATTCCTTTGGGCAGAAAACATTTTGACTTTATAAAAAGGCAATCCAGATTTTTCCCAGGGGAGCGTATTCATTGACTTTGCCCGTACTTTGTTCCAGCGACACAAAAAATACAGTTTTTTCAGTCAAACTTCCATTTGTCAGAAATAGTCACCTGACTCCAACTGGGGACGGCCTCCCACACCTGAAAATCCCCTGCCCCAGAGGGCTTGGGACAGCAGCTGCGGCAGCTGAAGGATTTCATCTCACCTCACCGTTCAGCAATCACTGCGCCTCAATTCAGGCACCTGACATTTCTTAGTGTCTGAGTCAGTTTGGGGTGGGATCAGTGAAGTTCCCACACAGCCCCTCTTTCAGCAAGTGCAGCCTCTCCTTCTGGCATCCCTGTACCTCGACAGAAGGATTTATATCCCAGCCAGCAACAGCTGCCATTCCCACACTGGCTCCTCTTCAATTCCCGGTGTTTCCCTTTGCAGCGTCCTATGCAGATGGGAGCCGTGCCAGACCAGTATGTGTCCAACATTCCTGGAAGAGACCGTCAGAGGCAGAATGGGGAGAATTGGGCTGGGGCCTGTCTATTCTGACCCCCAGGACCCCCACTGACACCCCCACAGTTCTATTCTTTCACTAGGCCAAGCTTACCCAATGCTCAGCAGCCTCTCCGAATCTGTCAGGACAGGTCAAGCTCTTGCACCCCCTCCAACCAACTAGGCCTGAGCAGCAACCTCCATGTAGCTGTTTCTAGTGCTTGAAGTAAGCCTGGCTAGCATAAGTCTGTCTACTGGGCTGGGGGCTCACTCCTGGCTGCAGTGCAGACACATCCTCCAGAGCCTCTGCAGCATTCCCAGCCCCAAGCAAGTCATTTGTGAGATCAAGCAGACACTTGCACTCAGCTGCCCTAGTAGCCACCCTATTGTGCAACAGGCCAGCCCCAGGTCCTTCTTAGGGCCTCAAATTGCATGCTGCACTCAGCACTCTTGTGGCCCTTGGCATCCTCAGATGCTTCATATATCACACAGATAGTGGGGGTAGGACAGGACTAGGTACAATTTTAGGTGATGCCACCACCAGTTTTGTGGCATGGGAGAAGGGGGGACCTTCCATGGGACCCTGCCGCAGAAGCTGTGCGGGGAAGGTGGGGTGGAATCTGCTTATGGCCTTGCCAAACCATGGCCCTGCAGATCCAGGAGGGCCAGACTGAGAAAGCACAAGCAGCAAACCAGCCCCTTTCCTCTGTGGATCCTGGCAAACTAGCTCAGCCTTCAGGCCAGGCTCTCACACAGACTGTAGAGCTGCTGGCTGGGACCAAAGCAAAGCTGCTTTGCTCTGCAAGGACACCGGCCTGAACTGGCCGGATCCCAACACAGCTTGTTTCCTCCCTTGAGGCTTGAGGACACGCACAGTGTGTAAAAATGCCCACCGGCCCACATCTCCTGCCCCATTACTTACCTTCCTCTTCGTCAGCAGAGCCAAACTCAGCCAGTGTGACTAAGACGAGAAGTCCCAGCGCCATGGTGCTCATCGCAGGCCTTCTCCACATGCTGCCCTCCTTAGTTGCTTTGAAGTTTCCAGTCCTTCTTGACAGGACTATGGATTCCAGCTTTCAGATGACACATAGGGCTTGCTTTTCCATCTCCTAGTCACCCAGGGGGTGCTTGGCCAGCTGCCAGCAAGGTCTGGCTCTGTCCCAAGCCAGCCTACCCATGAAGGTCAGCTTCACCTCCACCTACTCAGGGCAGAGGCACCTCATAGGTTGAGTAGCAGGTGGGGCTAGAGGAAGAGGCTTCCATTTAATCCCCATTCTCTTTTCCTCCAGATAATCCTCTGCTGAACTGATTACCCCTTGCAGTTTTTGCTATGGCTGCAACATTTAAAGAGACACCCTACCCAATCCTATTACCTACAAGATTCTAGACCAAAATCCCACAAAGGAGCAGCAATAAAGTTTCAGATTGGGCCTATTTCCTGATTTTAGGCTCTATGGATCCATTCCAGGGACAGCATGGGCAGTGCCCATGGTGGAAAGGTGCTGGAGACATCCCAATTCATTGCACCTTTTGGCAGAGATTTTGTTCTAGGCCCTGTTGCCTGGACTTGTGAAGGCATCCTTGGGAAAACTGATCAGACCCAGGTCACGCCAAATGCAAAAAGTGAGATTCATCAATTTGAGAAATCCTCCATTCCTCCATGCCACAGTTACAGCATCCCCCTGTACCCCCAGCCTTGTGTCCCATCTCTGGGTTGGGACACTGGGTCTGCCAGGCCCAGTCAAGCCCATCCCAGATAACTCTCTGTGGCTAGCAAGGGAAGAGCAAAATGCCAGTTGTGAAGGTGTATAACAACAGGTTAATTTGCCAATGGGGAGCTGGACTAAGAAACCCATATGACGCAGGCCTCCAAATCACTAGAGGTTTTTGGTCAGTGTTGGAGTTTGGTCACTGCTGTCTGAACTACTCCTGCAGCAGTTGTTTTCCTCACCCACTTCTGCATGGGAACCTTTTGTCCAACAGACAGATGCTCTCCTCTTCTTCCCACCTTCCTCCCTTTACTTAGACTTGGTCTACAGGGAAAAATACTATGGCACAGGTAGGTCAGTCAGGGATGTGAGAACCAGTCCCAACTGGCATAGGTATGTTGACAAAATGCCAGTGTTGACATTAGCTAAGTTGATGGAAGAATGCTTCTATTGACATAGCTAAATTGGTTTGGGAGATGATATTCCTATACAGAACTACTCCTGGTGACATCACCTGTGTCCACACTACAGAGTCATGGCATAGACATACACATGGCATTGGAAAGATGAGAAATCAATGCGAGCTCCTACATTCTGAATAGACTGCTTCCCCTTGGGTGCTGCCCTCCATCGCCTCCTGCTTTCAGGACACAACTGTGAATTATGCTCTTACAGGGTTTGTAATTAGGCAGTGAGCAGATGGGCAGGGGGTTTTAAATAACCTGGAGCACTAGTGGCTTGTGCTCTGCTGACCTGCTCTAGCAGGGAAAGGAAGAGGTAGCAGTCACCACCCCACACCACAGTGGTGACTGAAGTCAGAATCCCACTGCACTGCTAGAGGGCATCCTTGGAGACAGTGCACGGTGAAGCAGAGCAAGATACCTGGCCGCTGTGCCTACGGCATAAGTCAACTCTCTGGCTCCCTTCGAGGTCCCTCAATTCAGTACCCTCCAGCAAGACTCCTGCCTGACTTACTGCCACCAGCAAGTCCCTAACTGCGGCCAAGAGAAGAGCTACTTGAATGCCCCAGCAGCAATGCCAGCACTGCGGCTGGGGAGAGTGAGAAAATTTCAAAATGTTCTGCAAAGTGAGCTCTCAGCTGCCTGTCACCCTGCCAGGTTTCAGCACAAACAAAACCTAGTCTGTGGCCCCACAGGCAGCTTGCAGAGGCCATTTTCCTGGATCCCCAGTAACAGAAGGCAGCTCCCCAGTAACACGAGCTCAGTAATACACTGGTTAAGGCGATTACAGCCGTCCTGGGAGATCAGCAGGTGTCCCTGTTGAGGGGAAAATCAGCTTGGAGCAGGGAAGGTTATTCCAGGATTAGAAAGAGCACAACACCTCCAAGGCAGCTGGTCACTATCTGAGCCAGTCTATTGGCTTTCTATTTACCTTCCTAGGACTGGGTCAAGTTTGTAAAGCAACCAAAAGCAATGGGAAATGGTTGTGCTAAGGATGCCCCCAACATGACAATAACAACAGATATTCGGCTACTGCCTTTCATCCAAAGATGACAAACTTTCCAAGCACGCCTCACTCCATCCACCCCTGTAACACATCCACCATGGGAAGAAACAGCACTGTTTGATCCTCACAGCAACACAAAAAAACAGTTCAAGAAAGGATGAACAGCATCATCCTCTGAGAGGGTAAGAAGTAAAAAGTTCAGGGACTGTGATTAGCATGCTGAAGATTAGCCAGGACCCAGAGCTCCTAATGAGCGTGGCACACCAACCCCCCACTGATGAAGATGTTGCACACATCTATTGATGACTTGGACAGCAGGAGGGTTGAAGAGTCTACAAACAGAAGGATCCAGCTCAGTGAAATCAAATCGTCCCATGACAGGAAAGGCCAGCTAGCAGAGCTCTCTCCCAAGACAGAAATTTACTTTTAAAGATAACACAAAGGTCTTTGCGTCAAGGGAAGTGGGTGAGGAGTCCATCTGCAAGGAAGGTGGCTGGGGGAGTGCTATATCCAATCTGATGAGACAGGGTCCCTCAATTCAGCACCCTCCAGTGAGACAGCAAGAATCTTGCCTGAATTACTACCACCAGCGAGTCCCTAACTGCAGCTAAGGGAAGAGCTACTTGACAATGCCCAGGCAGCAAGGCCAGCACAGCAGGCTGGAAAGATCAAGTTACAAGAGACACAAAGAAGTAGGGACTCCTACATAGACCCTGGGGATTCCAGCTGCATCAAAGCAGCTGTGTCCCCCCTGGACCATGCCAGGAGATGTGCAAAGAGCTCAAGTTTCACCCACACCCCAGATATTACAAGGATAGTCACTAGAATCCATGAACTGCTTGGTCACATCCCTGCTCTAGGGCACATAATCATCACACTGACAGGGATACCACACATACCACGCACTTGGCATTCAGGATTTTTATTTGTTCATTTTTTTATTATAAAAGTACTTACTATGTACAGCCAGCAGCCCAGACCCCAATGTGGGGAAGGCCCTGAGCTAGAACCCAATAGGAGGATGAAGGCAGCACAGAACTCCCCAAGTGTTGAGAGGCCCCCCATGAAAGCATGGGGGAGCAGCAACCTTCAAAGGGACAAATGGAGGCTGCCCCCTGCTCAGATCAACAAGGTGATGGGGCAGTGACATGCAAGTACTGGTAAGGGAGCAGTTTGGGTGAGCTAGGAAATGGGCAGATCTGAGACAGGGCCATGGCATCTTGTCCACAAAAGGGCAACAAGATACTGCATAGAATGAACCTGTTTAAGGCCAAAGAGCATCTCAAGAAGCAAGCTAATCCACCTGCAGCTTCTCAGCAGCCTACCAGAGAGGAGGGGATTCTGGCCAAGCACTGGGCTTTCAGCAACGATAGAGACTGAGGCTCTTGGCAGCAGGACTCTGACCCCTCTGCAGGTACCCTAGGGAAGCGGGGAGAGCCCAAACCTCACCCCATGGGATGGAGGGCCCTGAATAAGTCTCAAAGCATTTGTGCTGGGAGACCATTCTTCATCTGTCTCCCAGTTCAGACACCCTTTCTTGTCATGAGAACATCTAAGGCTGCTCTCCACATCCACTGCTGTCTTCCCCTCCCAGGGTGATGAAAGGGAAAGCAATCCCTCTGCCCTGCCGTGCGCTGACTGGAGCTTTCCTTTGCAGCTGATTTGCTCATTCCCCACCTCAGGTCACCCAGCCTAGTGTCTCTATTCCTCAGTGACAATAGAGCAGAAGGCAAAGGGAGACAGCTGGGTACATGCTGAGAACCTTCTCACTCACAGCCCCAACTCCACAGGGTCTATACTCAAGGAGTTCAGGTAATGGACATCAAGGAAACCCAGCTGGATGACACAGAGTGCTTGTGATTCCATCCTTGCCCTCCAGAGCAGGAGGAGTTAGCTGAATTTCTTGAAGCCAAGGTGTAGGGAGGACACACCTGCATCTCACACAATCTGTATCCCCAGCTCCTCGGCTGTCTTCTGTAGGCGGTCCATGACATTCTCCTCTGGCTCCATGGCAAGCTCACCAGGCACTGAAGCCTGCTCCTCTGAGGGTGCATTGGCCATGACGTAGTACACTGTCTCTTTCTCCCCATGCTCATTGGTCCTGTTCACCACACGGACGATGGGGCTGGACGGAGCACTGGGCTCTTGGCCAAGTGAGGCCCCAGCTCCTGGGAGGGCGCCTTGTTGTACCAGGTCAGGGTTGGCAGCAGCATATGACAGTTGTGGCAGCGCAGCCACCTGTGACTCCATGTCACTGGCCTCCTCCAGGGAGGCCTCTGCTGGCGGCTCCAGGATGATCCCCTGCAGGTTGCCATCACCTTCTGTCAGCACCACACACTCCACTGTGCCATCCAGCGACTCGCCCTGCTTCTCCCGGTCCTTCAACAGCTGCTCGGTCAGCTCTACGCTTTCATAGCGCACTAGCTGCAGCCTCATGTAGCCATCCTCATGTTCCTTGTACCTGGGCAGGCCAAAGACAGGGAGGGGCCGCAAGGGTTAGAATGGGGCTTGACAGCACATGCCTGCATGCTAGTGCACCCAACACTGGGCTACATAGCTATCAGTGGGAACTTGCTGCCCCAGGGAGATTATTATGCAGCACTGATACTCCAGAGGGGCAGACACAGTGCCCAGAGTATTAAAAGACAATGCCGTAGGGGTAAGTATTGTTAGGGAGGGTAAATCCTGAATACAAGTAGTTTCTTTCAGCCCTGGCCCTTAACAGTCCCTGTAGCAGCCACATGCCATATGGAGAGTTCACATCTCCACTCAGGCTAGTTTGGATTTCTTTGTCTTGTGCAGTTTTCACAATCAAATCTGAAAGCCCTCCTTTGACTCCTCAACCTTTTAAGCCTTAGAATATTTGGCAGGGTAGGATGGAGGAAGATTGTGGCTTCCTGGAGACTGCACTGTATACAGCATCCTCAAAATGTGATGTGGTTAAGATTCTTTCCAGGCTGATGAGAGTTGGATCTGGCTGCTGCCTGAACCTGCTAATCCTACAGGAGTTACAGCAGATCCAGCTGCATTAGGGTTGCTGGGTAGCAACCATGCTAGTCTCTGATCTGCCACTGCAGGCTGCTAGCTAGGTACTGATGTGGCCCCAACACCATAACATCAGATACCATGGGAGCAGCAACCACCCCTGCATGACTGTTCCCAGTGGGCCTTCATGCCAGTCCCATAGTGCACTGCGATTTGACAGAGGTAGTGAGCTTTGCACAGCTGGTGAAGTGAAGATGTGGGCGCTCCGGTACCTGAAACGGGGATGGCCTGAGGGCCACTTGAACTGGTGCTTCTTCCTGAGGTGCACGGTGAGGTTGTTTCCACGTGTGAAGCACTTGTCACAGACATGGCACTTGTACCGGGGTTCCGAGTCACCCTGGCGGGGGGGGAGAGAAAGGAAGGAGATGAGTCTCTCCATGCGATGGAGAGTGTCTCACTACTTAGGAGAGCTCGTTCCTGGGCTGCTAATTGTTCAGGACTGCTTTGCAAAGTGGGTGGAGAATCCTAGCAACAGTGGATTGGAAGGGACCTCAATAAGTGAGTTAGTCCAGCTCCTCTGCACCAAGGCAGGGCTAAGCACTGGAGACACACTATGTCTGTAGAAACAGGTATTAAAATGCTCACCCCATGTCAGCGAGAAGCAGCAGAACACGTGCTGTCAGTCATCCTGTGAAGGACAGGGACAAGCAGCCCACCACCCGCTGCTCACAAAGGAGCGGCCACAAGAAGAAACAAAACAGAAGGCCCATAGAATTAGCTCAGTTGACAGGTTAGTGGTCAATGCCCAAGAATGGAGAACTTTCCCACAAGCCTCACAAGTCACCCTTTATAGCCCCAGGAAGAGACAGCTGAGACACTAGGCATGTACGTTAACACACTGCAACTCCCCTGGTTCCCTCCTCACCTCGTGGACTTTCCTGTAGTGCAGTTTGATGGAGCAAAGGGAGCGTGCGGTGAAGCTGCAGGCCTCAAATTCGCAGTGATAGGCTGACTCTTTGCTGTGAGTGTCCAAGTGTTTCCTCAAGTCCATGAGATTTTTACAGCTTAAAGGAAAGAACACGGGAATAAAGCCAAATGTGAGAGAGACCTGCTTTCTATTTCCCCCCCACCCATCAGCGCTTCTCCCCTCAGTCCCCTCACAGAGACCCAGGCCCTGCCTCTGAATCCAAGACCTACTCCAGGCCAGAGAAGAACAATCTGAGGGCTCCTACCTGTAGTCGCAGTAGTCGCACTTGAAGGGCCGTTCCTCGCTGTGCCGGAAGCGGATGTGGTTGCGCAGGGAGGATGGCAGTGGGCAGGTCATGTCACACAGAGGGCATTTGTAATGGTTCACTGCCCAAAAGAAACAAGGTGAAAGCTCATCATCATGGAGTGGGGGGAGGGAACGCACTCACCCAAGTGACGGCTGGAAGAAAGAGAAGGGCCTTTACTCACCATGGTTCCTCATGTGATCACGCAGCAGCCTCTCGGTAGCAAACCTCTTGGAGCAGTGGGAACACTGAAACCTCTGCTCTGTAGCATTAGCAAAGAAGAGGAGTGTGTACAAGTGGGGGTGGGGGGAGTGAAAGGAAAGAAAGAACCAAGCGGAAAGAATACAGCATGGAAAGCAACACACAGCAGCAAGAGAGTTAGCTATATCAGAGCCAGAAGCCTTTTCTCCTCACTCATAGTTACTTTGGACATTATGCCCTGGCGACAGTGCCACTGTAGCAACTCTCTTGACTTCCAACACAGTCCTCTGAGTGCTGCCACTACATGACCCAAGGAGCAATTCTCCCTTCAAGGATGATCACCAAACAAGTCTAACCAGGAATGAGACATGTGGGAGCTGGCCACATGCAGTGAGAGCTGGGAATGTGCACAGGGTTCCTGCAGGGAGCTGAGGGGAAACCAGCAAATTCCCTTCACTTTTAGCTACAGGCCCAGCCTTAAGTGGACAACACACAGCACAGCACTGACCCCTGCTCCCAGTATGGTATGAAGGAGCTCAAGCAGATTGAAAACAAATTTTGCACTAACACAAGAACCTGACTATCCACTCAAGTCTTTAGTCCCATGTGTACAGAACAGGAATGGCACATGATACAGCAAGACGAACCTCCCTCTTACTCCCCACCCTGCCTGAGAGGGGATTTGTCTTACTGGCCTATTCGAACCATTGGTCTCTCTGGCAAGCCTGGGAGTCAATCTGGGCCAACATTCATAGTGGTCACACCCAGCTAATGCTCATTACTTGCTCCCAGAACAGTAATAGCTGCTGACAAACCAAATGGCCTGCCTAGGAAATAAGAAGGTAGATCAGTGATGGTCCCCCCCTGACGTGCTTACGATCCAGGGCAGTTTGCCGGCGGATGTGATCGAAGAACTTTGTGTTGTTGGCAAACATCCCACCACAGGTTGGACAGGCCACCACCTTCTCCTGAGTGTGGCTGCGCAGGTGTTCCCGCAGCTTACAGCGCCCTTTGAAGGTGCACTCACATTCTGAACACAAGAAGCAGAGAGATGGTTTAGTTCCTTGGCAAAGGCCTGACAACTTCAATACTTTCAGTAGCATGGGCAGAGGAAAATGCCTTGGCCTCAGCAGGCCCTGACTGGGGGAAGCTTCCAGTTTGCTGTTTGGCTGTGTGGGAGGCTAATGCTGCTGCTAGCAGAGACTTACACCACTCATGGTGTAGGACTGTGGAAAACTAGACACCGACCAGTTTACAGCATAGCAGATGAGATGTTCACTGAACATCAAAGATGTTGTTTGTCAGTTGCTCTCCACCCCCCAGGAGAGCTTTCCAAGTTCTCACAGGGACAATGCTGTGTTCCATGTTTATACAGCACCATGCACAACGGGGTCCTGGGTTTCTAGGGGCCACATTACATTTGTATAAAATACCTTTCCAACCACAAAGGACTACATGGTTCTCCTTCCCGGCGACTTTGTACTCTGAGCAGAAGCTGTGATCCTCTACATGCCGGTAGAACCATTCAGGGTTATCAAAAGATCTCTGTTGGGAGCAAGAGATAGGGACAAAGAGACAAGAAAACAGGTTAGCACATGCATGCTAGGGATTCTGGTATAGCTCAACCTTGACCAACTTTTTCCTTTCTCTTCCTCAGAGCACGAACAAAACAGCAAAATCTGTGTGTCCAAAATGTCTTCGGTGCTCATGATGCTGGGACCATCTTCTTTCTCTAGGAACAACATTTTGGTAGCTCAGAACAAAGGAGGTCTTGGTCTGTGCCACAGTTTGAACGGGGCTGAGTTGTCAAATGTCACACCAGATTGACAGCCAATCTGCCAGCTCCCATGCATTCACTCTGTAAGAAGAGCCCCCCTCTTTTCTCCTGCTCCCACCTGACTGCTCATCCTTTCCTGCTGTCCTCACCTCACAGTACTCCCACAGACACAAGAAGTTTTCTTGGATTTCAGGGATGATGTTCCGACTCTGGAAGTCCAGCTGACAGTGGCTCACATCTGACTGGCTCTGCAAGGCCTGTAGCCCCCACTGCTTTAGCTTAGTGTGGTAACAGTGGAAATAAACATGACGGATCAAGTCTGCTGAGCTCTCTGGGGAGCAGAAGCCACATTCCTGCCACAGACAGGTATATTCTTCTGCAACACAAACAGGAAACACACTCATTTGCTAAAGATTTGTCCATAGCTTCCTCCCAGTTAAAGCAGAGGGCCCCATAGGCAGGGAAGAGATAAGCTGTCTTCATGGCCTTCCATCCCCAAAACTAGTTGGCTCACCTTCTCATGGGGAGAAGGGAACTCTCATCTTCCTACTCGTTCAGTTCTGTGCTCCAGCTAGCAGGCTGAATCTCCGGCCTATGACCCACCACAAAGGCAGTCAAGACCTTGCCCTTAAGACAGTCAATATAAGCATCAACTATTTATAAAAAAATAATAATCAATCTTCTGCATTCTATTAACAGGGCAGCACAGACCCCAGTCCTGTGCTCAGAATGTCAGCCTGCATCTTATCCTCTTTTGAAAAAGAAACCTGTAATCAAAACCTACATTTTGGGCCTAGAACTAAACTCTGATAAGCATCTATACAAAGGAAATGGACAAATCCAAGAGTCCAGCGGAGGGCAATGAAAATAATTGGAGCACATCACTTATGAAGAACTTGGCTTATTTAGTTCCAAAGGGGTAGCCATGTTAGGCTAGTTCAGCAAAGCAAGCAGAGAACCCTATGGCACTTAAAGGCTGGAAGATTTGTTTGTAGCAGGGTTTTCATGGGAGAAAGTCCCAGTCTGACAAAATGGGATTTTCTCCCACAAAAGTTTGTGCAATGTGTTGGTCTCTGTGTGCCACAGGACTCCTTGCTTGTTTGGCTTATTTAGTCTGCAGAAGAGAAGACTGAGGAGGAATTTGATAACTACCTTCAACTGCTTGAATGGGTGCTCCAAAGAGGAGGGAGCTAGACTATTCTCAGTGGTGACAGGAGACAGAATAAGGAGCAAGGGTTTCAAGCTGCAACTAGGGAGCTCAAGGTTGGATATTAGGAAAAACTCTCTCATTAGGAGGCTGGTGAAGCACTGGAATGAACTGCCTATGGAGGTGGTGGAGTCATCATCATCACTGGAAACTTTTAAGACCCAGTTGGATAAAACCCTGGCTGGGCTGATTTAGTGGGAGTAGTTCTGCTTTTAGCAGGGGATTGGACTAGACAACCTCATGAGGTTCCTTCCAGCTCTAATGTTCTATCTCACTGAACAATACAGCATAGATATTATAGACATAACTGAAGTCAAATAATAAAGAGGATTCTAATTTAAGAATTTACTATTGAACTTTAACTCTACAGACAAGAAAGGATTGTTGTGTTAGGTAAGGAAGAACAAAACCTTTCGAGATCTTAAAACCAGCCTGTGCCGTGACATAGACTTGAATCATGATCACACACTCCACCAGGTCAATTACCAGCAGAGTGCACTAGAGCAACTGGAAAGTTGATTTTCCTACCAGAATACAGAACACAATGTCACCCACGGACAAAGAAGCACCACCCTCCCTGAGAAATTTATGACTGAAATTTCTCCATGTCTGTCAGGGCGTCCAGAAGAACAAAGGGCACTTACTTGATGACCCATCTGATGGCTCCCCAACCCAAGAGTCCTATTTTACTTAACCACACCCAGCACCCCTTACCGAGAGGATCCATCTCATCCCCGTCCTCGCCACGAAGATATCGCTGCAAATGTTCCGCCACATGATCGCAAAACTCTTCCATCTGCGCGGCCACGTAGGTGCACATCTCCCACTCACACTGTAGCACCAACGTCTTCTTATTGCCGGCCTTCCCGGGAGGCATGGTCAGAGCTCCGAGCGCTGAGAGAAGAGATTACACAGACACAGCCGTGACCATGTTATTCGGTCCCCAAGCAAACAACAAGCGGCCCCCTGCAAAACCCGGGAGCTTCCAACAGGGACCGGCAGAGTCTGCCCGGGGCAGAACCACAGCCCTGATCCGCCTGGGGGAGAAGAAGGGGGGGGGGAATAGCCGCCGCACAACATTTTAGTTTGCAAAGATCCGGACCGGAACCGGGGTGTGGGGGGGTCTGGGACAAGCCCCATCGGGAAGAGGCAGCAAGTCGGAGCCCCGGGGCCGAGGATGAGGCTCCCCCAGGGCACGGGCGCCCCCCACGCGCACCCTCCTCCCCAAACGCCGCCAGCGGGCGGCTGCGGCCGGCAGCGGGGCGCACGAAGCCCCAGTCCCGCCGCGGCGGGGCAATGGCGGGATCGGGATCGGGCACGACGGGAGCCGGAAGCGGGCGCCGACGCCTGGTTACCGGCGGCTC
Source organism: Podocnemis expansa (assembly GCA_007922195.1). Lineage (NCBI taxonomy): Eukaryota > Metazoa > Chordata > Testudines > Podocnemididae > Podocnemis > Podocnemis expansa. The sequence continues at coordinate 22,999,584 of ML682025.1, forward strand.
CTCGGAGCCGTGGCCGCCGGGCGCGCGGGAGCCGGGAGGCCGGCGGGCCGGCCTTGCCCGCAGCCAATCGCTGCTTCGCCTCCTCAGCCCGCCAGCCAATCCCGGTCAGGCGGGGGGCGGGCAGGAAGGGCTCGGTCGGAAACGCCCCCCGCCAGGCTGGGACACGAAGGTTCCGGCCACCTGGCGACGCAACAGAAGGGCCCGCGCTGGGCACCGGAAGCGGAAATGAGCGATGGCGGGTGTGGGGCGTCTCGTAGAAACGTTTGACCTTTGACACGCGCAGTGACCGCCTCTCGTTGGACCTGTGAACTCTGACCCGCTACAGGTGGCGCTTTAGGTATTGACGGCTACTAATGCGGAGCTCTTGGGCCAGGGCACCTGCCGCACTGCGGAGTGACGAGGAGCCAGGCGACCCCGTGACCTCTTCACCTTTGACCTTCTGAACTCTGGCTTCAGCGGCCCTTTGACCTTCCCAGGCAGGAGCCAGGGCTAGGGCCATAAGCGCAGTTGCTGGAAGCAGAGGCAGGGTTACCAGCCACCAAAGCCTGGAAAGGAGGACAGGGAAGCGATAAAGGAAGGACATTGGAGGACACATGGAGAACCCTATGATTCTATTCTATTCTAAAATATAGTATGTATTACTGTAATATTCCTCTATTTTTAGGGGGCCCTGGATAGGGTTACCAGATGTCAGGCAAAAGGAGGACGTGTCCTCCCTTTTACTTTAACGTTCTCCCTCCGACAGGCCTTTTAAAAATACATGATTTTGTCTGGCATTTTACTTACGGGTGTTAAAGTATGCTGGAATGCCCCAAAACACCCTATTTTTAGGGGCAACCATTCCAGAGCCCCCTAAAAACAGAAGAATATTAAATTAATACTACTTTTTCTCCATATGTCCTCCAAAGTTCTCCTTTTCTTACTTTCCTGTCCTTTCTGTGGTTTGGTATCTTGTAACCCTAGCCCTGGAACACTTCCCCCTCAAAATAGGGTGTTCCAAGACGTTCCAGCATACTTTAATCACTGTAAGTAAAAAGCCAGACAAAATCATGTATTTTTAAAATGCCTGCTGGACAAAGGACGTGAAGGTATAAAGAAGGACATGTCCTCCTTCTGCCTGACATCTGGTAACCTTAAGCAGAGGACACCAACCTCTCTCAAGTGACTGGGGGGTGAGCATAAACCGCCAGTCTCCTGCCACGTCTCCCTTCAGCATCCCAATCCCCTCCCCACACATCTGACAAGAGGTGCAATGCTTGCAGGAACGTCCATCCACATCACTCTCTGACAGTGGCAGGAACTTGTATCAGTAACCCCACTGTCCCATTAGTCCTTGCTGTTGCCGCCAGAACTCAGAGTCACACAGTATTAACACGCATACACATATAAGCACAAATTATACACACACTACAAATATGCAGATAAATACATGCTGAGCTCACACACTTAAACATTTAGGGCAACACGCTTTAAGAAAGGTGGGAAAACTGCAGAATCCAAAAGACAGCAATGAAAATGGCAAAAGATTTAGAAAAGCAGACCTCTGAAGAAAGGTTAAAAAGTCTGGACGTGTTTGGTTTTGAGGAAAAGAAGACTGAGAGGGGACCAAATAACAGTCTTCAACTACAAGGTGTCAGAAAGAGAAACCATTCTCTAAATGCTCACTATGTCCACTAATGGTGGGGAAGGAAAGTAGTAAGCTTAATCTGCAGCAAGATAGATTACAGTTACATATTAGGAATATTTTTTTTAGCTGTAAGGATAATTAAGCAGTATAAGACATTACCAAGTGAGGTTGTGGTGCCTCCACAATACCAGTCAGGGATGTCCTAGGTATATTTGGTCCTTCTTCAGTGCAGAAGGATAGACTAGAAGATGACCTCACTCTCAATGTCCCTTCCAGTTCTACATTTCTATGATTCTAAAGTCCAAATCCTCAGAGATATTTAAGTGTCTAGTTCCCATTGATACCAGTGGGAATTAGGCACTTGAATACCTTTGAGGATCTGGCCTGAAGCCTTAAACCAGGTTAGAAATTCCCCATCTTCAAACGTGAGATGAAGTGGGATTTTCTCACATGAAAGGTCATGCAGCAAATACATTTATTAAACTTCCACAGGACTCCTCATTTGTTTTAGTGTTACCTAATGTTATCTTCATCCTTTCTTAGCCAGTTTATGATTTACCAGCAGTGAACATCAAGATCACCACTTCCAGTTTATCATAATTGTTCAGCTATAAATGCAGCATTGGACTAAAGGAGAAGGTGGTGGGTAAGCCCTTGAAACTTACAGGACATGATTTTTATCCCCAAAATGTTACTGTTTCATATTGGGTTTATCTTTTATTTAATGCTGAAAATCATGAAGGCCAATGTGAAAATTCATGCAAATAACACTAGGCAAATAAGAGACAGAAGTTCTGAGTCAGTCAAAACAAATAGCAATTCTGCTGTGAAAACAGATACACGGCACTGGAACTTTGAAACTTTCGTGCGGTAATTTATTTGAGAACAATGCTTTTGTTCTTTCTTTGGGGGTGGGGAATATGTGTGTGTAACCTGGATTATCAATCATGAGGCAAAAAGGTTATAACAGCATTACTTTGGCATTCTACAATGTGTATTACATTTGTTATCAGCCTAATCTATTAAAGAGCATGGCAGACTTTTGTGGGCCATAATTTGAACAATTTGTCCCACCCCCCCTTCTCTCTCTTTGCAAATTGCATCTAAATATGATGTTTTCTACCTCATTTCCACCACTGATTAAGAAATTCTGAATCAGGATCATAATATTCAGCATAATTTTTGTTAAGAGATACACAGTTTTTCATATGAATTTTTAAAGCAATTTGCTTTCTTCTTAGTATTGTGGTTACTGTTTTTGCTAATATATGCAGTTTTGTTCCAGCAAAGCCTTTAAAACATATTGATTTCAAGAGGGCTACTCATCCGCTCTTAGTTAAGCATATTCTTAAGTACTTTGCTGGACTGAGGGCTTGTAGGTATCGTACAATCTCACAATCAGTATATCTACCTCTCAGTTGTTTTGTGGTTATTTAATAGGTGTACAACTCTCTGAAGATATCAGAAGTAATACAAGGGGTGCAATAGTGCAAATGTTTATGCAGAGAGAGAGAGAGAGCTAGCCTCAGGCACACTTTAATAGTTTGGGGACCAAGCATAGAGTATAGAATATATGGTGGCTGTCTTTCCTCTGTATAACTTGACAAAAGTGTGAAGTCCTGCAATATGTGATGTTAACTGAAGTTTACAGTTGGCCACCACAGTAAACAAGGGAAATCCTGTTGTCATTTTATTGTATAAACAATTGAACCCCTCTCATCCCAGAAGGCTAGAAACAAATTATTGGCAGGTGTAATTCATGGTCAAATACAGTCGTTTATTATCCATTAATTTTATGGTGCATGTGTCACACTGTTGGGGGTGTCTCACCACTGTAAGTACCTATCTCAGAGCAGACTGTCAGAAAACAAGGGCAGACACCCCAAACTGGTGGTACGTTCTATAATTCGATTTCACCAGGCCAATAACAAATGTAAACACCTTCTTCCTATCTTACCATGGAGTCACAGACAGACCTCCTAAACTCCCTAACCTATCTTGCCATCCAAACTTTTTTGTGGAAAAAGTTAGTTAAGCTAAGTCCTGCCATATCAGGTTTCTCTCAGTCCCAACAGACTAGCCACTTATTCCAAATTAACTGATACCCCAGATCTTACACATAAGACAACGCTGGCAGCCAAACACTGTAAATAAATTAACAAAAGATTTATTAGCTAAGAAAAAAGAATGAGAGTTATTGCAAGGTTGAAGCAGGTAAAATATAACAACAGGTGAATCACAGTGTGTAACTTCAAATAATGTCAGTGGTGTAATAAACAGCGAGTTTCCAGAAAGTCTTTCAGGGCATGTGACATGTTGTACCTCATGTACTCCCATATAGTGTGACCTGTGTATCATTTGTATTCATCCTAATAGTATAACCATGTATTGTGTGATGCAAAGTTTGGTGCTTTTGGAATGTTTGTGACATACTGAACAGTATGGTTATTGTGGCATGCTTCCTGCAATGTCATGAATATGTACAGATAGAAAGCTGCTGTGTCATGTCCCCAAATGTGTCTCTCAAATGGCAAACATAAAGCTGAAGGTATATGCCATGCATAGGCATGGAACTGGAACAATGAACTGGCCTAAGCACCTTTGAACACTTCGACTTAAGAGGGAAAAATCACAATCGTTGCTGATCATGGACAGTCACCTGACCCCAGAGCATTGAGGTAAATTGTTAAAAGAAAGAGGCATCTTTTTTCCAGGACCCTCCCTTGAAATCCATCTTCTAAACAACACCAAAGACTGAGCATTTACCTACCAGGGGCCGGGGGGAGGTTACTCGAGATATCACAACCAGGCTGTGTGGGAAGCTAACACCAGAGATAAGCTATTGAAATATTAATCTTAGTTTAGTATGCAAGTTACCTTTTAGTTGATTATGACTAACTCCTTAATTCATTATTCAGCTCCCGATTTATATTTAGTCAGACTTACGCCCACTTAAAATCTTGCTGTAGTTACACTTGTTTAGTGTATCTAAAGCAGTGCATGTGGATTGAATGTCTGCAGATGCCTCACTTAGAGTGACAATGCTGGTGCATATCAATTTCTTTAAAAAATTGACAGACAAATGTAAATGAGATTGTTGGGTATTCTTTAACGCACTGAACCCTGCAAGATGGCAGTTCCCAGGGTTGCATCTGGGACTGGGGATGTTTGTTACAAGTCTAGCCCATGAGTGACTGGCCAGAAGCACTGCTTCAGTGGACTTGGGACCAGTTACTCACAGGAGGATGAGTGTGGCCTGACCCAGGATAAATTGGGGCCCAGGAGTGAGGAATTGGGGTGACACAGCTACACACCAGTTCAGACTGCAGGAGCGGACATCATGGGACTATCCAGAATAACTCTGGGGTGCTCCAGCTTATCATTCAGTTATTTTGTCCTGTGAAAATCCAAATAGTCCAGAGGTGAATGATCTTTCTTATGATTCATTCTCACAGAAGCCTAACTGACAGTTTCTTTATTAGTGGGGTTTTTTATGATGTTGTATGAAGAATGCACTTGATCTTTTGAGGGCATGTCACCACATGCAATAGCCATTCTGCAGCGCTAAATTAACTGGCCTGGGGGTCCCAGGTTACCCTCCACCATGGCCCCCTCTGCCTGGAGCTCATGGAGGTGGAGCGGCCAGCCTAGGTCCAGGGCAAGAGTGCCCAGAGCCTGGCCTCTGGCCCCAGGGCCCTGCCCCTGCTGGTGCCTCAAGCCCTGCTGGTGCTGAGTGGAGTAAGGGGCCAGATCAGGGTTTTTAGGGGCTGGAGACTGGGGCCCCTTTTAGGCTAGAGCCCCTTTAGCCCCTGTGTTAATTCGGCCCTGCCATTCTGATAAAGTTCTTCATTAGCATTATACCAGGCCTCAACAAATGTGTCAACCACATAAGGGCCAGTCCAAATACTAAGGCACCTAGCTGTGCCATGGCACTTCAGAATGCCTCCTGCCACCAAAAAAAGCTGCCACCACTTTTGGCAGCACTGTGATATGAAAAAGACCCTCCCTCCTTGCTGAAAACAGCTGCCAGTCAGGGAGTTTTTGGTTGGGGGGGGGAGTGGCAGTAATGAAATTGTTGGCACTGGTTGCTTTTTTTAGGCACCAGGGGGCATTCCACTTCTTACAGTACTGCAGCACAGCTAGGTGCAACCATCAAATTTCTGGGCACCATGGTGACATAGTGCTTGGGATTCATTGAGCCCTGTGTTATACTAAGCTTCTTTGATTTCTGATGACTGCGTTATTTACTTACAGGGGTAGTTGCCATGTAAATGTTTCCTATTACATTATCATGGACCAGATACTGAAAACAATGTATGTAAATTAATTTTATTATGTTTAAGCACCCAAAACACTAATGGCTTTGATCTCTATTAATCCACTGGTAAATTGACCTGAATACATGCTAGCATGACCTAGTCATCCAGGATCACAGCACGTTGTAAAATAATGTCATTTCACCATAAACTGCAAAAATGGTCTCTACTTAGCAATGGGTTTACATAAAAAAAATTGAATTACGAAAATAAACACTGAGTATTACAATTGTCATTCTAGTGCGTTGTCTTAGTAAATAGGAGTTCAATTATAAGCCAAGTTTACTTTGGGGTAGGCAAATAAAATATAAAAATCAAATGGGATGATATAAAATGTGACATATGAGCTAGTGAGTCCTGTTATGTCTTTAGGGCAATACTCAGTTGGCTGTATATCTATTTTCCATAACAGATCCTGGTCCTGAAAACTAAATATATGAAATACATGTTCCTAAATCCCCTATATGGCATTGAAAAATCTCCCTCCCATGATTTGGGAAGGCTTTGATACCTTGTTTTCTCTCCTTGGCCTGAGGAGCAGCTGCAGGTTCAAATGTGTTTTAATGACATTGTTTTAATTAAGACCAAGACACCTAGAGTCAGTAGACACATCCACAAGTACAGGGAGCAATCTTGGCTCCATTGTGTCTGTGACTCATAGCAGTTACTTTGATGGCCGCCCCTCCCAGGCCATCATTAAAGTACATAGAACGTGTGAAGTGAACAATGGCTCCTTCACCTTAACTAGATGGCCCCCTTGAACTCAACTGGATGGCCGTTACCACCCTGGGGGCCCATTGTTTTGCAGGGCTTGGTGTAGGTGGGCTCTGCCTAACTGCAAGGTCCTGCAGGGCATGACTCATACCCCCCATTGTTCCCCACATTCCCTGTAATCAGGGAAAGGCAGGAAATAGTCTTTAAAAGCTGAGGTTCTGGGGTGCTCAGGCAGGGCGGTTTTCAACATCTCTCCTGGCCTGATCAACCAGAAGCTGCCTCCTCCGCTCACCAGTTCCCCCTAGAGCATATCCACGAGTTACCCCCATGAGTTACTGCCGGCCGATTAGGAGTCTCCTCCAGCCTGTAATGCTGTTACCCTTGCTGCTAGGAGTGGTAAGAGTCTGCCCTGCAACCTTTCTCTAAGAAAAAAGTTATTCTGTTTCTTTAGGGCTGCTTTAAAACTGCTCTCCCCAGCTTTACAGGCTTGCGTGTGTACCTTTCTGTTTGCTTGCAGCTCCAGTTTGTGTTAGGAGCTCCCCTTGTCTGTAATTGCTTCTTGCTACTTTGTATCACCCAGTGTATCTCTTTTCCTCCTGGGTTGTTTGAACTTGCTTTAAGAGTATCATTGTGTTTTGCAAAATTGTATAAAGTTAATTGGTAGCCGTAGAAGTCTTAAGTTAGCTGTTAAGATTGTTTCCTTTAGTTCCTAGCCTTTAGAATTGTTTGGTTAAGTTGCCTTTGCCCTCCCCTCTGTAACCTCCCCAACTTAAATAAACCTTTTTCTCCTTAACTTTACTTGCTCCCTCTTCATTTCTGGGATCCCCGGTGCGCCTCAACTTTCCTTCTGTCCCTGTCCCTGTGGCTCCCCGCTCCCGAGCCGCTCTCCCCGCCCCGCTAACCTTGCAGCTCTCTGCGGCTCCCAGCTCCCGAGCCGCTCCCGCTCTCCTGCGGCTCCCCACCGGCTCCCCGCCCTAGCCGCCGCTTTCCTGCGGCTTCCCGCGGGCTCCCCGCCCTTGCTGCGGCTCCTCCGCCGCTTTCCGCGGCACCCCGGGTCCCAGCCGCTTTTCTGCGGCGTGCCAGGCTCTCCAGCGGCGCCCCCGCTTTCTTTGCGGCTCCCGAGCCGCTCCTGCGGCCACCGCTGCTTCCCCCAAACCCCTTCTGCCTTCCCCGCCAGCCACTTCCCCCAAACCCCTTCTGCCTTCCCCACCAGCCGCTTCCCCCAAACCCCTTCTGCCTTCCCCGCCAGCCGCTTCCCCAAACCCCTCCTGCCTTCCCTACCATTTTGCCCTCCTCTGCTTCCCTCACAAACCCCTGAATCCCCTTTCAGCCCCTCCTGCTTCTCACCATTGCCCACACTCCCACGCACCTACAGCCCCTCTCCTGCCTCTGCCCCCTTTACCCCAACCCCCAAGCACCTCCTCACCCTGCTGCCTTTCGACACCCCCCCCACTTGCCTTTACTCCTCTTCAGGCCCCAGCTTCCCTGCTACTTATCTTCTCTGCCACTGCCGCACACTAATTTGCATTGTCCCCCCCCCTTTTCCTATGGTGTGTTAACGTAGCCTTTAGGTTATAGTGAGTAGGGCTATAGTGTTAGTAGGTTAGTTGAAGAACCCCATTGTTCCCCAACCTGTCCCCACTCCCGAAAGTTAGGTACCCCCAACACTTTACAGAAACTACTGTGACAAACACAACATACACCGACCACCGCTCACCTTACCCTATACTCATTTTACTAAAGTGTACCCCAGATCCACCCCATACCCCACGGGTGCAGTGGTTGCCCCCCAAGATCCTCAAATCTTCGAACCTGCTGGCAGGGTCACATTGAAGTCTATAACAAAACTGCGATTGACTTGAGTGTAGGTCACAAGTTCACCTATATATTTTAGATGTAATGAAATCAAGCAAATAAGATTCAGGCACAAGAAATGGGCACAGGCAGGGCTAATGAGAACTCTGACGATGGATGAGCAGGTGGAAAGCTGACACTACTGCTTAGTATGCAAAAACATATTCCTTTTACTGTCATCTAATACTGACTCCCGAGTTTTATTGGCTCATTGTTACATCTTGACACGAACCTTGTTTGTAACCTCTCTGGGGCAGATGTTGGTTTGTACCACATGCTCTCCTGCTAAACTCTGCTTTTAATAGCTCATCCTCTCCTCTTTCTCCATTCTGTTGATCTTTTCTGTCACCTGCTACATCCTGTCTGGCTCCTAGTCTGTGATTTGTCTGGAGCAGGGCCTGTCTGTTTTGTCGCACGGCTGCATGGTGCCTAGCACTACTGTGCTCCAATTTCTGACGGCAACGTCTCAGTTGTAGTGCAATATAACCAGCAACAGAAGCTTACATGAAAGAAACTAATTTGAAGGAGGAAAGGGAAGCAACATATTCTTAGTAGAAGCTCCAAACTTAAGAACTCTGGATGTGGAGGAAAAGCATGGTTGAAAGAAGAATTTTCCAGGGGGTGGAGGAGGAAGAGATTAATCAGAAGTGCCAAATTCAGTGGAGACGTCACGAATCAGACTTTTCCATTAGTGAAGCTGGCTTTGTGTTTGGATCACCACTCCTTTCTGGTCAGACTTCTGTCTTTTTGCTTTATATGGCCAGGCATACTCTCTAAGTGATGGTGTAGATCAGTGGTTCCCAACCAGTGTGCTGGGGCACATTGGGGTGCCACAGGAACACCCAGAGTGTGCCAAGAGCATCCCCGAGAGCTGGAGTTAAAGTTCCTTCCTTGCTCAGCCCAGCCACCTGGGCTGTGCAGGGCTGGGAAAAGACAGGGGTTAAAGTAAGGGGGAAGGCACCGGAACACAGTTTTAGGCAGGCAGCATTCTGGCCCCCTAGAAATAGAGGAAAGCACTAGGACAGGGATTTCCAGGGGTCCCCCTAAAAATAGCAGGAGCAGCCCAAACTCACTGTTCAGGTGGCTCCACCTTAGGCCCAGCCAGCAGAGAGCTGGGGGAGGCCGGGAGTGTGTGAATCTCCCCCTGCAGGGTGGAGCAGCTTGTGTCAGCAGCCTGCAAACAGCCCAGATAAGGGCTTGGGGGTGGTGGTGCTGGAGGTTGTGTGGGGCAGGTGTGTATGTGTAGCAGAGGTGGGTGGGAGTGGATATGTAGCAGAAGGTGTGTGGCTGGGACTGTGGGGTGGCTGGTTGACTGGGGGGTGTGGGGGGTGTAGCTGGGGGCTGAAGGGCCAAATCTGGCCCCTGCAGTGATGGGAGGATCCATCACAGGCAGATGGGGGCTGTGGGAGGGGAGGACAGGATCCACTGGGGCAGGAGGGAGCAGCAGTGGGGTGAGGATTTGACTGGGGTGGCAGGGAGCCACTGTGGAGAAGGAGGAAGTGGGTGGTGCACCATGCTCTCCTGCCCTACCTTCCCACTCCCCAGGTTTCCCCCTGCCCCCTCACAAAGCCACGCCTGTTCTCCCTTCCTTTCTTCTCACTTGCCACCCTTGTGCTGTTCCCCACATGGCTGCCCATCCTCTTTTGCCACCCCTGCCCTGCTCTGCTCCCCACACTCACTCCTGCCACTGCAAACGACTCCTGACCTCCGCTGTTTTGCCATCCCTGCTCTGCTACCCCACATAGCAGCACTTCCGAAACACTTGTGCCATGGTTCATGAATATTCATAAGTAGTTTAAGTTAATTTGAATATTCATGAGTTTTTTAATAGTGGTGTGCCTCGAAAAATTTGAAGATCTCAAGGTGTGCCACAGCAGAGAAAAGGTTGGGAACCACTGCTGTAGATTACATACATTTGCAATTTTTCTATTTCAGCTCCCCCTCACCTGCTATGCTTTCTCCTGCATGCCTGACAGAAGCAGCCTTTGCCAGCAACTACTCTTTTTCCCCCTAGAAAATAAAAGCCCTCCTCCAATAATGTTATCAGTGGAGTTATAAAGAGGAATACATTTGGACTGGCAGACCCTTAAGCTGTCAACAGACTCCACAATAAATGAATTATTTGCTTATGAAGAATGTACTGGCAATATTTCACTTAGGTGAATTTAGACTCTGCTCATGGTGGACATGATATGTTGAGCAATAACCTGCTGTTCTCATAAACAAAACAGTACAGAGCTTGTCGCTCTTTCTCCACCTTTCCTCCCACATAGAGGCGTGTAGTGCCACACAATAATGACCTTCAGGCCAAGTTTCTGAATCGAGGTATCAGTTACAACATTTGAAGAAACAGTAAAGAGTTAACACTGCTTCTTAGTTCAAAACCAGCAGAAATACAGAATTTGTCAAAATGCATTGCTATCTGCAAAGCACCTAATGCCATCTACCTAGAGACAGTGACAACAATGTTAATAGCATGGAAGCTTCTTGCATGGTAATGGAGAACCAAGCCAAGGTCAGTTAGTGGGAAGCTATGAAAAGAGCATTTAGCAGGAAGGACTGGATATGGATGGATAAAAACACATTGATATTCATCTCTGAGGAGCAGCTCATATCTGGGCCAGATTCTTATCAACTGAAAGGTGTTACCATCTTTGATGGCTTTTGTGAAACTGGTTGGTGGTCTCAATCCACTACACTTGACCCAATTCAGCACCCACTGCAATTCATGGTGTTTCCCTCACATTTATTTTTAATTTTTTTAACATATAACCTAGAGTGTGAGCTTGCTAGGGCAGGGCATGTTGCTTTAGTACTTGTTTATTTAGTACCTAGCAAAATGATGCTCTGATCCTAGACTGAGGTACTGTGCTACAAGAAATACAGCATTTTCCTCAGCACGGTTTTCTCAGGCCAAGTCCCTTTTCCTCTCTGCTATGTGGTGACAGCTGATAATTGCATGACTTATAGGTCGTTCATTTTAAAATAACTTTTCCTTTATCAAGACACAAAATTCAGTTTTCACCCTTACAATGTCAGTTTAATCAAGAGAAAGAAACTTTGAGAATGATCTACACTGACCATGCAAATTGTACTGAAGCAGACAGTGCAAGATTTGCATTTAAACAAATCCCAAACAAGCTATTTCAGAGACATCACTAAATTGTGAAAAACACATTTCCATCAGGCTCAGATAGCACTTCATCAGTGGAGCATGAGCATTGACTTCATTCTCAACTGGAGAGCTGCTGACCTTATTCAGAAATCTTGCAGAGTCTGAAAGGGGGAAATTCACAGTGGTGTTCAGAATGGAAACTGGTGAGTTTCATTGTCAAAACTTTCCAAAATATAAGGTGTGTCTTTCACCAATGGTTAACTGAAATATCAGTGGTAGAAAAGAAAACTGGCGATTGGGCATGTTGTATGTTGCCTGGATGGAAGTAGCCAGGCAAAGAAAGGAACATGCCTTTAGTTTAAGTAACACTTCAGTATTTTCTATATTTCAGTATTTTACTGATATTAATTAATATTTTCAGCCTTCTCTAAATGTTATTTAGGATACTTACTTAATTCATAATGTACTTTTTCTGAATGCACTGGAAAATTGTAATAATTTCTGATCAAAAGAAGGGTTTCTTTCTCCTTCCACTCTCAGTAATAGTGTTGTTTCAGGTTTTTATATTTCAGGGTCAGATCCTGCTCAGTTAATTCAATGGGACTGATTACGTGAATCAGGGCTATCTATGCAAGAGAAAGGTGTAGAATTAGGCCCTTATTTTGTAGCTGATAAATTAAATAGGCCCCGTTGCTGCAACAACTTAAGCACTTGTATGATGTTACTTATGTGAGAAGGCCAATTGACCTCAATAGGATGGCTGCTCAGCTGAGTAAAATTAAGCATCTGCACATGCATTTGCAGGATCTAGGCTTCACCTTGTAAATAGACTTGCTAATTTAAAAGTGGTTCAGGGATAGAGCTGGGTAAACTGATTCACTTAAATAAGAACCAGTGTGAAAACTGGCTTGTTCCTTGAACTGCAGTTAATTCACTCCCAACTATAACTCCTTTGATTTTTACATGAAATACAGTGAAATCTGCCCACTAGCAGCTGAAATACTGTCTGATATATTAAGACCATGGTAAAGACAAAATGTAAGCATTTATATTTATATGTGGACATGGACTCTTAAACATTTACAAGAAGAACTGATTAGATAGAAGTCAAATCAGTTAATAAAAAATTCAGCGAGATTCTGGAATATTAGACTATAGGATCTGCAAGTAATAATTGTCTTCTTTTCAAAATCTGGAGTAAAGTATAATGGAAAGGGGCCCACAGCATATAACTTGAATTCAAATGAGTTCTTCTAAAGCAAATATATTGTTTTATGAAAGGCACAGTCTTAAAAGTAGCCGCACGCTGATGGCCCTGAGAAAACAAACTAATATGGAGCTCTGACATAATGCTTTCCATTAATATTTCTCAAAAAATTTCATAATAACTAATACCTATGCCATCTTTATTGGTAGAGCTCAGTGTGTTTTACAAAGGAGGTAACTATCATTTCATAGGTGGGGTAATGGAGGCACAGATTGGAAGGGACTTGTTCAGGATCACTCAGTAGCCAGCCAGTAGCTGAGCCACAAATAGAACTGAGATGTTCCAATTCAAAAGCCTTTCTACTGTGATACTGATACTACTTCACAATGGTAAGTCAGTGTCATTATGCTGATTTGACAGATGGGGAAGACCAAACAGAGAGGTAGAGCAATTTCCCCCGTGGTCACATGATTAGTTAGAGGGTAAGCCAAGAACAGAGCCCAAGTCTTCAGAATTGCACCCTAACCATGGGGCTATGCTGCCTCCCACTATAGCACACAATGCTCCCATTCAGTTGCTTCTGCAGCACAGATCATCTTTTCCCCAGGTTGAATTTTCCCCCCTATTTCTCTTGCATGAACAGGTTGTAATGTGCATTCTTGACCGCTTACAGGTCAAGTTATGTCAGTACATAGAAAGGCCAATCTGTCACTGTCAGAGGGTGTGATCTAGTGACTTCTCTGGTGGTGACTCTATCACTGACATTCTGTATGACTTTGCTGAGGTCATTTTACTACTCTGTGCCTCAGTTTCCCAATCTGTAAAATGGGATTGGTGATGCTTCCTGATCTTTGCAAGTCACTTTGAGATTCTGAGCTGAAAGTAGTGAATAGGTGCAAAGCAGAAATAGCATTAAGATAAAAATGAAAAACACTTGACTACAGAAGTCAACCACATCCTGCATCTAAACCTAGAACACTGACCAGTGCTTTTCAGGTATTTAGACATCTGTTTATAGAATTGCTTGGATTTAAGATTACTTCAGTGCATATTTGCTTTAATGATACAAGATAAGTTCATCATCATAATATATGTTGTAGTTTGAAGATCAGTTTTTCATGGTGGCTAAAACAGAAACCTGTGATTTAAACTGCTGTAAAACAAAACAAAACAAAACAAAACAAAACAAAACAAAACAAAACAAAAACCTCCACTGAACTCAATCCCAACTGCGGATATTAGTGGCTCAGGCACTCTCAATAGTGGCTCTGTTTTATTACACCATCTTTTAATAATTTTGGAAGGCAGTTGTTAAAAAAATGGCTATTTTGGCAGTCATGTAATGCAAGACTCTATTCTTCCCTATTCAAAATGCATGAGCTTAACTTTAACCAAGTGAATAGACCCATTGATATGAATGGCTATGTCTACACTTGCAAGTTAGTTTGAATTAAGGAGGCTTAATCTGAACTAACTTAGTCCCTGTCTACAGCAGGCTTTCCTTAGTTCGAATTAAGGATTCCTTAATTCGAAGTAATGAAGGCTTAGTTCAAACTAGCAAAACCTGCCCTTCAGGTCAAACTAAGTCTTTGTTCGATCCTTAGTTCGAACTTGGCACAGTGTGGACATTTACATCCGCTTTGTTAGTTCAAACAAAGGGCAATTAGTTTGAATTAACAAAATGGGTTAAGTTGAATTAACTGTAATTTGAGTTACTCCACGTTGTTAACTTGAACTAATAAGTTTGAATGTACTTTGAACTAATGAGTCTACTACTCACATGCTTAAAATTAGGCATTTGCTTAAGGACTTTGCTGAATCAGGACCTGATTCCTTTATCTGGACACTAACAGAAGGTGCTTGAGTTTATTATTTTACTTGTCTAGACATTATAGTCTACGTTATGCTATATGGGTGCTTCTAGTGGAATTACTGTATGAATATAAAATTGTAAATCTATCTTTTAGAGACATTTATAGAGTTGGAATACACTTAGTGCAGTACTATTATATATTACCCACTTGTACCGTATTCCCTTAGAATATGAGCTGTGTGATGGATGCATCATATATATTATCTGTTTTATTTGAAAGTTAGACAACTCAAAAGTTTAAAATTAAATATTTTAACTTCCTAAAAGTTTGCCTGAGCAATCAATTTTACATGTATATATACAAACATGCATGTAAAATTTTGTTTGATTATTTTTTTAGCAAACCGTGTTTTGATAGCTTCTTGATTAGAAGCCCAGACGCATTTTTATTAGAACTAAGACATATTAGAAATTATTTGCAAATAAAATAATAATGCCCAGGCTCAGAATATGAGCTTCAGACCAGTGCAGCAAAAAATATCCTTACAAACAGAGGTTTACAGCAGCAATAATAAAAGCCATTCTCCAGGGTCCTGAATCAATACCTAGTGGAGTCAATGGGAGGGCTCGATCAATGCATGAATGAATCAGACTCAGCTAACAGAAATATGTCTGTGTCATAGGGACTCAGAAGCTGTAGGTACTATCCCCATCTCTGCCATTGAACTGCCACATGACCTTTTGCAAGTCACGTCACCTCTCTGCTTCCCCTCCCACCTTTTTTGTATTCACACTGTAAGCTTCTCAGGGCAGCGCTGGTCTCTCACTCTGTACAGCACCTAGCAAAACTGAGCCCCAGTCTTGATTGGAGACTGCTAACACTACTTAGAATACAAATAATCATAGTCATACCAACAATATCCTGGCAAAGGAAATTTTGAATACTGTGTAACACAGAGACAACACAAAATCCTACCCCTGTGTAAGCCTCAAATATCCCCTTTCATAAGTTTCTATGAGTTTACATACACATGTGGCTAACAATATTGTAGGTATTAAAATGGTAAAGTGAGCCAGAATACTATATGATGAAAAGCATATCTGAAACAAGGTAAATCAGAATTTTAAAGAGATCAAACACTTCCCTTTGATATATTTGTATTTGCTTTCTGTCCGGAAGCACAGACCTTTTGTTTTCCAAAGGATTAACTCAAACATCAACTTCCCATCTGTAGTATTTGACTAAAAGCCTTTTTTAAAATCCCTTCACTGCTTTTCACAGGCATTAGATCTTTACATGGGCAAACTCCAATAGAGAGGATAAAAGAGTCACCTTCATTATTATACCCTGCTATGCCACTGGACTCATTTACAGTCAAAACACCCAAACACAATGAAAATTTTGCAGAGATTTACTCATGAGAGGAAAAAAAAAAAAAGAAGAAAGAAACCCAACCAACCAAAGCCAAACCAGATAGAATGAAATTCCCTCCTGTGTGGGCTTTACTGGGACTTGTATTGCCTAGTGGATAAAACACTGGGCTGGGATGTAGGAATCTTGGATTCTAGTCTCAGCTCTGACACCGTACTAGGCAGTGACTTTGGTTTTTTCTGTGCCTCAGTTTCCCCATCTGTAAAATGGCAATAATATTTCCCTGCTTTATAAAGCTGTTTGCAATCTACTGGTGAAAAGTGCTAACTAGGAGTGGGGTATTATTAAGTAGTGCACAGGCCTTATGTTGGCTCTCTGCAAAAATTCAAATTTTGCAGTCAAAGAACAGCTTTGCGTAGTTTAACCCAAGTCTCACTATCTGTCTTACCACTGCCACCTGCTTTCTGTTTCTTCAGTTGTCTATCGGGTCAATTTGCTGCTTCACCTTGACCAGTTCAAGGGAAATATTTGGTTCAAATTATCACAAATAATTAAGTAGTCTTGCCTGAAATTATTTGCTATTCCAGTCAATCAGATATGATGGCCCAAGTTGCAAGCTGCCAAATCAAAGAATAACAAAATACAGACAACTAAGTTCTCTATGACTGTAAATCAGTGTTGCTCCTTTGATTTTAATGGAGTTGCACAGCTTTACACCCATGGGGAATCTGGCCCACAATTTATTTAAGTTTATGTAACATTAAAAAAGGCCTATACGTAAACCTTTGGGCGCCGTACTCACTTAAATATATTCAAATGGTGACCACCTAAGTGGGAATTAACTCAATTAGTTGGCACATCAAAGAAACAAGAATGTCCTTTTAGTCACACCCCCAGAGAGCTACCCACAACCTCCCCACAAAACTCTGTCAAATAAATGGCTTTTGTAGCATGCCCTGAAGTTTATCAAGTTTTGGACCAATGAAGATGGGGAACAAGTTCTAATCATACTGATTGTCTCTCATCTCGTGCTTGTGATCTTTTACTTGCAAAGCATGTTACGAAAGAAGGCCATGATCATGTCCCCCATTTTACAAATGGGGAAACTGAGGCACAGGAATGGACACAAATTGCCCATGGTCCTCCACCAGGGCAGAGGCATAGCCAGAAATCATATACAGGTTTCCTGAGTCCCAGGCCAGTATCCTATCCACTATAATATATCCCTCTCTGTTACAATGATGGGCATCAGCTTGATCACTTTTGCTCTCTGCAGTTGCAACAATGTGTCACAAAGAGAGAGGCACTTCTCAGGTACTCAGAAGAAGTCACACCCAATGTTGGACTGTTTATTTTTAACAAACTAATAAAAGAATCTTAAATATATGTAAAACCCCCCCAAACAACCTTTTTCATTATGTGAGACAGCTTATTGTGCATTGACTGCTTAGGATGGAGTACTATGAAAAGGGATCTGGGTGTCATAGTGGACCATAAGCTTAATATGAGTCAACAGTGTAATGCTGTTGCAAAAAAGCAAACACCATTCTGGGGTGTATTTACAGGAGTATTGTAAGTAAGACACGAGAATTAATTCTTCCACTCTACTCTGCCCTGATTAGGCCTCAGCTGGAGTATTATGTCCAGTTTTGGGTGCCTCATTTCAGGAAAGATGTGGAGGAAATGGAGAAAGTCCAGAGAAGAGCAATGTGAATGATTAGAGGTCTGGAGCACTTAACTTATGAGGGAAGATTGAAAGAGCTGGGTTTGTTTAGTCTGGAAAAGAGGAAACTGAGAGGGTACATGATAACAGTTTTCAAATCCTAAGAAGTAGTCACGGGGAGGAGGGAGAAAAATTGTTCTTCTTAACTGCTGACGATAGTACAAGAAGGAATGCGCTTAAATTACAGCAATGGAGGTTTAGGTTGGACATTAGGAAAAAAATTCCTAACTGTCAGGGTGATTAACCACTGGAATAAGTTGCCTAGGCAGGTAGTGGAATCTGCATTATAGCATTTTTAAGAGCAGGTTAGACGAACACCTGTCAGGGATGGTTTAAGAGGGTACTTGGTCCTGCCATGAGCAGGGGAATGGACTCAATAACCTCCCATGGTCCCTTCCAGTTTCTATGCTTCTATAGACTTCCACCACTTGATCCAAAGGTAGCAGTAGTAGGCTATTATCCTCTAGTGGACCAGCCACTAGAGAAGGATACAATTACCTACTCTGTCAGTGGCTTACACTTTGTTGATATTAGTTTCTATTCATTGATGCTGTCAAGGTCTTTAGATGGTCTGAACTGTGTTCAAAGTAAATGACAGTTATTCACCATAAGAACTTAAATTTAGTTAAGGCATTGGTGAGTGCTAGCAAAAAATGACATTGTTACGTTTTTAATACATCTTCCTAATGTGTTTTGTCTCATTGTGCCATAATTCCAGTGTGATTTGAGCTAGCAATTCCAAATGTATTTTAACCCGTTTTGCTGGGTAGGATCTGAAGTTGACTTCAGGACAGAATTAGTATGATTGAAGCATCTCTTGAGAGTACCACATGATTTTAAAAAAAGAAAAAAAACCCACCCTTAAACTGTTTCATCGATGTGCCATTTTGTGAGTGATATTAATGAAGATGCATCAGAATATTACATAACGGTATGGGAAAATTGCAGCTTGTTGCCCCATATCCTAACTGCACGAAGGCCACAAAAGTGACAAATGGAAATTAACAAGTCCTCCAAATGAAGCAGCTGCTGAATAAAACCCACACAGGCTCCTCTGATGGCAGACTCTCTCTTACCTTTAAAGATAAGGTTCAGCCTTAGTCTACACTAGCCTCACATTTCAGTGGCAGTCGATGAGAGATACGCCAGGTATGTAAAATACCTTGCATGTCACCCATTACCTTACTAACCTCCCCCTTAGCTCCCTGTTCAGGCTGTGTTAAGTCAACCAGAAATGCCTTCTGGTTGACTTAGCGCTACTCCAGCTATGGGACCGGAGTTATAGTGTCGAGCTGGAAATCAACTGAGTGCGTCTTGACAGGCAGCTCAGTCAAACCCAGAAGAGTG
This sequence comes from Podocnemis expansa, assembly GCA_007922195.1. NCBI lineage: Eukaryota > Metazoa > Chordata > Testudines > Podocnemididae > Podocnemis > Podocnemis expansa. Next base: position 23,018,672 of record ML682025.1, read on the forward strand.
CACTGATGGTGGTGAATTAGCTGCCGTCAGTATAGACATACTTTATGACAAGTGCTCTGAGCACAAAACTAAAAGACAGGAACTCCTTGTCTTCTTAAACAGCTCATGCCTAGGGAATGACTCTTGGTTCTAACTGTGTTTGCTCTGCCTAAATGAAACTCATAATTACTAATTATGTTACAAGTTCCAAAGGAGTAGCCATATTAGTCTAGTTCAGCAGAACAAACAAGGATTCTAGTGGCACTTTTACAGAATGACAAATTTATTTATTGCATGAGCTTTCATGGGAGGAAATTTCACTTTGTCAGATGCTTGAAGGTAGAGATGTTCAGATGAATGGAAGGAAAATAAATACATTTAAAATAAAGGCATTTATTTTCCTCTCATTCAGCTGTACTCCATTTTCAAGCATCTGATGAAGTAGAATTTTCCCCCATGAAAGCTCAAGTGATAAATTTATTAGTCTTTAAAAGTGCCACTTCTTAATTATTTTACCTCTGCATTGATATGATGCATTTCTCTCCATTCCATACAAGAAGTCGGTGTCAGTGCTTGGAATACAACTCACAACTCCTGGTTTAGCTCCCTCTCTGACGGCCCGCACGGTTTGCTGAAACACAGAGTGGGCATGAGAAACTAGATCCTCATTATCTAGAGTTCAGCACAATTTCATTAAAATCATTAATACCAAGAATGTATTTTAGCTGGGCCATTTGGGTTTGGGTACTTTTGTCCTTCTGCTGCTAATAAAATATGAATGTATGTGCTAAATTCCAATTCCAGGGGCTCCAGAGGACCCAATTACCAATTTTTAAAGTCAAGTAGGAAGTTCACCAGAGAATTCCTACTGCAATTAATGGAAGTTGTATGGCCAGCTCCTCTCTGTTAATGTTGAAAATCTCAGCCACAGATTTTAACACCAGAAGGGTTTATTTGCAGTTCCCTGGCCATCACTTGCATAACACAGGCTAGAGAATTTTATCCAGTGATTCCTGCACCAGACAGAATTATTCTTCTTCAGTGCACAGTGACCATCATTACACCCAATAGCTTCTTACTGAACAAGGCCATACTGGAGGGACTGTCTTTTTGTTTTGTGTTGGTACAGCACTTAGCACAGTGGAATCTTGATCCATGTGTGGGATTCCTAAGCAATATTGCAGTACAAATAACAGATAATCTTTTAAGCATTCATTTCATCTTGATTTAAAGGCTATTGGCAAATAGATAATGCTTACCTTGGTAACTGATTACATTTATTCTACTGCCTGAATTCTGCTCACAGATGCTCCCTTTGTTTAGTTCCTACAGACTACAGCAAACGAGTTTACCAGGGAGTGAGAGTAAAACACACAGTCAAAGATCTTCTTGCTGAAAAACGATCAAGACAGACTAGCGGCTCCCGATTCACCGTAAGTTGCATTTTAAACAGAAATGTCATTGTACACAATCCTCTTACTTTAAAAGGATTTGCACTGAGCAAAACATACCCACAACACCAAAGCATTCATGAAGTTTTGTCTTTAGGAAGCCTTTGTGGTGGAGGAGTTTAAAACAAAGCATTAAGAGCCAGGAGGCCTTTTCAGAAGTCTAAAGTAGGATCGGTGGAAGTCTCACATAAATCAGTAGAATCCTGGAAATCCACTGATATTTGCTTCATATCTGTGGAGATTTTTGCGGATTGCAGATGGATGCATATCCAAATTTTATATTCACACAGGGGTCTAAAGACAAACTACTGTGGGATGTCAAAAATTGCCATCATCAAGCAGAAATGGTAAGAATATTTGTGCAGTTAGGATAAAGTCCAAAGATTATTGAATTGCTAATTAATTTTTCATGTCACTGAAACCCTGACACCTTTAAATCCCAGAAGGCACAAATCTCACCCACTTTTACTCACCTGATAACACCACATTTTCAGTCCCTTTCACAAACTGTATGCTGTGGCCTTCAATGACAGCTTAATTTACCATCACCTGCATCTGACCAAATAAACTCAGAAAACATGAGTGTCTTACCCAAAACATTGTATTCCCTATATGTCCCATTTGCTGTATATCTAAAGGTATTAGAGAGAATATGCAGCAATTTTATATTCATAGAAAGAGATGAAGAATCAGCTTGCTGAGGATACAAAGACAGAAAACAGAAAAAGGCTATTAACTTTCCCAATGGAAATTCTATAACTGGGCAGATGTAACACAATAGCTTGGAAATCGTGGCATTTTCCAGAAACTCAGAACACTCACATGACAACATATTGATGCAACCTGTTATTCTCTTTTTATTCTTCCTAGCTTGACTGGTGGCAAAGAGTATTGATTGGTTCTCTCACAAAGTTAGGCAACAATCTATGCTTGGGACCCCCACTCTATTCTGTTCTGTGCCATGCTATATATGTTTTTATACCATGCTCATCACTGTAGTGTTTGAGTACCTTCCAGCAGTGCGTTGAGCAAAGTGATCACAGATCTGTTGGGTGTGGTTTATTTTCTGATCCTCTGCCCCAGAGGAAGAAGCATGTGGAGAAGTGCTTTGTTTTGGCTGGTTGCTGTTGTTGTTCTTCAATATATCTCTTGCTATATGTTTGTTAGAGAAAGGTAAGGTTGAAGAAATGTGCCTTGTACTTGGACTGGAAAGTGGTGAGGTTTGTGATAGGCCTTAGTTTCTGGGGGAGTCGACAGTCTCGGACCACCCTGGAGAACGTTTTGTTTCCCACACTATGCAAATACAGAAAAAGGCAGTCTAATACTTGGTACAGTGCCAGAATTCTCACTGACTTCCTGGGTATGCAGCTGTTTCCTAGGACAGAATGCTAATCTTGAGGTGGCACAGAACTGCTGGCCACTGGAGATTTTGAACAACTCAGAGTTTAAGTTTAATCTCCCCTTTTGGAATCTCTGTATCTACCTACAAGTTAGACATGTCATACGCATACACCAAGATTTCCAAAAGTGATTAACAGTACAAGATGTCCACCTCAACATGCCTTCCAAGGGTGTGATTTTCAGAAGGCAGCTGCTCAGCATATTCTGAAAGTCAGGCCCTTTGAAGGGATCCCAAATTGGTCACCCAAAAACATTGGCTCACTGGGTACTTCTGATAATCTTGGCTCTAGATACTAAAGGGGAAACTACAAATCAAGGAAGAACCAATTAGAAGAAATAAGAGACTCTCTTAATCCAACCAAACCCCTCTCTCTTCTGAACAACTTCTTAGCTGAGACTCAGTCACTTGTGTCTACCTCAAATTCTTTACCCTGAATCTGAGCTCCTAAAATTCCTCTTGAGGGTTATCTTGGCAGAAAGCACTTGAATACCTTTTTGAAGGCACTGACTTTAATGGATCTTCACCCGTTTACATCAGCTAAGGATTTGACCCTATGTTATCTGTAACATTTAAAAGCAAATGCAGCACTTCTTGCTCCAAAGACTTTTCCATTTTCCTTCCATTTTGAACAAAATGAATCCAGAGCAACACTTGAGATGCTTTAAATGTCATTATCAATCACTCTCACTTATGTATTATTTATGGACCTGCCATTATACATGGGCATGGATCCATTATTTCACACACTGCATGTCAGCAACAGATTCAGGGCCTGATTCTCCATTCGGACAGCATGTTTTGGTGCCAGTTTAACTCTACCAACTTCAGCAGAGTTACGCTGACATAAAATCACCACCAGACTCTTAGTGTTAACCCTTTAGACTACACTCTGAGAATCATCCCATGTGATTAAGTCTCTTGCACTGATTTAAGCATGTAGCACAATGTCAGGCTAAGTCTTGCCTTTCTTAATTCTGTCCCACTACTTTTAGTTATACCCCCATTCTGAACCCTAAATAATTGCTGGGGAGTTTATACTCTGCACATATTTGGACTGTATATTCTTCAGATACCTTCTTGCCCACTCTAACATACCTGCTTAATCATTTTCCAAAATCTCCAGTGAATTCCCATTGTGTGAAGTCCTGGCCCCACTGAGGTCCATGGCATTTTACCATTGTCTTCACTGGGTCCAGGATTTCACCCAAAGCAGTTAAATCTCTATGAGTGTCTTTGTAAATATTAGCCTAGCTACTCTCTTGGCCAGACAAATTTATTTCACTTTCATGTTTCACTATAAATCATATCATCCAGCTCCTGATAAATTTTGCTTCTCTTTTCTGATCTACCAGCAGGGCACTGACAACTTGGAGGCAATAGTCTCCAGAACATGACAAAGTATTCCAGTTGTAAACACATCAGACGTGATGACTGTTAGTAAACTGTTCCCTGCAAGCATCTGCTATTTGTTATTACTGTTACAGGAGTGGTCACCTTTTTCAATGGCACAGTTTCTCTTCTCTGATTGGCTGGGTATAATGGTAATAGGTGAGGATGGTATGATCAAATCACAGAGCCTTTGATTTTTCTCAGGGCATGGTGAAAGCAGTTTATGGAGTTAGGAACAGAACAAGGGACGTTTTAGGTCACTTAAAATCTTTTTGTTTTCCAGGCCATTTGAGTCAAGTTTCCACTATTAGTCAACAGATTTAAATTCATTTTCTCTCAGTCACATTTGTCTCCAATAACTGCATGTGGCAAAAAAGCCAAAACCCAACAAATCAAATAAAAATTCAGCCCTTAAATTACCTAACACACGAAGAATTACAACAGAAAACAGAGCAGCTGATCAGCCTTGACCTACAGGCCAAAATGCACACAAGCATGCATACCTTTTTGCACACCTGACTTGCATGAGACATGGGCCACAGGCACTTTTGTGCAGGCCTAACACATGCAATGGCATTTATATATGTCTGACTTGTGCAACGGCATGAGGCATAAACACTTTGAACAAACAAATGGTACTTCAGACAATGATTCAGAATGCTCATGCTTTTATCCAGCCCTCTACTCAGCATTAGATGCTATGGTGCTGGGTATTCTAGGAAGCCCTAAGCTAGACAGATAGGCCAGTGTTGAAAATGTTCCCTTCTCCCTTATTTACTTTGTTTGTTTTGTATGCAAATACAGAACAGCTTTTGTATAAGTCGCTATCACATAATTGCTCGCTAGCTAGCTCCTTATAATAAAAGTTACAGAGGTGGGCAAACTTCCTTATTTGCTAGGCCAATTCTCTGATTAGTTTGGAAAAGAACTGCTGTGAGAAGAGATAAATAGATAACACAATATAATAGTAGGGAATCTAAGTGAACAGCAGGCAAGTGAACATGGTAATGTATATTTATGATGTAGTATAATTAAATTGAACACTTTGCATGGATGTGATCTTTTCTCAGAAATCAGTAAACCCTTCCTTAGCCAATGAAAGCTCACGGTCACAGATACGTGCACCCAGGCTGGCCTGATCATTGTCAGAGGGGTTAACTAATGGCCCCTTGAGTGAGATATTAAAACTGTCACCTTTCTGCAATAGTAGGTCTTTTATTCTCCAAGTGATATAAAGTAAATTTGCATGGTGATGATACACGTATGATTTGCATTTTGATTTCCCATGAATTGCTGGGAATAGGGAGTGCATAGCCATGGCCATATTACCATTTCTTCTGATCTATCCGGGTGTTTGGGAAGGAGGAGGCAGAAAGAGCAAGTGTTCCACTCTGAAAAAGAAGAAAAGAGACAGCTAGTAAGTAAGTAAGTAAGTAAATCATATCACCTCGGTTTTATATAGCACTTTTCCACCCATGGATCTCAAAGTGTTTTAAAAAGAGAGGTCAGTGTCATTATTCTTGTTTTACAAATGAGGAAAGGGAGATACAACATGGTAAAATGACTTGCCAAAGGTCCCCAGAAGGCCAGTGGCAGAAAAAGGTATAGAATTCAGGTCTTCTGAGTCCCAGTGCAAAACACTGTCCACTAGGCAGCACTGCCTCTAACGGCACATGTTCTCTCTACCCAAAGATAGACCTCCCCAGTGGCCTCAAGGCCTCCAGAAAGGAGCAGGCTCTCTAAGAGAGATTTGCCAAATACTGGAACTGGTTGAAATTTTTTCACCAAAACATTTTTAAATGCAAAAAGAAAATTCACTGAAAACTTGTATTTTAGTTGATTTTTTTTGGTTTTCAAAGTCCCCATCTGCCAAAAGAAAAAAAAATCTGGTAAAAATTTACGATTTGCAGTCTGAAAAAACAGTTCTTTGTATTTGTTTCATTAGCAAAAACAAAACAAAAAATCATGGGAAATTTAAGGAAGGACAACCCCCACAACCACCACAAAAAAACAACCAAACAAACCCCCCCATCAAAATTACAAACCCAATCACACTTTTAAAAATTTCCTGCAATAAACAATTGTCATTTTTTGACCAGCTCCACTATAAATGAGAAAGGCCATGAAGCTTTCTTAAATTCTACTGGGGCGAGGAGGGAGTACTTATGAGCAGTGAGTTGAACTGCCTCATTTAGTAGTACAAATAGACCCAGTTCAGGAGTAAGCATCTCTGTTATTGCCATTGACTTAGGCCCCAGTCCTGCAACTGGATCCATGTGCCTGGATTAACTGAAATCAACGAAGGCCCAAGGACCAGCCCAAGCAGACACAATTGCAGAACCGAGGTCCAGTTTGTTATTTGCTTGGGATCTATTTTCCACTCATTGGATGGAGTGTGGCTTGTTTCATAATGCACGTGAGCCATGTTGCTGAATGACAGTAAACTGATGCAGTGTGTTGCTTTACGCATTTTCTTTCGCAGCGCACAGGAATGTTGTCTAGTAATACAAGTCACTGGAGAACAGAGCCCATACCAAGATTATTAATTGCTTTACAAACTGCAGTCCCAGTGATATTAAACAGACTCACTGATCTGTACCAACTCTTGCCATATGGAAGGTACAGTTATCATAATCCTGCAGTGCAGGAAAGAAATAATGCAGGGAGGAAATAGACTAATGAGTTCAGAATAATCTGAGCTACTCACTTCTTGATAAGGAAACACAGAATGAAATCAGAAGCCTGGGCCCAGGCAAATATGTGAGTGTCTGTTCTGATTAATTGCCATGGAGAGGGTGTTCCCATGCCCATTCTGAGAGTGAAGATCCAAAACCACATTAAGCAATTGTTGCTGTTCACCAGCTCTCTGGAGCCATTGATCAGATGAACCTGCTGAGTCAATCTGTAGCATGGAGAACTGAGGCTCAAATGGGATTTTTAACCATAAAAATAAAAAAAAAATATTCTGTAGGGCTCACATATGCCAATATTCCAAGGTGTTTTACATTGGAGACCATGTACTGTACCCACCTAGCTCAGGAGACCATCTCTCTGCACAGGATACTGCACTAAATGGCATCAGCACAGGCCCCACACACAATATACAAGTCAGTGAGTAGTCTCCATCAGAGTCCATTTTCCTTGGAACTCTCTCCTACCCCTCAAGGTCTCCTGTAGACCACAGTTGCCAATCTGCCAAGTGCTCTGCAAAGCTGCTACTGATGCAGGGCTGAAGTAGTAGAAGTTGGAACAGGACTTCTGCCTGGGAGGAATGGGGTATTAAAGGGTCTAGGTTACATCTGGGGCTAAATTGAGAAGAGGGTCAAGTGGGAAGCACAAGGGCTCTTGTTTTGGTCTGTTTTGTAACTCCAATCCAATTGTTTTAATAAATGTACACCAGCACCTTGAGCTTTCTTTGGCTGGGCTTCTTGGTGTGGAGTTTCTTTTGAACCAAGATATCTATCAATGAATGAATATAGATGAGATCTCTATCCCAGGCAGGTAGAAAAATGATGGAGGGAATCAGCTCCCTGAATATTCTCACCTCATTACAAGTTCCCAAGGGATAGCTGTTTTAGTCTAGTTCAGTGAAACAAACAAGGCATCCTGTGACACTTTTAAAGACTAACAAATTTATTTATTGCATGAGCTTTTATGGGTAGAATCCCACTTCATCAATTTTTTCACACATCTGGCCAAGTGGTACTGTGTCCACGAAAGGTGGTGCAATAAATAAAGTTGTTAGTTTTTAAAAGTGCCACAGGATTCCTTGTCAGAGGATTACAGTTTCTAATGTTCATGCTATATGTCTGAGTATTCACTCCACTAAGAATATTTGCAGCAATTAGTCAAATGCATTTTTAAATGGCATTTTATAATTTTAAACTACTTGTTATGAGTGTCTATTGATGGCCCAGAGCATCTTAAAGCAACTGATTCAAAAGTCTTTTTTGCCTTAAATTGCAAGGTGCTTGTTTATTTACTAACATATAGGACATATTAGAAACATTCTTTTATTTCTTATTTACAAGAGGGCAAAAGAGTAATTTTACTGGTGAAAATGTACAAAAAAAGGGGGTCACAACACATCTCACTTAAATTTGGCCTGCCCACTCGCCTGTCATGATGAAAGGGAGGCCAGGCAAATTTGAGCAAATGGCATTGCAACTTGGGACATGTGGTTGCACTGCTACCCAAATGTAAAGCTGCTAGGCAGGTAACTTGGGCCCCTCCTTAGAGAAGTTCTGGTTGCATTCCTGTAACAAACCTCACCATGGGGCATCATCTGGATTTTTTAACCCAGGACCTTTGGCACAGAAAAGACTGCTCTCACAGGATTTAAAGGAGTTTCTGGCAAACTAATGTTGGCACATTAAACTTGACTGCATTGCCTAAAATGCAAGAACTCAGCAACCCTGGAATTCTCTTTCTGACTTGGATTACGAAAGAGCTTCCTGCCTGCCAAAAACCACATACCATCCGGAGTCAGGCACCTGCTGAAATGGAGGAGATAACACAAGACTTCAGCCAGTGGCCAGGATTTACTGTTAAATTGGCAGCAATGTGAAATAGCTATGTGATAAATATGTATGTTTAATAGCACCTAGCTTGGTGCTGAATGCTGGGCTGCAATTAGAGGAGTTACTGTGCATTTACAGAAGGTGGCTCAGACCTACTTCTCCTAGCCCCATGGGATTGGAGGTCTATTCCATGGAAGGCAGTAGAGGGGCAAGAGGCAGTCCAGAGTCACACTATTACAGCAGCTATCTCTACCTCAGTTCACCTCTCAGCTCCTATTCTAACCCCTGGCTGGCCCTTCATTCTCTACGGCTGCTGCATCTCTCCTCTACCCTTGTTGCTGCCCCATCCCAGTCTGATGGAAAGGAAACCCTTATTTTCTGGGGAATCTCTCTCCTGAAACTTATTCTGGTCTCTCCATTTCATTTGCTAACTGGGCCTTTAACCTTAAACCCACCCTTCCTCACATGAGGAACCTTTCCTCTTAGGAGCAGATCCAATAAATTCTGTAGGAGTGTATCAGACCAAACAAGCATCGCTAGAATGATCAGATTAGAGCTCCATTCTGTCTCCTACTATGGCTGGTATCCTCCAGGATCAGGGGTGCTCAACACTTTATGAAAATCCAGACCCTCAAGAATCTCACATTGGTCCCCTCAAAAACTGAGACAGCCAAACCATTTCTCTCTTTATGACAACTTAACCATCGCTTTTACTTTGTGACAAAAGATTTGATCTCTGAAGTCTAAAATGAGACATGCCCCTGATTGACTAGGTAGGAGCAATAAAAATTTAAAAACCCATCCAAACAGCTGATTCACTTTTCTGTTTTCAATATTGTTCCCCCAAGCAGCTTTGAATAAGGAGGGTAAATTCAGTAAAATACTTCACTAGGAAACTGCCTGCACAGTCCTGCCGGGAGAATACTTTTTCCGCAAACCTCTGAAACTTGGCAGACTGACTCACCTATTAGCTCTAATGAGCTCATTTTCATGGAGCATCCCATAGGCAGCTGTGAACTTACCATGTTAGCTAAAGGAAGTCTTAACACTGGCAAATTTAATTCAAATATAAACCTCTAAATTTGGTTGCCTGGCATGACAGGAACCTCCTGTTTGCTCTATGCAAACTGGAAATTGTATACTGTACCACCTTCCAGGGTCAAAAGCAGGGGAATAGTTAAAACCCATCTTGATGTTGGGGGTGGGGGGTAGGGAATGCTGCTTTGTTTTAAATTGGGTTTTGAAGTCTGGAGGAAAATCTCAGTGCAAGTTATGCAACTACACAGAACAGCAAACATCTGAGCTTTTCCACTTAGCAAAAGTTGCCTATTATATGTTACGGAGAAATCTGCTTGTGCAGTTGTAGAAGCAGTATTTGTATGATGTACTGGAAGCAATCTCAGATGGAAAGCTTGAGGTATGAAATGTTATTCTGGGCTCTTCTGATCTCCACTAGAGTTCAAGTGCTAGATGACAGAGCTTTAACAGGGGGTACCAATTGCATGGAAAGAGCAGTTATTAGATGTTCAGAGGCAGCACTCATTCCATTGCCAAAGAGGGACCAAACAGGGGCCCAGTTCAGCACCTCAAGAGTGAATGGACAATGAAAAGACAACACAATGAATGTAGTGACACAACATAAGAAGGCTAAACTATGGTTGTGTCTACCCTTAGAAGGTTAGTTCAAATTAACTTAATTCAAACTTATTAATTTGAACTAATAATGATTAGTTCAAATTAACTTAATTCAAACTAACATGGCCCCACTAGGAAAACCAAGTTGAACTAGCATGTCCATGCATAGGACTTGCTAGTTCAAATTTAGAGAGGGGCACCATGGGAGGTGAGGCGAGATGGCTCCCAAGAAGGGCCATGCTCCCACCCAATATATAGAAAGAGGAAGGCACCCAGGGAGCAAGAAGGTCAAAAAACATTAATTGGAACTAACCATCAGTTAACCATTGAATTAACACACCTACACTGGGTTAATTCAAACTAATGAGTTCAAATTAACCCTTACTTCAAAGTTAAGTGAGGTTATATAACTTCGAAGTCAGCTTTCATTAATTCAAACTAAGGAATTCCTTAGTTCAAATTAATGAAAGCCAGTGTAGCCATGCATTAATTTAATTTGAATTAATCCTCATTAATACAGATTAAATTGTAAGTGTAGCCGTACCCTCTCAGACCGATGGTCCATCTTGTTCAGGAGCCTGCCTTCTGCCGGTGGCCAAAACCAGGTGTTTCAGAGGGAATGAACAGAACAGGGTAATGTTGAGTTATCCATCCTTTGTCAACCAGGTCCAGCTTCTGGCAGGTGAAAGTTCAGGGATCCTAGAGCATGAGTCAAATAATTCTCATTCAGGCCATGTTTAATGGAAATCAAACACAAAGAAAAGGCAGGTTCCTAAATGCATAGAAATAACAATAGAAGGGCTCTGGGCAAGGTGTGTATGTGTGTTTGTGTGTAGCTATAGCTATACACACACCTTGCCCAGAGCCGTATACGTATATACATATTGGAATTTAAATTGGCATTCCAAGGAGGTGGGAGCTCCCTGGGACAAAGTGATCCACAGTGATTCAAAGCCCAGTATTAACAGAATACTTAAATCTCTCATCATCAGTTTTATCATCCCAGGCAGTGTCTGGTTTTCTGTGTTCCTTGAAAATGTCTTGTGGCCAGCATAATAAACCAATTAACCATGTTTATTGAAAAACCAAATAAGTGTTGAAAAACTATCGTATTCTAGAGAGCATCTGCATCAATACTTGACCTGTTCTTTGAAAAACCCTAAAACGTTTATTTAAAAAGAATTGGCCCTGTATGTCAGCAGCCAATTTATGAGCAACATTCTCCACCCCCCATTAATGCCATCCCTTGCTTTGTGACTGGAGCTACAGCGGAGCACCTTCACTCTCGGCCGGATTGCTGTGATGATGTGCAGAACCCTTGGGGTACAGCCTTGGAGCTGTGGAAGCATTGGGTACCCTCTGAGACACATTCGCTTGTGCTTCCTAGAGTGGGTTCTGTCCCCTGATCAATGGTGAAGGGCTCATGGCTACAGCCAGGCAGTTGTCTCATTGACAGACAACGCACTCTCTTCAACTCCTGAGAAGACCTTGACTTCAGCTCAGCAGGAGCTGGTTTTAATGGTTTGCAACCTTTTCACTCTTGGTCATTTTCTTGTCTCTATTTCTGTTTCCCAAAATAAGCAAACACAAAGAAAAGTGGGCAATTTTCTCTTTAACTTTTCTTAGCCACACTTTAATTGCATTTAAAATCTTTATGTCAGAGTATGAAATGTGAATCTTATTCAGAACAACAAGCTGTGCACTTCACCCTGCTTGCTGTGCCAGTTGTGAAGAGATCCTACATGGTGCAACCGGAAAACTGCAAGGACACTGCCCTTTATGCTCTCCAGCCAAGGCTGTCCCTCGCAAGTCACAATGCCTTACTAGTGACCAGCAGCAAGCCCCGCCAGGCACTGTTATCACCTAGCCCAATGGCATGCAGAGTACCACACTCTGTTATAGCACCTGAAGGTTAACATGGATTGCCTCTCACTCTGTGATGCTGTCAGCAAGAAGACATATGCCCAACTTAGATAGTTGAGTGCCTTGCCTAGCCTCTCATCCACTCATGAACCAACAAGAAAGGGACACCAGCCAATTCCCTCCCCCCACGCTAGTTTGTAAGAACAGCATCAAAAGTAGTCTGTCCCCAAAATTATATTAATAAATATGCAGCCCCTCTCCTTGTGGGGAAGAGATGGAAGAGCTTTTGTTACTGAGTTAAAATTTCTAGACACTCCAAATTGAGACCCCACTGGTTGAGATAAAACATTAAAGGAATTTATTAACTATAGAAAAATAGATTTTAAGTGATTATGTGGCAAGTTTGAAGGGATTAAAAGAGTTACCAAATAAAATAAATATAAACTTGCAAGTCCTAAATTCTGTATACCAACAAGCTCTTGAATTAGCAATGTCTCACCCTTCTTGGCTGGTACAAGCAGTTTCCTTAAATATAGGCTAGGGTGGGCAACCTACCCTCCCTGGGCTCTCTGCCACCCTTTTCAAAGTCCTTTTGTCTTGCAGACAGTGGGTCACAAAACCTTCAAGTGTTCATATGATCACAGAAACTGGAGAGAACTATAAGAGGTCATTGAACCCAGTCCCCTGCGCTCATGGCCAGATCAAGTACCCTCTTAAACCATCCTGGACAGGTTCTTGTCTAACCTGCTCTTAAAAACTTCCAGTGATGGAGGTTCCACAACCTTCCTAGACAACTTATTCCTGTGGTTAAACACTCTGACAATTTGGAATTTTTTCCTAATGTCCAACCTAAATCTCCCTTGCCGTAATACAAGCCCATTGCTTCTTGTCCTACCATTGGCAGTTAAGGAGAACAATTTTTCTCCCTCCTTCTCATGGCAACCTTTTAGGCACCTGAAAACTGTTACCATGTCCCTTGTCAGTCTCCTCTTTTGCAGACACCTAGACTCTAAGGTCAGAAGGGACCAGTATGATCATCTAGTCTGATTTCCTGCACAATGCAGGCCACAAAACCTCACCCACCCACTTGAGCAATAAGCCTCTAACCTATGACTGAGTTATTAAAGTCCTCAAATCACAATTTAAGGACTTTGAAGTACAGAGAATTCACTAGCAGGTGAGCCATGCCCCATGCTACAGAGGAAAGCGAAAACCCCCAGAGCCCTAGCCAATCTACCCTGGGGAAAAATTCCTTCCTGGCGCCAAATATGGCTATCAGTTAAACCCTGAGCAGGTGGGCAAGTCTCACCAGCCAGTCACCCAAGAAAGAATTCTGTGTAATAACTCAGAAGCCACCCCATCTACTCTTCTTTCTTAGGCTATTGGCATAGTCACCACAGTAGTGGAAGATCGGTCTATTTCCAAAGTAGGCCCTCCCATCATACCATCCCCTCCATAAACTTATCAAGCTCAGTTTCAAAGGCAGCTCTTTCAATCTTCCTTTTTCCCTCATAAGTCAAGTGCTCCAGACCTCTAATCATTCATGTTGCTCTTCTCTGGACTTTCTCAAATTTGTCCACATCTTTCCTGAAATGAGGCTCCCAGAACTGGACACAATATACCAATTGAAGCCTAATCATTGCTGAGTACAGTGGAATAATTACTTCTCGTGTCTCACAGTGCTCCTGTTAATACATCCCAGAATGGTGGTGGCTTGTTGTTGTTTTTTTGCAACAGTGTTACACTGCTGACTCATATTTAGCTTGTGGTCCACTATAACACCCAGATCCCTTTCTGCAGTACTCCTTCCTAGGCAGTCATTGCCTATTTTGTATATGTGCAATAGATTGTTCTTTCCTAAGTGGAGTACTTTGCACTTGTCTTTATTGAATTTTATTCTGTTTACCTCAGACCATTTCACCAGTTTGTTCAAATCATTTTGAATTGTGATCCTATCTGCCAAAGCACTTACAACCCCTCCCAGCATCAGCAAACTTTATAAGTGTACACTCTATGCCATCATCTAAATCACTGATGAAAATATTGAACAAAACCAGACCCAGAACCAATCCCCTCAGTACCCTGCTTGTTATGCCCTTCTAGGATGACTGTGAACCATTGATAACTACTCTCAGGGAGTGGTTATCCAACCAATTTTTCACCCATCTTATAGTAGCTCCATCTAGGCTGTACTTCTCTAGTTTGTTAATGAGAAGGTGATGTGAGAGAGTATCAAAAGCCTTACTAAAGTCTAGATACCCTACATCTGCTGCTTCCCCTCTGTCCACAAGGCTTGTTACCCCATCATAGAAAGCTATTAGGTCGGTTTGACACGATTCATTCTTGACAAATCCATGTTGACTATCATTTAACACCTGTTTCTCTTCTAGATGTTTGCTAATGGATTCCTTAATTATTTGCTCCATTATTTTTCCTGGTACAGAGGTTAAACTGGCTGGTCTATAATTCTCTGCATTGTCTTTATTTTCGTTTTACAGATAGGCACTACATTTGCTCTTTTCCAGTCCTCTGGGACCTTTCCAGTCTTCCATGATTTTTCAAAGAAAACAGCCAATGACTCAGAAATCTCCTGAGTCAGCTCTTTGAGTATTCTAGAGTGCAGGCCCTGGGGACTTGAAAACGTCTAACTTGTCTAGGTAATATTTAACTTGTTCTTTCCCTATTTTAGCTTCTGATCTCATCCCATTTTTACTGCCTTCCCCTTCATCACGCATCCAATCACCAATAACCTTCTTGGTGAAAACCGAAATGAAATTATGTACCTCCTCTGGCATTTCCACATTTTCTGTTATTGTTTTTTCCTTTTTGTTGAGTGATGATCCTATGCTGCCCTTGATCTTCCTCTTCCTTCTAATATATTTTAAAAATGAATTTTTTGGCACCCTTTATGCCTTTAGCTAGCTTGATCTCAGTTTGTGCCTTGATTTTTCTGATTTTTCCGTACATAATTTTGTGGTTTGTTTATAGTCATCCTTTGTGATTTGTTCTAGTTTCCACATTTGGTAGGACACTTACTTTATTTTTAGATTATTGAAAATCTCCTGGTTAAGCCAGTGTGGCCTCTTGCCATTTTTGGTGACCTGGGGGAAGAGAGAAACCCCATGTGATGATGGCACATTCACCCCTTTATAGTCTGTTTCAGCTTGCTAGAACAGTCCATACGTATGATGTGGCAGCTGCTTCCCATTGGTCAAGTAAATTCATTGTGTATGTGCTTCCTACAGTGAAGTCTTCACTGTAAACAATTCTTGTTCGTTGAATCTATTCTTGATTGGGTGACAGATAGCCAGTGATTCCGTCTGACTCCTCCACTGTGCCTAAAAAGCAGTTTGTGGGAGTTCCCCACCTTGCAACATAGTCTAGCAGTATTTACAACATTATTCTTTAACTTCACAGACTACAGTAGTATATACAATCTAACAGGATAGCAATGCTTAGCAGATCAAGGCTTTTACAATAATATCCAACAAGACATACTTTGTAGAGAACATATAATTTATATGATTAATTATATGTCAACAGTGGTGACTGTGGGGTTTTGGGGGTGTTTTCAGACACAAATACATAGTGCTCTGCCATCTCTTTGTTCCCCTCTGCCCTCTTTCTGCAGGCATGCAGCATGCAAGTCTGCACTAATGGGATAGTTACATGGTTAACAGACTGCTACCTTAGTTGACTTTTACCTGAATTCATACATGCATAGGCCCTAATCCTGTAGTCAGATCCCTGTGGGATGACTCCTGCACTCATATTGAACCCCACTGAGATCATTGGCACTTTGCACAAGTGTAAGAACCCATTTGTGCAGATCCAGTTACAGTATTAAAACTATTGTGTCATAAATCCAGCGGCTTTTCAGAACTTAATAAACATTGATTGATCTGCCACAGCTTCTACCCTCCCCCCTTTCTTTACTTCTTTTTGCTGATATTGGTGCCTTGTAATTCTGCCTGAGTTGTGGAAAACCACAAGGCTCACATTGCAAACAATATAGATGGTTGCTCTGCTAATGATTTCCATAGAAGGGGTGTGGTAGTTGGAATATGCAACTGAAACTATACTACAAATCTGTAAATATCCTCCCCCTACTCCCTGCATTCATTGTGCAGGACAACAGCCAGTCTACATGCAGTGACCCACCTTCATAGATCATCATTGGGGTTTGAATTCCAGTGCCTTTGCCCCAAAGCACAGATCTGTTGTGATAAGTGGGACTACATATTTAACCAAATTGTGAGCTCATCTGTGGAAAAGTGAATGAAAATTCACAAAGTGTCCCAATAACCTACAATAATAAAAGTTGATGGAAAAAGATGCAAGAGGAAGACAGAGAGAATTCGTGGAAAGGAAAGTGCCTTTTGATATAATTCAAGTACTATTTTAAGTTCATGCCTGGTAATCAATTAACCAAAATTGGAGTGAGAGAAATTAGGTCTATTGATAGACAAAATCATGATGGGACAAGCTATTCTGCCCATCACTTCCTTTCAGGATCCCTAGAGAGGCTTCAGAGAGAAAAAAATTGGCTGCTAGCATGAGCTTCACCCTCATGGGTGCCACCCCTACCACCTATTGGAATCCTGGTCCTAAATCATTCTGATCTTAAGAGATATCTTGACCAGATTGGGCCACAGAGAAGGACGAAGATATACTCCTACCTCCACCAGCTCCAGCTAAATCCTGACCCTTATTTAAAACTGTTTATTGTCTGATAGTGACTGGGTCATGTTAATAACTTTGACTCTTTAGGCTCCTTTATGCCATCTAAATTGATAGAACGGACCTTGATTCCATGAGATAAATAAGCAACTCCATTAGCTGTTAACAGTAGTTGGTTGTTATCCACTAGGACACTGGTCTTCAAACTTTTTTCCTCAGGACCCAGTTGAAAAAAATAATTTATGCCTGTGACCCAACAATTACATCTTTCAGCAATGCATTTCAGTCTTTCAGCAGCAGCAGCAGAGGGGTGCTGTGAACCAGTTCCTGACGGTCTGCGACCCAGTACTGGGTCCTGACCCTGCTTGAAAAACCACTGCTCTAGCACACCAACCACTACAGGGGGATGTGACGCACACTCTGCCCATATGGTACACATACAGAGCCCAGCTCTCCATTGTACCGCCCAACACACAGTAATTTAGAGCTCTGTAGAGTGGATGTGAAATACTACAGATCAGAGCAGTAACAATTTATACTCTCTTTGCACTGCTATACATTATTGCATGTGGAGCAGGGCTATGGAGAATCAGTCATGTTTTTACCACAGAGAATCCCAGACGGTGGATGATTTGGGGCCAATTCTGGTGCAAAGACCACTTCACACCACTCTGATAGTGTAAAGGAGCTTTAGTGTAAATAAAAATTGAGCCCAGTTATCTTGATTTTTATGCCATTATTGGCATTTGTCTGAGAGCTCTGAAAGCTCTTCTAAGCCTCTAGCTCCTATCACTTTCTTCTCTCCAGAGCTTGCAGTCTTTTGCCTAACTGCTTATTCATAGCTTCACTGAGATCCCAAAACTACACTGAAGTGACACAAAACCACACTTGAACTACATTCTTACATTGTGGATTGCAGAATAAAACACTTTCAATGTCTTTATTTTTTAGGGCAGTGGCAGCACCCCTCCGTCTCCATTTGTCCAAATGCCAGGTGAGTATTTTCACTAAATCATACATTACTTTAGTGTTGGCTACCCAATACCATTTCTGTCTTACTGTTCCTGTGAAGGGACTTCAACATACCAGCACAAAGAACTGTGATGGTGCCACCCAACACTCAGAGAAGGGATCCAGTGAAGAATTAACTCAGAAAGACATCCTATTTACATTAAACTATTCCCTGAAGTCCCAAGGGAAGGAAAACAAGGTGAAACAATGCCTAGAGGGAAAGGACAATCTTGTAGTTAAGGCATTGAGTTGGAATTCAGGAGAATGAAATTCCGTTTCCAGCTGTACCAGCATGCTAATATAATCATAGGCCAGTGGTTCCCAATCTTTTTTGGCTAAGGAGCCACAGGTTTCATTTTTATGCCACCAGTCTCCGCCAGCAGTCTGACAACATTTTAGTGAGGAGGCTGCCTCCATGCTGGTCTCCCATGTCCCTGACTACAGCAGGGAAACTATGTGCCTCCTGTAGCCCTCTCTGCTCCCCCAGGGTCCTTAGGCAGCAGCTCCCTTCTGCAGCCAGCGGCAGGGGAGCCATGGGCCACTTTGAAAGCTCCAGGCTGGGAACCACTACCTTAGACATATTAACAAAAAATAACATTCTGCACCTCAGTTTCCCCTATGCAGAATGGGTAGAATACTACTGCCTTTCTCCATCTCTTCTAGTTACATGGCAGGCCTTTTGGTTTAGGGACTGTCTCTCACTCAGTGGCATTGGCTGCTGTCAGAAGATGGGATACTGAGCTAAATGGACTATGGATTGGATCTAATATGGGCGTTCTCATGATGCCTAACACCATGCGGCTCTCATCTCAGTTCGGGCCTCTAGGTGCTGTTGTAAAATGAAGGACTCTGGGATGCATTCTACATGTTACTACAGAAATAGAGACACAAGCAGACCTGCCTTATGGCAATACTTCCCTAGTGCTAATGGCCCAGGAGGAACCAAAAGGACTGCTGAGACGTGCCTTTTGAGAGTAGACATGGGGAGCAGCCAATGCACAGTGCTCCACATTGTAGTCAAAATTGCTGTTTTCCATTGGGGTGCCTGGGGACAGTGCAAAATACTAGCTGTTATGGTTCATTTAAGGGAGGAGATAGTAGATGGATGGACTGGGCCTGGAGGGCAGATGGTGAAACCCCACCTGAGATCCACACGGTATGAGGGAAACTGAAAGGACACTAGGAATGTGGGGAAAGTAGAGACCAAAACAGCTGATCCCCAGCTCATGAGCAAAGTAGTGCAGGCCAGAGCATCCCAAAAAAGGCCCCACTTCAGCAAAACATGATTTACTTTAATGATCAGAGATTGATTTAAACACATGCATCCATGCCTTGCTGAATCAGGACCAACACTAGGTTTACTGAGGCTTAATTGTTACCTGAATCTGTGGGAGAAAGGCTTCCAGATCTTCAGTAAAGAGCTGGCAGGCTCTGGCCTGACATGCACCATGTCTGAGCGAAAGAGGAAGGTCATGCTCTGGTTTGGGTTGAGCTGGTAAAAGTTTCACAGAGTTTAAGGACAGAAAGGAACATTAGATAATCTAAACAAACAAGGAGTCCTGTGGCAGGATTCCTTGTTTGTTTGGTTTAGTGAACTAGATTAACACGGCTACCCCATTGGATATTTAGAGACTCTAGTCTGACTTCCTGTATATCACAAGCCATTGAATTTTACCCACTTGCCCCTATACTGAGCCCAATAAGTTGTGTAGACAAAGGTGTTTCAGTCCTAGGAGACTGAAGTGATACGTGCCAGAGGCAGAGGACAAGAGAAACTGAGGTACCACCCATGCCTGAGGCCCCTGCAATTGCAGGGAAATGATTAAACAAGATCTTTCCAGATGATCCTAGCTTGTGATCCATGTCCCATGCTGTAGAGGAAGGCAAAAGAAAAAAACCCAAAGGTTAAAATCCTGAAGTGTGGAAACACTTGGTCTAGGACAGGATTCTCTCCTGTCCTGTTTTATTACAGATGGGGGGGGGGGGCTCTGTGGTTTCAGCTCTGTTGATTTGCCCAATGAATTTGACTCATCAGATGGTGACTTTGACATGACCTTTCATTATTATGACTCCTCTTTCTTGCCAGCAGGCTCCCCTGCCATGTCTGGTTACTATGGAGTTAGGAGATCATTCATGTCTGATCTGGACTTCCATAACAACACTAAGCCACTTTCAAATGATGTTCATGCTTCATCCCTGGGGACAAAGTCCTTTTCATGTGACTCCTCTGCAGTTCAAGGGTACCCACCGCTATTGGACTCCTGTTTCTCTGAGGACTATCGCACAGCTGCCCTGACACCCAGCACCAGTTCCCTTTTCAGCACGTCCTCGCTGCCCCCTCTCCTGCCGCCTTTCCCGAACGACTCTGCACATTTTTTCATAGTGAGTCTGTCCACTGATCTGAATTCGGTATCCACGGTAAAATGATGGGTTGCGTGGTGTAGAGGCTATTCCCCCACACCTGGCGGTGTGATGCTGGAGTAAATGGAACCTTGGTAGGATCCATTATAACCGTTCTTGTCCGTGCCCCTGCCTCCTGAGGCCTCCCTGGCTCTCCCACTGGGACGTGTCAGACCTACTTGTGGGGTGGTGGGCACTGGGAGAAGAGCAGATTGGAAGGGCTACAAAGTTCTGTCCCTATCACCCCACTGAGCAAGAACCAAGCTCTTTCCCACCACACCACAGCTCCTGCCCGGTGGCAGGGATGAATCTGTCTGCTCCTCTCTCCCTCTTCACACTGCACTGGAATGAAAACAAAGGCCCTGATCCAGCCGAGCATTTAAGGTTATGCATAATATTAATCGACTTCAGTAGGACTCCTCCTGGGCTTACAGTTAAAGTGCTTTTCTGGATCAGGGCCCAAAGCAATCAAGTCTAATCTGGAATCCAGTCCGATATAGTTTACTCCTGCCATAAATACTGGCTCTGTTTTCCTTAATCCTCTTTATACACTCTGCTAGTGTTGCAGGGTAATACAGAACTGGCTATGCAGAGCCTAGGTCAGAAATCAGGACTAGCTTAACTTTGTACACTCAGAAGCTAGAAGACCCAGTAGGGTAGGTGTTTGGGCATTTTTACTACAGAACATGGTCTTATTTTCAAAGATCTCCCTCAACCTCTTTCCAACAGAGAGACACCTGGGAGCAGGCCATGCCCGACAGCCTCAACCAATCAGATGCTGGGTGTTCAGAGTCCCTACAAACATTGGCCACAGCTACCAGCTGCCTCACCTCTCATGAGTCCGGAAATACTTCCCAGTATCGAGGTTCGAGCTGGAGTTCTGTCGTCCCGGGAGCTCAGACTTACTCTCTGCATCCTTTCGAAGATGTCCACTATGTACCCAGTTACCCTGCCACCTCGTCTTACTCCTTTTCACCGTTTATGACTGTAGCAAATGATCTACCTCCCAAGATGCTCCACCTCTCATCAGAGGAACCCTTAGATACAACTTCCCTTCATGACAACTCTACTTGGGTGAAAGAAGAAGAGAGTCCAGTCTGGGGGACATACGAATGCCGGAGAACTTACTGAGGAAAGCTCACAGTTGGTGGCAAATTAGAATCAACCGTCATTCAGACAGCTGATCTGATTGTAGGACATTTCCCTATAGTCAATCATTTGGAACTGAGGACAACAATAACACTGGGAGCTGGAGGAGACAAAAATGCTAAGAAGAATCTCCAATCAAGGACATCTCCATTTCCAAAATCAACACATTGCTCTATGCTGTTTAACGGTATCAGGGTTACTGTGCAGATTTGATCCAATGCCCAGGGAAAGTCAGTTTAAAGAATCCAGTGACTTCAGTGGTTTTTGGGTCAGTCTCAGTTTGTAAGGCAACCTTAAGAATCTGCATGTACAATAATGCACTAAGAAACAGGATCATGTCTTTTTAGTTGCTGAAAAACCATGTCTATTTAAACAGCCTTAGAAGATTTCTAGAAAGTGATTCTACATGAAGACAGTTATGGGGGAAGAGGGAGTGGACTGGGTGGAAGCCTTTTCAAATACTTTACGTTCTGTATGGTGATATCTTACTATATACCATCTGTATATAAATGCCAAATATGTTATATAAATATGTTGCTGTTCGAGAGTGATAGTTATGGAAGGGATAGTAAATAGATGGTGCACTTTGACAGACAGCATTCCAGGCAATGACAAATAAACCTTTGTAACCTGAAATCGGTAACAATGGATTGCTTAAAGGAAAATTATAATTGCAGTATGTCAAGGTCAGGGCCCCGAATGTTAGGTGGTGTTCCACCACATAGCGCGAGAGCATCCCTATACGAGATCTTAAAATCTAGACTAGGGGTACAAAAAGTGTGAGGAAAAGCTAAGCACAGCAGGGAAAGTTTATTGGGTTCACTGGGGGTGGGGTGGGGTCAGGCATCACAATATTGTTGAGAATCTGAGCCAAAATGACATCCTTAAGATGCCGTCAAGATCCCCACACCTCAGGACCATGCCCTGTCCACTGGATCACACTACTTTTTTAGCAAAGAAGACACTGAACTACTATTTTTTGTTACATGATGAAATTCAGTAGCCCAGATCTCAGAAGCAGCCCTACATAAGTCAGCTATGGGAGAGTGGAGAAGGAAGAGTATATTTAATAGAGAAGAAAGCGTTTTAAGGAAACATATTGTAATTTCATGCTTCCCAAGAGATTATAGAAACAGAAGCAAGAAAGCACATTTGAAACTGATTAGAAAAATTCCTCACCTGTGTTCCTTTAAAGAGTGTTTCAGAACTCTAAACCAGTAGTTCTCAATCTTTTGTGAGTCACAACACACTTGGCACTATATTACAACTCTACAGGACTCGCTAACCTACTCACTCCAGGCCAAATCCAGCCATCGTCTCCCGGCTCTCTGTGATAGATTTACCTTTGTGTAGTGACACAGTAACATGTCTCAACACAGTAGCTGACCAATACGTTCACACTAACCACAGCTAGCTTGTTCCCTTGCAAAGAGAGCTGTGTGCTGCAACAGGTATGTGACAGAGGTTCTGAGTGGCCGCTAGAGGTAGCTGTTCACACACACATATAAATCAAGGTGTCCCTTTTGTCTGCACAAGGCACAAACTGCATCATACATCAATTATGCTGTTTCTAGTTAACTCCTTTCTGTTAGGGGCACTTTTGCTTCTGGGGGTAGCTGCTGCTTTAGAATAGACTAGACCCATAGGGTTGGAAGGGACGTCAGGAGATCATTGAGTCCAACCCCCTGGATAGGAAAATCCTCCCTTGCTGCAACAGTAAGGAAAAAGCAAAATTTTAGTTTAATAGACATGGCATCATGGACTAAGTCCTCAGGTGTGGATGAGCTATGCTCAGCATAAGGCCTGAGGAGTGTGGAGACAAAGTGCTTGAAGCCATATTTGCACCCTTTCCCCTCACCAATGAGATCCTGGGGGCAGCCAGGGCCCTTAGAGCGGCACTAATCAGCATCAGCTGGCAATAGCCATCCAGGCAGTTGTTGTACACTTGAGTTACAAAGACGAAGGTGCTCCACCAGCACCTTCTCTTGTCCTTAGTATGCACATAACCCATAGGGGGTGAAACAGTGAGGAGTCTGTGCAGAGGCTGGTGTGTCTGCCTGGGATTCCTTTGCATTGAGGACTCTCAGGCAGGCAGCAATGCCAAAGCCCCAAGATGGACCTGAGTGGTCGGCTCCCACCACTGGGGACCATTTTAGCAGCTCCTTAGAAATCAGTTATAAGTTGGGCGCTCCTCCCATTCTGGCTGCTGACACAGTTCAGTCAGATGTTGAGAAATCAAGGCTCTAAAAGGCATGTGGATCATTTATCAAGGATTTCTCCAAACAGCCTAAGAGAGGGAGGGCTAGTCCCTGGCTGACCCGAGAACAAAATCCTCTGCCTTTTACAATTTGCTGCACAATCACGAGTGACTATTTTATCAGTCCAAAGCCCCTGGTACTGTGTTTGCAGTCCCACTTTGACTGCAATTCCTCCTGCCTGGTCAACTCACACCTGTCAAGGGTTTGGTGCAGATTGTTAGTTTTAAATATAAACACTCCACTGTGAGTGAGTGCCAAAGCCAAAAGCCATGCCCTCTATGATGAAAGGCCCAAAGAAACACAATTTCAATGGCACGGGAAGTTTGCACAAACCAGAGGGAACTGAAATAAATCCTTAACAATCCTCAGCCCCCCAGAATGGTAATGTTGCTCTCAGCACTGTGTGTGTGAAAAAAGGGGAGGACGGTGTCATTCCTTTCTAGGAGCTGCAAAACATCTGCCCTTCTTCAAATCTGGCCCAACTGTATTTGGAGAGCACCTTAGAAAGTGCATCCAAAAATCAGATATTTTTAAAATGCTCACTAGTTCTGTCAGGTCTCTCAAGGTATACCCAGCAATCCAGAATGCAAACCAGTGATGAATCACCTTCACACCCAGCAATGCCCCTGAAACATGAGTGTTTTCCAGGTGCTCCTTTCCCTCCTAGCATCTGATTGACTTTCTCAATACCATTCAGTGGTTTTTAAGATTGGTTGGCTGGGTGTCATGCAAAAAATATGGGGGGGTGGGGGGGGGGCTTGGTCTTGCTATGCTGAGGAAATTACGCTTTCATTTGCCATAATTATTTAAACCATCTTACAGAGTTGTCAAACATGCACCCCATATGGCCTGAAAACATTTTCCATCCAGTCCGTGACTGCTCTGTGGGACCAGAGAGAGAGATATTGCATACCCAGTGCTTTCCAATGTGGCAAGAGCAGTGCCGGAACTAGGTATTTTGGCGCCCGGGGCAAGGCCACAGCAAGCAGCACAGACGCGCCCTCAATTGTGCTGTGAAACGGTGCTGCTTGATACACCCTAGTTATTGCCCTGGGCAAGTGTGCCAGGCCTCACGACATCAAGAAGTGCTGGGTATGTGAGACTGATCTCTGCAACCCCACACTCTCTCCCTGAAAGAGAGAGAGGGAGAGGTATTGTGGAGCTCAGTTTCACGCAAACAGCACTCTGCGATGTCATGGGACTGACATAGTATTTCAATTTATGGTATGTTCAGCCCACTTGAAGTACCTTTAAGTCAAATCTGACCTTCTGTAGCAAATGAGTTTGACAGCCCTGATCTAAGATGACTCCTGAAGCATTTAAAAATCTCAAGTTAGGGCCAAATCTTTCCTGTATGAAAGGCCCTTCCCCACGTGGTGATTTTCAGTGCCCGTCTCTAAACCAGCTCTATTTGTGATCTTTCTTTGAGATGTAGGCTTGCTTTACCCCAGGTCATGCTAGCATCTGCCCTGGGGGAGTACCATTTGCACTAGCCACTGGAGGCAGATTGGGCAAGGGGCCCTGTAAGTGAGGAGCCGCCAGCACCAGCCCAGTGCACACCCATTATTCCAGCCCTTAGAATCCCTGCTCCCTTCTCAACAAGCAATTTCGTGACATGACCCCACTTTGCAGCACTTCTCCATCCAGGTGGCACAGAGCTGTATGGGAGCAGGTCTGCCTGTTCACCTCTGCCACCCAGCTGCAGAAGGGCCGTCTAGGGGTGCAGACAACAACTCTCTCTATGCCCTGAGCTGGCGGCACCTGGAACCCTGGAAGGTGCAGAGGGCAGGATTCAGCCTGAAGGCGGCATTCTTTGTTCCTGAGCCAGCACGTACCCGGGGAAGTTTTGTTTTACACAAGAGGTGCCTTCGCAAGGCCACAGGGTCCAGCCTCCCCCCTTCAGCCCAGGTGGCCGCTGCCCCCCCCCAGCTGTAGCCAGCCAGGTTTCTTTGTCCTCCTCGGGAGCTCAGGTTTGCCCCCACTGCACTGAAGCTCCAGGTGCAACCTTGCAGCCAGGTGGGGCAGGAACAACTTGACCGGCCGCAGCCCTGCACCCCCAGCTCCAGGCCTGCTGCACGCTGGCTCCAATTCCCTCCTGTAGCTTCCTGATTCCCTAGCCCTGTTCAGACCTGTTGGGAGACAAGCCCCAGAGGCTTTGTAGCATGTAACCCCGCCCCCCCCCCCCATTCACCTCCTGGGTTACTTTGGATTCCTGCCACCTTTCTCCTGGTCCTGCCGCTTTAACCAAGCAAGTCTGGAGACAGCGCCTGATTCCCCCCCCCGTAAAACGAGCTGGCCACGTGCGGTCAGGCACAGCCAGTTCACACAAGCTTGGAATACAGATTCCGCTCACCCCACTGCTCGCTCCAGCTGCCACCCTCCCACCGCGGCTTCTAGCTGGGGAGAAAGCAGCAGACCGCACACCAGGAAGGGCCCTGGGGTGGCCGTGCCTCCCCACCTGCATGCCATTTTACAGCTTTCCATAAAAAGCCCGCTCCATTTCCCTGGGCTTGTAAAACCTGGCTAGACAACTAGGGAGAAGGCGGCCAGGCACCGCATGGGCTGAGCCAATGCGAGGCAACCCTCTGAACGCATGAAATCTCCGACTCTTGGGCACCCAACCAGGCAGGTGCTGGTGGAAGCTCTGCAAAAAAGCTGCCTTAGCAATGTAGTCAGCCGCACTAAGCACCCACTAAAGGGGCAGCACGGCACTACAGCTGACTGAGCCAGGATGCACCCTCAGTGTCCACTGTCCACACCCATATCCTCCCTGAGGGCACCATGAGCTGACCCTGATACTTACTCAGGGTGTGCATGCCTCTAATGCACAGTCGAGCCAATACATTACTGTGCCTGGTACCTGAGCATGCCCGTGTTTCAAATCAATACATACCGCAGGTAGGTGTAAAACAAACAAGGAGTGCTGTGGCACTTAAAGACTAACAAATCTATTTATCGCATGAGCTTTCATGGGAGAAATTCCCACTTCATCAGACACTTTGAGTAATATGGGTGCCCCTTTGGAGCTTGGTGACATGGATGTACATAGTTCTCCTTTGCTATACTGAATTCCTATTTTGACTGCAAGGCAAACTAATCAGTATATCAAACAAAGAGCCTCATGGTACTTTTAAAGGCTAAAATTTATTACATGATAAATAAATAAGTACTGTATCATAAAAGTGCCACAGGACTCCTGGTTTGTTTTGCTGAATTAGACTAACATGGCTACAATCAGTATATGTAGCTGATGCAACAGTATGCTGTTTAAAAATGTGGATAGGAATTAAAAATTGTGCCAAGGTTACTTTTTTAGTTGCAACCCCTACCCCCTTAAATGTTTCTGAAAATCACACTGGGGGAGCAGCATTCATCTTAAATGCTTGTGGGAATAAAGGAGGTGCAGTCCTCCTTATATGCTCACTCTTATTAAGTTCTGAAAGAACCAAGAGTATTTTGATCAGCTGCCCTCTCCTGGAATTCAGATGACAGCAAGGATTTTCTAGCAGTGGAATAATTCCAAAGGGATACCCCTGTTACTCTAGTTCAGCAGCCCAAGCAAGGAGTCCTGTGGCATTTGAAGACTAACAAATTTATCACTGGAGCTTTTTGTGGGAGAAAATCTCACTTTGTCAGATGGGATTTTCTCCCACGAAAACTCATGCAATAAATAAATTTGTTAAGTCTCTACAAGTGGAAGCCGTTTTAAATCTGGACTCATAGCTTCAAATCCCCAGAGGTCTTCAGGCTCTCTGTTGAAATCAATACTTTTCAGGAGCTGGGCCATATAAATGCCTAAAAAGGTTTGGTCTTCCTTTTTAGGATGTCTTTGTTAGGGTTCACAAACCAATTATTAATTGATCTTGACAGCTTTCATATGCAATGCCCTACATTTTCCTGTTTACAAAAGGAAAATGTCACAACACACTTACTGGAGCATTTTCCAAGGTAAAACCCTGTGGAACATATGCAGGATTCTGCCATGCCTCTTGCATGGAATATTCATATAATGTCTATTTCAAATCAAGTAGCAGCCACGCGTCTCAGCTGGAGGAAGGGAGATTTCCTAACTTTAAAAAATTAATTAAAAAATTAAAATTAAGTACTACCAGTGGAAATCTATTTCCACAGAAGGAGTTACACGTGATAGGGAAACATCTAATTCAGATGGCATATAGTATTCCTGTCACAGACCATCAATTTGTATCTTAAAGCAAAGCATGTTGCTTTTTGATGTAACTCACTAAGCATAATGAAAGCAGATTATGGTGAAAAGTGGATGTAAAACAGAATTACTAACGGGGGACATTATCAGAGTTGTCCCTTTTATACTAATATTGAAGTTAGGGGATTTTTTCCCCCCACCTCTTATTATTTGGCTCCAGGATTTGGCCCAAGAAAAGTAATCAGTTTTTGCATAAAAATGTTTCAGGGCTGGAATAAGGACATTTCTGAGACCACCTCCGTGCCACTCCCTAACACAAATCAGTTATATTTGTTGAACTATAAAAAAAAAAAAAAAAAAAAAAAAAAAAAAGAGTAACAATAGCCAAATTAAACTGCTGGTAGATGATTAACAGCCTGGTCTGCTTTGTGCTTGAACCAGCTATTCCTGGTGGAAGTTATTACTGCACTGCAGAGGGAATGTTTAAACACAGTGTAAAAAAATTGGGAGTCTATATTAATTGTTCAATGGTGGCCAAAAACACGTCATGCTACCCTTGCTAGAGCTGGATTGGTTGTCAATGCAAGGGTCCTCCATAAGTCAATTGTGGGGAATCTATAATCACAAAGGGGCCGCTTGGTGGAATAAGTGTAAATATCATGAACTGAGGAAAATACAAATAAAATCCAACAAAGGGCACAAAGGCGGGATGAGGGAGGGGAGCAGGGTGAAATGAAAGCCTACTTTGGCCAGTGCCAGCTTCTCGGATCCCCCAGACAGTATCTTTGCTATGCCACGCCCACCAACTGCCATTTTGCTCCCCAAATCCTCAGATTTACCCTTAAAATGTGAAAAATTGAGCAAAAACCACCCTGCCCCCTTGCAGAACCTCCTTAGTAGCTGACAAGTGAAATATGAGAGGACTGGGGCCAAGTGTGTGTATCTGAGATGAAAATACTGACCAGGTTTAGGGGCATCTGCTTTGTTTGTGGGAAGGGGGATAAAATGTTCAAAATGTCCCCGAAGTAAGGGGTGTGGAAGTCCCCACCACCAAATCTTATTCCCTGAGACCCTCTGCTAGATGGAGATGTGCTGGGTTTGACAAAAAGATAGCCCATTTTGTTAAGCCTTTGAATATTCAAATTGAAAGTATCGCGCAATCATTGATTGTCAAATCATTGGTTTCTAGAGGTTTTAAATACTTGGCATTAGGGGAGAAAAACTCAAACTTATATCTGTAGGTATAAAACATTAATATTGTTGCTCTCCACCTGGAATTTGCACAATGATATTGGGTATTCTTTTTTTAAATTTTAAAATGATTGTTTTCTTGTCCCCTTTCCCCCCAGCATCTAGGATCCCAGGTGGTGGATTCTTCTGCTGGAACATCAGCTGTCATAGAAGTTGCTTCTTCTTTCAGGTCAGGATGTCTGGTAAGTTCAATTTAAACCTTTTCTTCGTGAATTTGGGGGATGTTTGAAAATCTTCCATTTTGGGGGGCGACGCTTGCACCTTCAAAAAGAGGTGGAAGGAGGGAGAGAAAGAAAGCAAGCAGTTAATGACTGTAGGATGCAAAGTGTAATCAAATCAGTGTTTTTAAGTGGACAGAAGGAAACCGATCCTATGCAATGCACCTTATATGCAGGATAGCACATACACCCACCACAACGTGCAGGGGGAAAGCTGCTGAGTGCATTGGCATGCAGGAGCGCTAAATCACCCTCCCTAAAGCTCTGCTTTCAGCCTTTGGGGGAAAACAGGCTGCCAATCCCCAACCTGCCTTGCAAATTCCCTGCTTTTAGCAAGTGCTGAGGGGCTGCAGATTTCGGAGTTAAGGAGTCCAATCGCGGGCGCAATTTCAGACTCAGGCAACGTAACTGGGCGCTGCCAGCTGATGAGCTGGGGCTTTTCCCCCGCACAGCCCGGCGCGGCTCGGCTCGGCTCGGCTCGGCGGGAGATGGGGCCCGCAGCTCGCCCCCCCTAGGGCGATGGAGCCCCCTCCCCGCTGCGCGGCCGGACCCGGCGCCCTGGGGCAGCGCGGGGCGAGGGGCCGGGGCCGCCACTGGCGCCGCCCGCGGGGCTCTCAGCCGGCCCGGGGGGCGCCTCCGGCCCACGTGCGCCCGGGGCCGGGGCCTGCCCGCCGGCAGCTACTCACGCAGCCGGGCCTGCCCGGCCGGGCGGGGATCGGGGCCCGGCACCCCGCGCTGCCTCCCGCCGCCGCCGCCGCCGCCGGAAGCTCCGCACTGCCCGCCTTCCCCGCGCCCCGCCGGCCCGGTGCTGCCCCGGCTTGCCACGAGGGCCACAGAGCCCAGGCGGGGCAGCCGGGGGTTTCCCTGACCCCCTGAACTGCCCACCCCCGCTTGTCAGCTAGCAGCAGTGTCATAGCAAATCAGTGGGCACCCCCTGT
>ML682025.1:23048990-23113853 GCA_007922195.1 Podocnemis expansa
CAGTTGTCAGCTAGCAGCAGTGTCATAGCAAATCAGTGGGCACCCCCAGTACCCACTGCACCCCCTGAACTTCTCAACTCCCCCCAAGTTGTCAGCTAGGAACAGTGTTATACCAAATTAGTGAGCACCCCCCAATAGCCCCTACACCCCCCTGAATTTCTCAACATGCCTCCAGTTGTCAGGTAGGAAGTGTATACCAAATCAGTGAGCACCCCCTACGCCTCCCCCTGAATTTCTCAGCACCCCCCACTTCTCAGCTAGTAAGTGTTATACCAAATCAGTGAGCACCCCCAGTACCCCCTACATACCCCTGAATTTCTTAACATGCCCCCAGTTGTCAGCTAGGAACAGTGTTATACCAAACCAGCGAGCACCCCCAAAACCTCCCTCTACATCACCTTGAGTTTCCCAACACCCCTCAGTTGTCAGCTAGCAACAGTGTTATACCAAATTAGTGAGCACCTCCCACTATCCCCTACACCCCCCTGAATTTCTCAACATGCCTCCAGTTGTCAGCTAGGAAGTGTATACCAAATCAGTGAGCACCCCCTAAGCCTCCCCCTGAATTTCTCAACACCCCCCCCACTTGTCAGCTAGTAAGTGTTATACCAAATTAGTGAGTACCTCCCACTACCCCCTACACCCCCCTGAATTTCTCAACACACCTCCAGTTGTCAGCTAGGAACAGTGTTATACCAAATCAGTGAGCACCCCTACATGCCCCCCTAATTTCCACTCCTGGGGAGAATACTGCAGGGGGGCAATTAATGTTCCCTCTAATTACTTGTAGACTCCACGTGCAAACAATTTCTTTGTGTGTGCAAAACCATTTCTTTGTGAGCAGCAATATTAGCACTGTTGAATTTTTTGGCGTGCACTTTATTTTGTTGTGTGCGCAGGTTTCATGGCCTGCGTGCATGCGCACACATGCACAGCTTAGAGGGAACAGCAATCCCAGCCCTGCTCTCAGGCCTCCTCTTAGCTCAGGCAGGCCAGCGCCTCTCCCTCACCCGAGCCAGCCCAGAGTAGGGTTACCAGATATCAGGCAGAAGGAGGACATGTCCTCCTTTTTACCTTCATGTCCTCCTCCTGGCAGGCATTTTAAAAATACATGATTTTGTCTGGCTTTTTACTTACAGGGGTTAAAGTATTCTGGAACGCACTCTTTTTAGGGGAAAGCGTTCTAAGGCCTCCCTAAAAAACGAATCAAAGGGGCAGCGGCGTTAGTCTAGTAAAGCAAAAAAAGCAACCACGAGAGCTCATGCAATAAATAAATCTGTTAGTCTTTAAGTGCCATAAGACTCCTTGTTGTTTTTTTACTGGACTAGACTAACAGGGCTATCCCTTTTGAAATTGACAAGACTCCTTGCTTTTTTTGCTAAAAACAAGAATATTACATTAATACTACATTTTTTCCATGTGTCCTCCAATGTCTTCCTTTCCTGGCTTTGGTATCTGGTAGCCCTAGCCCAGAGCCCCTGTGGTGGGTTTTGGCTCAAGCCCTGTGTCCCATCCCCTCCGCAGTGCTCCAAGCCAGGGCTAGATGAGAACAGCTAGATAACTGAAAAACCCTGATCCCCAAAACTCTCCTGCAGGGGGAGAGTTTTACTCCCTTTTTGGGGAAGAGGCAACAATCAAAAATACCCTCTTGAGGAAAAGCAGCAAGGAGTACCTGCGGCACTTGCAGGCTAACAGATTTATTTATCGCATGAGCTTTTGGGGGAGAAAATCCCACTTCGGCCGACACTTTGAAGAAGCAGGATTTTTCTCCTCCGAAAGCTCATGCCAGAAATAACGTTAGTCTTTAAGTGCCCAGGACATCCTTCTTTCTTTTGCTGAACTAGACTTACACGGCTGCCCTTTGGAATGCTTGAGGAAGTGGGTTCAAGCCAACGAAAGCGCATGCCCAGTTAAATTGGTTAATCTTTAAGGTGCCACAGAACTCATTTGTTTTATTCAAAAATATGTTACCTAAGAGGATGTTCTTCACCTCAGTGTGGATGTTAGTTGGTTGTTTGGGAGTAACCACAACCAGCTACATGCTTTAAACAGGACAGACCCCCAACTATCCTAGCTGCGAGGTCTTGTTTAACACATTTCCTAATGTGATACATTTTTCCCAGTGCAGATACTGGTAAGGAGACTGTTTGCATGCATAAAGCTAAGGATATTTGCTGGATCAGGGCCTAAACTGTCAGTCCTGGTAACATGAGAGCCTTGGAGAGGTAGTTTCCTCCCTCAGATTCAAGGAAACCAAACTTTGCAGTTTTTAACTTGTTGATCAAAAATAAAACAAGGCATCACAGTTAAAGACTAACAGATTTATTTTTTGCATGAGCTTTCGTGGGAGAAGATCCCACTTCCTCAGATGCTTCGAATGTGGGTGAACTTACAGAAAAGAATGAAACTAAATGCAAGGGGGTGTAAAACATAGGATCAGGTCATAAAGTAACAGCAACCTGATCCTATGTTTTACACCCCCTTGCATTTAGTTTCATTCCTTTCTGTAAGTTCACCCATCTTCGAAGCATCTGAGGAAGTGGGATTTTCTCCCACAAAAGCTCATGCAAAAAAAAAATCTGTTAGTCTAGTCCAGTGAAAAAACAACAAGGAGTTGTGTGGCACTTTAAGACTAACACGGCTATCCCTTTTAAAAATCACAGTTAAAGGCATTGTGACTGTGCCTCAAGCTGTCACTAAAAGTCATGTGACACCAAGCAGAGCAGTTATAAGAACTGAACTAAACTGCAGTGTGTGTGGAATACTTCTTCCAGCAAGAATTTCTGGAGTGGTTTCTTCTCAACAGGCAAACTCTTGACCACTCAAAGTCTGACTATTAGCAGGTGACAACTGATGGAGCCCCACATGCCTGTCTAAAACAAATTGGAAGTGTGGAAAATAACCCCTCTCATTAGAGAAAGAAAGAAAACTGGATCACAGAGAATGATTCTTGAAAGCCCAATCATTTTATTCAGTTTTGCTTAGTCCTATAAAAGAAAAATCAGCCACATATTTGCATTGTTTGTATTCCTATTCTTAACATGGCATATGAACATAGTGCCTAGGTCTGTTTCCTGGACTGAAAATGTGAGGATCCTGTAGCGACCCAAGTTAATTTGACAGTATGATCCAGCGACCAGGCGAGGAATTAGCGTACCTCGTTCTGCCACTGACTTACTATGTGATTTTATCCAAGTCATTCTGGTACTCATCCTGTAGATGCACATGCTTAACTTTGATGGAAATCATTGGGGTTCTTCACAATATTAAAAGTTAAATGTGTGTGTTTGCAAGATTGCAGCCTTAATAGCGCTCTGCCTTGGTCTTACTATCAGTACATTGAAGGTAATTGTACTTATATGCCTTTCTAAAGTGTTCTCTGATCTAAGTGATCTAATTTATTTCTCCAGCCTTGGTTACTATATAGAAAAAAAACTCTTAAGGAAAAAGAAAACACAGTCACAATTACATTTATTATGTATTAAGGGTACATTTAAAATAGTCTATAAATGTGTTAATAAATGTTATAAGCATGTTATAGTCAGCAAGAACTACAAGTTGTGGACTACAAGATGATCATAAGTCATGGTTACAAGGGATCTATGGCATCTGTAAATAATTGATTATCCATTTATTAAGACATATTCAACTTTTTGTAAATATACCCTTTATAAAATGTGACTGAGAACACACTGAATTTGTTTTTTTCACCCATGCAATCTTATTTTTAAATTTATTCTTTCAGGAAAACCCAAGGTGTATCAAGGTGTTAGAGTAAAGATCACTGTGAAAGAGTTACTGCAGCAGAGGAGAGCACGGCAAGCAGCAACTGATGCAACTGTAAGGACAACATGTTAAATTCTTTGCTGTTGTAATTTAAGAATAAGAAATTATTTTGCTTAATATCTCTTCTGTTAACTTAATAAATCCAGAGCCATGAGAGCTGAGACTGCTGATGCGGGCAAAACTGAGAGCTTGCCTTCATGGGGAAATTGACTAATTTCCCCTCCAAGTGAACATTGTTCTGAAATAAAAAATCCTTTGCTCTGCCATAATCACTCTCCTCATTTTTACGCCAGAACAGAGTGCTCCCTCCACAAGAGTTATTCTGGAATAGCTAAATTATTCTGGCATAGCAACTCTGAAATAACTCTGCTGATCAATTTCCTCCCAGTAGACAAGGCTTGACAAACAGACCTGCTTAGACTCTCTGTGCAGCAGTAGGGAAAAATATGTGTTGGATCTGACTCAAACAAAGCCCAGTTCACCTGCTTTAGGGACTCACTCATAGAATCCTATGTAAAGCTCTGTGTTGTACTAACACTCCCAAAGTGTTTTCCCTTCCATGAGGTTGCTCTCAGAGCCCAAGGGAACATCATTTCCCTACCCACCCCTCAAAGGCTTTCCATTGTTCAGTAGTGCCCTCATTATTTGTTAGGACTGAGGGCACCAGCCAAGCACAGCTTCCAGCTACTGCTGGTCCAGGAGGAAGGTGCAAGACCAAATCCTCCCAGGACTGGATGTGCTGGTCTCATACTCATACTAGGAGGGAGGGTCTTAGCTCAGATCCCCAAGGACTAGGAGCCAGCTCCAGCTGAAATCACTGAGAGTCTTTTCATTGACTTCAAGGGCTTCGGCTCAGGTCTCAAGAGCGCTAGTTCCACAGAACGCTCAGGGCGTTGTTCAGCTCCCCCCAGGTGTGCTGGATCCATGCCCAGGAATGAGCTCTGATTCCCAGTGCTTTGTTCTGCTGGGGTACACGCAGAGGGGGTTTCTCAGTGACATGAATTTTTCCCAGGAGCCAGCACTCACAGTCTTTTCTTTCTTGATGTGGAAGTTTAAGAATGAAGAAGCTGAGGGGCCAATGAGAACCTATAGCCTCTCCTTAGAATCAACTACTGTGCCTGAGAGCAGGAGCGTAGCATGTTACCACTCTTTAAAAAAGGCTTGAGGGGTGATGATGGCAATTAGCAGAGCAGGGCACCTTCTTTACCAGGTGACTCACATGAAAGGATAATGAAAACTGAAACTACACAACACGATAAAAAGAATAGCATTGCTCTTAATCTCTTAGAATTCTCTGGGGATGTTGGCAAACCAGTAGATGCAGGAGAATGAGATGATATCCTGCCTGTGGAATTTCAAAAATCTTTTCACCAAGTGCCTCACAGAAGGTTGCTAAGAAGACTAAAGCACCATGGAGTGAAAGGCAAAATGATGTCAGCGATCAGAAACTGGCCAGGGAACATGAACAGGAAAAATTGTCAGTTTTCAACATAAGCAAAGAGTAGAATTGTACATCCAATGTTCTGTAGCAGGACTGATGTTTATCGGTGATCTAGACAAGGGAATAAATAGTGAGATGGCAGTGTGTAATTTACACCCACATTTTTGGGTTATTGAATGCTAGAGATTATGATGAGGAACCTCACAGGGACCTAACCAAGCTTGGAGAATGAGCAGTTGAAATTAATTTTCACCTCACACACGGTAGTTTCTCATGCCCTATTTTAATGTGCACAAATTGGCTACCATTGTTGTCTCAAAAAGAGAATTTTCTCCTTTAATGTTTTCTTTCCAGCGTGTTAACACTAGTAAAAATGGAAGTGTCACCTCTTATCTCTTACTTATACTAAAAAATTCCCTGAAGCTGTTTGAAAAATCAGGATTTTTATAATGGGTAATGCAACTTTGTAAATGTTAAGAAAGAAAACCAGAGGTGTATTTCCTCTTCTCCTGAAAGAAAGTTCAAAAGTGAGTATGTATGAGCAAAGAACTGTTTAAATAGGGCTTGATCCCATCCTCATTTAAATAAATGAAAACTCTTTAACAGTACAGTATCAGGCTCTAGACACAGGGTGTGCTGGCTGTGATCCAGTGAAGCTCTTAAGCTGTGAATGAGCCCATTGATTTCAGTGAGGCTACTTGTGTGCTTGAAGTTAAGTACATAAGTACTCTGTAGAACCAGGTTTAATGCATTTCTGTGCACCCAAACCAGAAACAGAACTATGTGGAGGGAAAGAAAGGGTTTAAGGACACCTATATTCTGGTGCAGAATTAACACACACACACACAGAGGACACTCCACTTGTAAGTGAGCCCTCTAGCTCAGGCTGCCCTGTGTTTTTGCATAAAAAGGTTGGTAAATCATTACTCCTTCCTGGTTCATGACAGTACAGCCTGGATGGTTTTCAGATTTAATCTCCCACCTCCTGCTCTCTGCAGCGGTTGATTGCACAAGAAGCTGAGCAGACTGCAACCTGCAACCACAAATAAAGAGGCTTGGTGAACAGAGCCCTCTAGCACTGGAAACACTGCAGCGCACTTGTCTCCTAAGTGTAAAGTCATCCCTTCTTCCCATATAAAATGGCAATATTCTGTATTATGTAACCATTGTAACAAATGGGTGTAAAGGGCCTGGACTGAACTAGTCTTCATTTGCTATTCACTCAGTGTTTACACTATGATTGTTCCATTCATCGAAGCCAGTGGTGCAGGAGATTAGCTTTGTGCTTAACAGAATTTATACTGGTTGTTATTTATTTGCATTGTAGAGGCCCCAAAGCTCATTACTCTTTTGTGCTAGGCGCTGTACACGTGTTAGACTTTCAAGTGTTCTACATGACAGAAGCTGCAAGTTAACTAACCAGCTTTTCAGTTACAGATGCTACATGTTGTGTCTGAGTAGACAAAACAACCTTGCCAGCTCTTCCAGAACTGCCAGAATTCAAAAGAATGATTTTTTTCCCCTTCCATAGAGAATAATTACACTTGAAGTGTTAAATAACTGGGCAAATGTTAGGAAACTATTGATAGGGAAATCAGCCACTTTCTGACGCAGAAACATTCTGAACAAAAGAAATGAAGCTGGGGTCAGCATAAAACCATCTGATCAGAACAAGCCACCCTCCGAATTTAGCATGAAATCCTGGCCCCACTGAAGCTGATGGCAAACTTCACATTGTTTTCAGCTTGACCAGGATTTCACCTATAATGTTTGATGTAATTTTCTAATAGGCTTATCGATTTGTAGGTTTCAGTTTACAAACCTCTGGGGAAAATAACATTATTAGTTATAAGTGTTACAGTGTGTGAGTTATTTCACTAGTAGATTGCAAAGTGAAGCATGCAATAGAACAGGCCAGCCTGGTGTGGATGTGTGTTGTAGCATACGGTAATCAACACTTGATTTTTAGTTGTTTTAACACGTCACCTAACACAACTGTGAATTGTTCCTAGTCATGTTTAACCCTAGAGATTTTTGTGTATCCTGTCCACACCAGAATTCATCATCTTGCTAATTAACTCGTGTTAAAACACAACTAAAAATTCAAATATAGACGTGCCTGTGGTGAATTAACAGCAAGAGAACAATGGAGCAGAATGGCACATCAGGGGTGCTACATATTTGACAACTGCTAGAATAATTCAGGGCAAACCACATCTGTTGGTATCTAGGTGTCATTATGGAACAACAGAGCAGGGCACAGATGGAGGGTGCGACATAAGTGACAGATCCATTGAACAGAATATAAACCAGTGGTGCCCCATAGGTTTGCATAAGTAGGCTTGAAAAGTAAACGTAACTTACCTCAGTGCTCAGGAAAAAGATTGCCTTTGATCTTTTGAAAGTAGAAACACTTGTATTTTCTATTTTCCTTCTGTTCTGTTTTGTCAGGTTTCCCGAGGCAGCAGCAGTGTCCAGTTTCCAGAACCTCTGTCTCCTCCCTGCACAGGTTGGTACAAAGAGCATCCCCTTCCCCCTCTCCCCCACTTAGTCTTCCAGTCCAAAGCTCTTTAGCCCAGGATGTAAGGCGTGAGGCAGGCACTACCATTTAATTAGGAATCCAACCAATCAGAACCTGAAGAGGGCTCACTAAATGCAGATAAGGGTGCAGGAAGACAAGCAGGGTACATTTTACCTTCACTCTAGCAGGAGTTTTGTCTTCATATCCATGCAGTTTTCTTTTTCTACACGAGGGTCAAGACTCCAATTCATAGGTAGCATTTGTTACTAAAAGAATAATGCTGTGGTGGAGTCTTTATTAAGTTCAATGTGTCTGATTGTCAGCTGGGAGGGGACCAGAACATCTTAAAGAATTTCTTGTCTTTGCTGATCATTTACCTTCCAAAAGAATCAGCTGATCTCTCTCTTTCCCCTTCTCCCTGTGGATTCCAGAAGAAATGTCAGTCGTTTCAGCAGAACATAATAAAGAACTCCTTCCCAGCAGACATCAAAATCCAGGGGTTGGCAGAAAATAAAAAGGAGCTTGGCACTTTCAGACCTTTTATGCTCTTGATGTTGGTAGCTATGAGATCCAGAAAGTTTCCCCTTTCATTCGTAAATGTGTGAATGTATACACTGCATGGACAAGGAAATGCTTAAATAATCAATATTTGGGGCTTACATTTGCTTATGTTAATATAGAAACATGAGACGCACAGAACCGTTTAAAGGCTGGTAAATCTTTATTTCTTTCTTTGGGTATATGCTCCCCCCCCCCCCACTGTCCATTTCATCCCAGTACTGCAAACATTTACACATGTGAGTAATGTTACATGTGTTAGCAATTCCACTGAGATCAACAGGACTATCTGTATGGGTAAGTGTTTGCTTGATCGGAGCTTTATTTTTAACTATCTTTGAGAACACCTCACAGGGGTGTCCAGCCTTTTTAGATGAGGGGCCACATTGCAATTCATTTCTCACTTAGGGGCTGGTGAGCAATTTTTTTTTTTTATGTTCCTTGCCCCGCACAGCCCACACAAGTGTGTGCAGTGGCTCTGCAAGCCGAATAAGAGCCCTTGGCAGGCCAGCTTCTGACCCATGGGCCGCAGGTTAGACAAGCCTAGAGGGTCAAATTCATCACTCTAGTAATGGAGACCCACTGGCAGATTACTGTGATGTCAAGACACCTGGCCTCAAAACATTTTAGACTCCTGCCCTCTTCCAAATGACATCAGTTGAACCTCACCCTGTATTATCCATCTACTTGCTGTATTTCTCAGAATACAGAGATAGCTCTAGTCTCCCTGCTGTACATTTTACCTCTGTTCTTGCTTGTGAAGATGAAACCATTTTTTGTTTTAATGGAGAGCTGTTCATTTGCTTTCATCCCTCTGGCATCCCCCTCCTATCAGGAAACACATGAATCCCTGAAATATGAAATTTAGCAGGAGCTAAAGGTGAAATCTGGTTGGTACTGTATCAGCAGGACACCCCCACATCACATGCATTCAGGATTGCTTTGGATTCACTTTCAAAGTCAAGCATGGAATTTCAATGGAGACTAAAGCAGTTAGGTTGCCACAGTACAATTTTCAAAAGCACTAAGTGATTCAGAGTTGAAGGCCTGGTCCATACTTAACAGGAAATTTGGTGTCAGTCAATGGAAATCACACAAGCTACACAGAGCATCTTAAATCCTCTTCTGCATGGCATCTTCACTGCATTGCACCTACAGGGAATGCGGTCCTGTTGATGCAGCATTATGCTACTTGCTGGGATGGTCTTAATAAATCAACCTCTAGCAACTTCTGGGTTTGATTGAGTGCATCTTTATTGATGCTCAATCAGACTTTAAAAAAATCAATCCCTCATAGTCAGTGGTGCCACCAGCAGTGTAGACATACCCTAAATCCAGGGATTAAAGTATAATTTGGTGGGGCCCCCCTTGTGCCGGTGCAGGCCCCCCTTGCAAACTCCAGGTCCTGACCCCCAAATGCCTACCCCCCAGCTCCTGCCCCGCCAAACACCTACCCCCCAGCTCCTGCCCCCCCCCACCTACCCGCCTTTCCTGGCCACCATGGGGAGGGCCTTGCCCCAGGCTGAGGCTTCAGCCTAGAACCTGGTCTCACTGAGCATGCTCAGAGGCTCTGGGCATGCTCAGTGAGACCAGGCCGTGGGGTGGAGTTTTTAGAACTCCCTGCCCTGCCCAGTGTGGCAGAACACCATTCTGGGGTCTGCTATTTTTAGGAGCTCAGTGTTCTGGCCCCTAAAAATAGAAAATGGACCTGGAACGCTGTGTTCTGGGAACTATTATTTTTAACTGGTGGGCCCCAGAATGCAGGGATCTGCCTCCATTTTCTTATTTTTAGGGGCCCCAGAACGCTGAACCCCTAAAAATAGTGGGCCTTGGAATGGCATTCCACTGCGTTCCGGCTTACTTTAAACCCTGTTTAAGTCCCATTGAAAACCAATAGGACTTAAGTTCTCAAGTCCATTTAGGAACTTTTATCACAGCCCCCATTGACTGCATGGGAGCCATGCATCTAACTCACTGAGACCCCTTTGGACATCTTAGTTTAAACTTAAAGGGCTTCTTGTGTGTTTAGACTCACTGCTTTCAATGGGATTGAGCAAGATGCTGCTATGCAGAGACAAGGGTCTCAGAATATGACCCAAAGGAAACGTACAGCTAGCCTGGCCTCCTTTTGCAAGCACAAAATATTGAACAATCTCTTACCTCCTTTTTTCCTCCTCTTGTAGCACCTTATTTTGATGAAGAACCTGTCTCTTCTGCCCCCTACTATTTCCAGCCACGTCAGTTTCCAAATTGTATTTCCTGTGAAGAAAACCCAAGTTATTTGGAGCAACTTGTTGATACCTATCTTCAGACAGAGCCACCCATGGACAGCTCGCTAAGTACTGTACAGACTTCAATGCACTATAATCCAGACATCTTCCAGTCAACTCCTCTGTGCTTTAACCAGAGCATGGTAAGTTAGGTATATTTTTTATATAGCTGGACTTGCAGGGTTTGTACTTCCACGTTGCACCACCTTGAGAGAAATCACCTAGGTGAGGAGATGAAGGAGGGAAACCACACCCGAGCAAAATAATGATCACCACTCCCTGAGAATCTGGGCCAGTTTTGAAAATGTAATTGGTTTCATGAGTTTGATTCATTTCCAATAACTCCATATCTGGAGGGGACAGTCTGGGTTTCAGTGTACATCTGGGGCTCTCATGCCCTTCTGCAGGAGCAGAGGATATAGGGAACCAGTCGAGCCTGACCTGAGGTCTCATAGACTCTAAGGTCAGAAGGGACCAATATGATCATCTAGTCTGACCTCCCACACAGTGCAAGTCATAAAACCTCACTGACCCACTCCTACAATGAACCTCAAACCCATAACTGAGCTATTAACATCCTCAAATCATGATTTAAAGACTTTAATACAGAGAATCAACCAGCAAGTGAGCCATGCCCAATGCTACAGAGGAAGGTAAAACACCCCCAGCGCCCAAGCCAGTCTGCCCGGGGCCAAATTCCTTGCCAACCCCAAATGTGGCAATCAGTTAAACCCTGAGCATGAAGGCAAGTTCACAATAGCCAGTCAGGAAGAACTCCTCTGTAATAACTCAGAACCCACTCCATCTAATGCCCCCGCCCAGGTCACTATCATACCCATCACCAGTAGTAAAAGACAGACAATGGCCAAGCTACATTATACATCATATCATTCCCTCCATAAACTTACCAAGCTCAGTTTTGAAGGCACGTAAGGTTTTGCCCCCACCACTTCCCTTGGTAGACTATTCCAGAACTTTACTCCTCTGATGGTTAGGAATCTGCATATAATTTCAAGCCTAAATTTTCTGAAGGACAGTTTGTATCCATTTGTTCTTGTGTCCACATTGGCGCTATATTCAAATAATTCCTCTCCCGCCCTTGTATTTATCCCTCTAACGTATTTATAAAGAGCAATCATATCTCCTCTCAGCCTTCTTTTGGTCAGACTAAACAAACCAAGCTTTTTAAGTCATCTCTCATAGGGAAGACTTTCCATGCCATGAATCATCCTTGTAGCCCTTCTTTGCACATGTTCCAGTTTGACTTTATCTTTCTTAAATATGAGTGACCAGAACTGTGCACAATATTAGGTCACACCAGCGCCTTGTATAATGGTGCTAACACCTCTCTATCTCTACTGGAAATACCCCTTCTGATGCAACCCAGGACCTCATTAGCTTTTTTCACTGCCACATCGTATTGGCTACTCATTGTCATTCTGTGATCAACCAGTACGCCCAGGTCCTTCTCTTCCCCCGTCACTTCCAGCTGATGCATTCCCAACTTGTAAGAAAAATTCCTGTTGTTTGTC
Source organism: Podocnemis expansa (assembly GCA_007922195.1). NCBI lineage: Eukaryota > Metazoa > Chordata > Testudines > Podocnemididae > Podocnemis > Podocnemis expansa. The sequence continues at coordinate 23,061,099 of ML682025.1, forward strand.
CCTAAGTGCATGATCTTGCACTTCCCATTGGTTGTCACACCCACCATACTGTTCACTCCTACCCCATCTCTTCCATGGAACCTCTTTATGGAGAGGCCAGGGAACAGCTCCAGCCCATTCTCATTGCCCCATCCCTGTTTGTGCTTAGCAAGATAAGAACTTCCAGACCAGGTCAGACCATTGCTCCACCGTCCTATCACTGACAGCAACTAGAACCAGGTGCTGCTGAGGCAGATGTAAGAACTGCTAAAGTGGGCAAAAACAGAATAACCTGCCCCTTGCAAAGTTCTTTCCTGGCCATCCTCAGGTAGAGACTGGCTTATGCCTTGACATAGATGGGTTTAAAGTTGCCTATAACTAGCTTTTTAGAAAACAGCGAAGTTTATAATACATCATTTAGTGATATCCATTCTGTATGTTTGTGACAGATGTTTAAAGGAAGAAAGTCAATCGTAGAGGGCAATGTTCTCAGATATCCCAGTTAGTAATTAGAAACAATTGTGACAAAACCCCATGATTCTGATAATAGTCTGTTAAGAATTTCTGTTCCACATGAACTTGTATAGAGCAGAACTGGGGCAGATCACCCCTGTTCAGGGATCTCATATGATGTATCTGGAACTTTTCCCTAGCAGGCTCTTTTGTTGAGTACCAAGGCACTGATCTGGCAGTGCTTTGTCTCCACATGAATCCCTTTGTGGGCACAGACCTTCACTAGGCAGGTACAGAGGTCCTTCTGCACAGAGCTGAGGATCAGGGCTGTGAAGCCAACTAATTTCAAAACTCCACGACTGTTACTAGCTTTGGGTAGCTCACTGCCTATGAACTATGCAAAGCATCACTGTCTAACACGAAGTTGAGTTTACTCTACACTACATAACCTGGTATTTGCCAGGTGTTAAGTTAGTACTGCTGGGTAACAATCTTATGCCTCACAGCATTGCAACAGTTGTCCTTCTGTCTTGTATTTGTTAAAAAAAAACAAAAAAAAACCAAGAAACAAACTAGCTTTCAGTGAATGTATCACTAACACAGTTTTTGTGATGTTGTTGTGTATTTAGGGCCTTGTAATGACTTGCATATGTTTCCTGGTTTGTTTAGTTATTTGAACAGAGATTATTACTGGCTTCATTTAACGCTACATTTTCTTTTCTGTCCATTGTTCTAGACTGCTGGCTCACCTGACTCATCTGATCTGTCCAGCCCATTAGACTATAGTTACTCCCAACCTCAGCTGCCTCCTTTTGCTCCATTGAGCTACAGTCCTCCTTCTCCCCTAGACTCCAAGAACTACAGCTATCCTCTAGAGGAATGCTCCCATCACCACTCCCATTCTCAGTGCAACTGCTCCCCATCAGCCTGTTACTGCTCATCCTGTGCCTCAGAGCACTTGGATATGCTCAGAGTATCAGAGTATTTCCCCTACCCAAGTGCAGACTGCATGGACTATCCTGGCACCATCGCAATGGCAGATGACTTCTTTAGAAGGGATAGAAACTGTGACATCTGCTACAGTTAATGGAGATGGTGGTTTTATATGTATGTACATATAGAGGTATCCAAATCAGCTTACTGCCTATGAACTATGCAAAGCATCACTGTCTAACACGAAGTTGAGTTTACTCTACACTACATAACCTGGTATTTGCCAGGTGTTAATTTAGTACTGCTCGGTAACAATCTTATGCCTCACAGCATTGCAACAGTTGTCCTTCTGTCTTGTATTTGTTAAAAAAAAAAAAAAAAAACCCAAGAAACAAACTAGCTTTCAGTGAATGCATCACTAACACAGTTTTTGTTATTACAAATAAATAATTTTGTACAGATGCCTGGAGCATATTTCTTGCTGTTCCATGTATAAAGGATTCTTCAGCTCATTCTGAGGAACTTTTGACTTTTTCCAGCAAGCTGCATGCACACATCTCTGTTGCTTCTGCTATAATCAAAGTCCTTGTGTACATACTGATGAGAGGCTTAGTCTCTGGTGTTTGGACGTGAAGTGAATGGGCCTATTGGGGTGTGACCAGTTACTCAGCTGTGTGATTGCAGGATGAGGGCCAACGTTTTTCTGTTCCAATCCACTTCCTACATCAGCTGTGAAGGGTGAGATGATTAGCCAACAAACATCTGTGCTCCTTTTCATGGAACATCTGTGACATTTTAGCATTTATATGCACCTTTTCCATACTCATGCACTCTCCTCCCAGCCTCACCAACTGTTAGTGCAACTATTGTTCACTCCCATTGGTTGGACTAATAAAATATAGAACTTTTTCCAGGTGGTTGCCTTTATCTTGGACACATAAGAAGCAAAGTGTTTTGTTTTCTACACCACTGAAAAAGCACAGAACCTCTAAATATCACAAGAGGGCTGGGATCTTGAACAGAGACTTCCACCAGGAATCCTTACCCCACAAAGTTAGGGTTCCTTCATTTAGGTGTAGGGGAGAACATTAGGCTAGAATTTTCAAAAGAGCCTAAGGGAGTTAGGTGCCTGTTGCAGAGTTCATATATTCTGCAAATGAAGGTGCAGTTGTGGAATAGGCAAGCATACTAATGCTGGCTTTAATTTAGCTACCCAAGGTAACAACAGTAGTGCAAACACAAGAGGCATGAGCTAGTAACATTTCATCTTAGATACTATGTATTAGAGCAACACCAGGCATTTGGGACTGGATTGCACATGAGAAGTGGGGACAGATTTTCAGTGGGTGTAAATCAGCATAGTGCCATTGACTTCAAAAGAGACTGGATGCAGGTCCAACGTCTCAGTCTGAATTGACTGGAGCTGTGAGATTCACACCACTGAGGAGCTGACCTATGGCATTTTAACAAACTGAAGGTTCCCTAAGCCAGTGTGGAAATGAAATCTCAATGGTGAAATTCTAATCTACTCAGAACCATTCTTCACTTTAAAGGGCAACCAGCTGAAACAAAAAAGCAGAGTTTTAAAAACGACTTAATCTAGGTGGACAAAATATTGTCTGATTCCGTCTGCCAAGCCAGCTTGCATCTCCAAACTTGCAGCTCTGACTACAATTGGCAATTCAAGTGCAAAGTTTTAAATGAGAAAGTTCTAATGTCTAGTGGCTTCATAACCCAACTGTCACACAATTGCAGACAGGGTCTTTTTTGAGCCAGGCTCCCCTTGCTCTTTTGGGAACACAGAAGGAGTGAGATTTATAAAAACAGTAAGAGTCCTGTGGCACCTTAAAGACAAGCAGATTTCTTTAGGCATAAGCTTTCGTGGGCTCCAACCTACTTTGTCAGCTGCATGAAGTGGAAACTACAGTTGAGGTATATATACACATGCCAGGATGGAGGGGGGCAAGTGTTAGCAAAGTCATTTCAGAGGAGCAGATGGAGCCTATTCACACCAGTTGATTAAAGGGAGTGAATGTGTGAACAGGGACAAGTGAGATTAACATTCAATTAAATCTCCAGGCACAGATAGAATTTAGAAAGGAATAAACATTTCCCCAAATTAAACCCAAGCCAAAAAACAATGTCTACTGAAATACATTTTCTCAGGTCAGAGAAAATGTGAGTAACCAATAGAGCTCTTAACCTGATGTTCAGAATTAGCCCTCTTCTAATAACTGGAATCTTTTCTTTCAGAAGATGTGTTTAACCACCTCTTTTCATCCATTCTCTTAGTTGAAAGTCTACCTGTTACTCTGTCGTCATCCTCCTGTTCCCTTTCTCTTCTGTTCCCTTCCTTTGACCCTGCTCTCGCATGAATTCAATCTCCTTTCACTTTACAGCCTTCAGTTCGCTCTGCAAGGTCTAATTCCACTCACTGGTTTATCATCCTGAGAGGGTGGGGTTCTACAAGTGGCTACACAATCCCATTTGTGACCAGGATGACAATTGCATGGAGTGTAATAGATCAAACAACAATATGATTCAGTGAGCAGCAGATGGCAGAGGCTGGGATTTTTCAACACAAACATAGACCAGATGCTCAGGCTGTGTAAATCAGGATAGTTCAATTGACTGAGGTAGAATGACACCAGATGAGGCTCTGGATCCATCAATATAACAATCAACTTCTTCTGAAATTTCCACCCCTCTGTCCCAAAGCCTTAGTTCCCTGTATACTAGGGAAGTGACAGCACCTGCTGAAATGCCTCCTGTTAGGTCAGCCTTTCCACTACCAAACTCCTTCCCACATCTCCATTTAGGTCATCTGTATCATACCCTCACCTTGTCCTCCAGGCTTTACCCCTGGTTTTTACTCATCTCCTGTCGTGCTCACTCTGCCAGACCCACTTTTCTTCATTTCTACCAGTTGCTTCTCCCATAAGCACCCACTTCACAACTGTCCTCTTGACCATTTGGTTAGCACCGCTGCTTATTATGCAGAAGGTCCTGGGTTCAAACCCCAGGGGGCTGGACTTGATGATCTCATGAGGTCCCTTCCCACCCTCTGATTCTATTCTATTCATTGACCTAAAATATGCTGCCAGGCCCTGTTCATCATCACACAATCTGTCTCTCTGCTGCCAAATCCCCCTGTCCTTTGCTCGGCTATGCCACACTCTATTTGAAGATGTAGAAAAACAATGCTAGTGAATCAACATAACATGTACAGGCACTAATATTTACACCATGTAAAACAAGCCCATTCCCTCGCTCTTCCAATCCATCATGCCCTCTTCCTGGTTAGTGCTCCCTGCATCATATCATGCTATACCTAACTACACACATTGCATACTCCCCATGAAGAAAGTGAACCTGTCTTATTTAGAGACAAAATCATGTTTACATATCGTATCAGACAGAAATATTTGATGATATCACAATAATACATCATGACTATATCATTACTTGTAAGTCTTCTGTGACAGTGGGTAGAAGTAGCTGGCTCTGCCTGCTGTACCCCCATGGAGACATCTATGCTACAAAAGGACTTTTATCTGCTGATCCACTATGGCCAGACTCCATCCCTTTTCCACTGGCTGACTGCTGCCAAAGGGACAGAGAACAAACTAGAATCTGGTCCAGGATATCAAAGTCAAGGTTCCTACAGCAACTGTATTTTTTCGTACTGGTGTATATTTAGCAGTTTATGTAATAATGCAAAATTTCAAGTTTGCTCCTTGAAGGGGGATGAATTGCAGAATCTGCCATAACTGAGAATTCCCTACTGTTTGCATTCTCAGCCTTACTGCACCTGTGCATTGTATATATTTGCAGATGGAACAGAGAGATTGCCTGGGGACTCAGTAAAACAATGACCTCTACTGGCACGGTGCTCCCATGCTCAGATCGTACTGCCACTTCAAACAAAGACAAATGCTGGGATTTTCAAAGGCGTCTCAAGGAGTATTATATCTGTCTTTTAAAGATGGCAAACTGAACCTCAGAGACTAGAAGGCTCTGATTGGACAAATGCTTCATTTTAAGAGCTGACCTGCATCTGGAACTCCTTAGTCCAGCACCTTAGCCATGACAATCATTTCTCCCAACTCATTGGTCATATGGCAATGTCATTCCCAAACACCTGGATTACACTGGGCATAAACACGGGCTGTTTCCTGTATCTATTAAAATGTTACCTGAAAGCTTGCAGCTACCTTTGCTGCACTGACAGAGCTTTTGCCAAGTCCCCACATGAAGGCATAATACTTGGGGTCATTTTTGGATGCTGCTATTATTTGTCAAGATAACTTGGCACTGCTGCGTGCATTCTAGTTCATTATTTACTGAAATTCTTCTGGAACCTAGATGAATGCTGATATACTGCACTCTAAACAGCTGTGCTACCAACAAACTTGAACAGAGCACACCTTACTTAAACCAGTGGAGTCCCTGCTCTCATTGCATAGCTCCTGTTTCCTCAGTCCAGCAGAGGCCTCTATGTCTAGGGGAGTGAACATGCATAAGAGTAACACTTGTAAATGAATACAAGAAGTACAGACACCCATGTTAATCCAGCTGGCTCACATTAGTAACAAACTGTGTTGGCCATAACTTTTAACATTGCTTCCTTCAGGGTACTTTCACTGTACATTTTAATTGACGCTTATGGGTGAACATTAAACATTCCACATGATGTTTTTTGAAATGTAAAGGTTGAAGGTGCCCACGTACCATGGGATTGCTTTGGGAATTACAAACGGCAACACAGATGGTAGCATTCAGAGATGTCTTTTTTCCTCCATGCTATCACCCCATCCCCAGCATTATTATTTCTTCACCACTTAAAATCTATTGAATCAACTATAGTGGGTCAAAAAATTTTCAATAAAGATTTTTTTTTCCATCAAAAATGTTGTTCATGAAAGGGAATTGTTTGCTTGGCAGCCATTCAATAAGTTGTCTTCAGCGTTCCCAACCTGCAGAGGGCATGTTTTTCTTTTCTCAGGACTGGAATAGAGATATTTGTTATTGCTTGGATTTGCAACTACATAAAGTTCTACAGCGAAACAATGGCAAGTTTCTTCCTTCTGCTGGCTGGCTGGTCTGTCAACTACAACAGCAAGTTTTCCAAACCTTGGCTTGAAAAATTTGGCAATTTACGCTAAAAGCTCGCATTCTGTCTATCCAGATTTTTATACTGTGCCCATCATCGTATTAACTGACCACCTGCTTATAATTATGCTTGCAGGTCCCGGCCCCACACACCTGTTCATGGAAATCTGTCAGATTTATTCACCTATAACAAAGACTTGTAGAAAATAACAGTTTCAAGAGATTAAAATTGAGCTAACATTGACAATCCCAAGAAAGGACATAGATGCCCACCTGCCATTAAAATTAAATAGGAATAAGCTGACCAAATCTACTACTGCATTTTGAAAGCTTTAGCCTGAATCTGCAAGGACTGCCAAACAGTCTTTATTACGCCCAATAAACTAGCACATGGAAAAGTTAAAGGAAAATGCAAAACCTAAACTATTCTTTACTGAGTACTCTTCCTGGACTGAAATAATTACCCACAACTTGTAATCAACTTACTTTGAATCAAGTATCAGATGAATTGTGCCCACCAGGAAATCAGCTTCTGTATGTCAGTGTTAAGATGTGACAGGTGTGCTGTAGCTCATCAACATATTTTCTAGGTTTAGCGGTAGCCATATGGCCCCAGGCTACACATTGTGAAAATATTATGTTTATTGGGAAGGGAGGGGATTTCTCCTATCTGATTACAGTTATAAAGAATTTAAATAATAAAGATTAAATGCTGTTTCTTGGCTATGGAATAGCTGTGTGCAGCAGGTAAATTAAGTTTCTTGGTTAGTCTATAAACAATGATTATGCTTTGAGTACTGCTTTACACTTGTGTGAGAGTCAGTGAAATTTTTCGTAGTAATAACCTCTACACTAGCAGAAAATGTCTGTAGAATCAAGACCCCACCGTTATTAATTCACGGCCATTCGTTGTTTGGGTTACATTAGTGCCTGTTGGCCCCAGTGAAGATCAGAGCTATGTACTATGCAAGTACATAGTAAGGGACAGTCCTTGCCTTAAGAGTTCACAATCTAAGTAACACAGACAGATGAAGGGAGTATTATCTCCATTTTGTACACCAGGAAGTGAGTCACAGGAACTTGTCTACATTACAGAGCTTTGCTGGGATAGCTACGCTAGCATGGCTTCTCAGTGCAGACTTGGCATAAGATCAATGTTCCTCCCTCTAATTTTTCATATGCTGTGTGCACAAAAAACTTTGTATGTACAAAAAAAACCTTTATGTGTACTCAAATAGCATTGTTGAATTCTTTTGTGCGTATTTTATTTTGTTATGTGTGCAGGTTTCACGAGCTGTGTGTGGACGCGCACACACACACGCACAGCTTAGAGAGAACAGTGCATAAGATGACAGTTCTTCCCACTAAATGAAATTCCCATAAAATCCCCAGCTTTTCTAAGGTCAGTTGAAACATTTTGTTTAAATAAAATCAAAGTAATTCATTCCAGTTTCTAATTCTTTTACACTGTATGCAATTTTAAAATATTGAAATGAAAGGTCACTGTGCAACAGAAAATCAAAGTGTTCTATTTTTTAGAAGAGAGACCTTAGCAAAGTGCTTTCTTTATTTTTTTCAATTTGTCTTTCTCACAATGTACTTCTGTTGAATTCCATATGTCTCTGCAATGTGTTCAGCATTCACCACACTGTTACCTTTCAACAGGAAAACTTTTGTGGGAAGATTTCTGGCTCACACGCCTGACCCTGTAAGGGTGTCTGAACACGTCCCCTAAGGCACCCTTACACTGCTCAAGTTATCTAAAGGGGGCTTTAATGGAAATAAGAATCAGGCCCTAGATAAATGCTCTTCAATGGGTAGAATTCATCCCTTGTGCCAAAAGGCAGCCAGGGTTTCAGAGGCAAAGAAACATAACGGTCTTTTGCACAGTAAACAACAGCATGAGCTAGAGGGCAGCAGAGAACCAGGCCGTAGCTGGCTATTAATTGTGTATGATACAGCTTAGGTCTGATTGTCATTTACACTAATGGCCCTTTAAATTGCATACCAGGACCCCGTAGACAGCAAATATTGTAAATAAGGTTCTTTACCCCGCCATAGTGGTGGTCATAGGGTGCAGCTGTGCTGTAGCACTCCCTACTGGTCACATGCAACACTGCTGGCATTCCTCACCTTGGTTTCCTTCTCCAGGTCAAGTCTGCTCAGGACTCCTCACTTTGGCCTGGGCTAGAGATGCAACTGAGCCCTACAGCTACCTGACAAACCAAACAGTCCCTTCTGAGGCAGCAGCAGGCCAATTAAAAATGTCCCAACAAGTAAAGGTCCTTGTGGCCTTCAAGAGTTCTCTTCAGCCCACTCTCAAGTCTCTGTTCCCTGCCCCTTCCTGGGTGACCTTGGAAAGCCTCCTAGTTCTGGGACAGCGCAATCAGCCTGCAGGCTTTCTCTCCTGCAGTTCTAGTCACAGTTCCTTAAGGGTGCTGTTCCTTGTGTCCTTCCTTGCATGGGATGAAGTGCCAGGCCTCTGAAGAACTGGGCCTCTGAAGCACCCAGCTTCCTACAGACCCTTGCTCAGGGCCTTCCACAGCAGCCTGCCCCCTCCCTGTGGTTTCTCTACAGAGCACTTGGTCTCTGGCTGGTTCCCCTAGGGACCCTAGCCTTCTACAGATATTAGTGGAGGGCTTCCATGATACCTTCCCTCACACTGTGGTTCCAACTCCCAAACTGCGCTATCAGTCCTTTTATAAGGCCCAGGTGTACATTAAGCTGTCACCTAACTGGCCTTTTTTTCTGTTTCTCAGTCTGGGAAACAGATTATTAGTTGTGCAAAGAAGTGGCTGGTCCCATCTCCCCTTAAAGGAGCCAGTCACTCTAGGATGGTATAAAGAGGCCTTAACGCAACAGCGTTGTAGATCCAGAGACTGCAAGGCCAGAAGGAAGTATTATGATCAGCTGCCTGCCTGCCTGCCTAACACCTAGCAGAGAACGGCCATAAATAACTCCTAGACCTGATCGTTTAGGGAAAAAACATGTCTGTGATTTAGGGAAGAGTATTCTAGAGCATACAGCAGTGTGGAAGTGAAAGTTAGGTCACAGCTAGTCAAGGCTTTGCTCTGCTCTTCTCCCTGCATCTCAAGAGCCACACAGTTTGCAGACTCACCCTCCCCGTTCCAGAAGTTGCCTGTGGAGGAAGAATTCTGTGCATCATTCCAAGATCAGTGTGGCAGAGCTGTTGGCAAAGTTACTCTCCTTCCACAGGGGCCACCCTGAGTGGAACGTTTTGCTGGGCCCAGAGGAATGCCGGAGGCATGATGCTCCTGAGCCACGTTTCCATTCCTTCCCTTTACAAATTCAGGGCTCACAACTGACATCATTTTTGGCTTTCGTAGACCTTTGGAATAACACCGTCAATCATGTTTTTCTGCAGTTTTGTCTATTATTTTATAGTCCAAGCCTAGGCCTGCAAACATGGTATAGACTTTTGTTTGTGTTTTGGGTTGTTACACTTCTAGGTCCTCAGATCTCTAATTTGTTTCAGATGACTCATGCAGTGCATGTGAAGACTTGCTGATTATTGACCCACAAGTGGACGGTCTATTAAAAGCAGAAAGCAGTGACAGAAGGAGAAAATGTATCACAGGTTGCTCCTGGGCTTGTCTAACAATAAGGAATTCCGGATGGATTTTATTTTGTTTTGTTTTTGTATTTGTTTAAAGGAAACCACTTTTGGCCAGATCCTCAGTTGGCATAAAATGGCAAAGCGCCATTCGTGTTGTACTGATTTTTATCAGCCAAGGTTTATCTAGTGAAGATATATTATATAATTTGTATATAAAAATATTGGTATTTGATTTTAAGATAACACCCTTCTTACATGAAATTGAGACTTAGGCCATTGCTAAAGCTGACACTTATACCCCAGGTTCAAACTGCAATGTGCAGATTTAGGCCCTTTGATTAGGGGTCTCTGCTAAGGCCATAGCTGTTGAACTCATAAAATAATCATCCTTTGCTTTTAAACAACAGACCATTTGGAGATTTTCCATAGTGCCAGCTTTCCATGCTATTCGGTTAATGCTAACAGCTCCCTGTGATTAACAACAGACTGAGTCACAGATACAAAAGGAAAAACCAAGACAAATATATAGGATCAAATTCTACCACCCTTTCTCACACTGTTCATGCCATTTTTGCTTGCATGATTGCATTGAAATCAATGGGTATCTCCTGCAGAGTCAGGTACTGCTCAGTGAATAAAATTCAGCCCTGTGCAATTGGTACAAAGCCTGTGTACCAGTACTGTACCTGGTTCATACCTTAAGGAAATAAGAGGAATGAAATGGTCCATTGGTGTGGTGCCGGCTCTCTGCAAAGTGGCTATTTTCATCCTAGAGAAGGAAAAAGTGCTCTATTTTCACATGGTTTCTTCACAAGTTATTTGGATTCAACCATGTAGTTGCCAAATGTCTCAGGACCTGATCCATAGCCCATTGAGATCAATGAAGTGACTCCCATTGATTTTAATAGGCCTTAGATCAGATTCTCCAGTGGACATTCACTGAAATCCTAAGCCATGCCCCTATTCCTATAGGGAAAAGCTTATTACAAACAAAATACACTAGTAGATACTTCATTTGCAGAACCGTTAGATTTGACTATTTTACACTCACACCACTTTCCGCCTATCTGTGCATTGAAATGGGCCTTAAAATGGACATAAATTATAGTTATGCTTATTTTAAAGCTTCCATGAAATGTTACAGTGGTGCAAAAGGACCTCAGTGGAGCTAGAAAGCAGGTCTCTTTTACATTATGCTGTTCTTAGCAGTCAGCCTTGTGTGCACACTCTCCACCCCCACTTAGAGCTTTCAGTAACTAGCAATGCTTTCCAACATCATCATCATTCACAAGGGACATATGTTGAGCATGAATGTTCAAAAAACAAATGCTGAAAGACAGACTTTTAGAGTTGCGTGCTCCAGTAGCTAAGGCTCTGACCTGGAAGTCAGGAAAACTATGTTCTATTCTCAGCTGTTCCACTGACCTGCTGTCTGATGCTGGGCAAGTCAAGTGCCTTAGGCTTCCCATCTGTAAAATGGAGACAGTGAAGCTTTCCCTCCATTGTAAAGAATTTAGATAAAAAGTGCTGTGTGTTGTTATTGGGGAACTAATAATTTATACACTCGTTACTTCAGAAATGGTTTATTCCATTCATTGTATGATGGCATCCAACTTATTTAACAAATAAGAGATTCCATGTAAAAATCTGTATGTCGTTGCATTAAAGTGTATTGAATCTTCAGTGTTCTTCACAGATTTCTGATTTTTGATACTAGCCACTTAAACAACTGCATCTATCTATTTATTTGCATGTATACCCATGTCACTTATCGAACATTCACACATGTATGCATTCATTTCCATGTTGGAGCTGGTTACAACATAGTTTCAAAATGAAAAGACATGGGTTTTAGCTGTTTATGTCTGAATATATGCAAATATACAATCTTTTTTTTTTTTTGTCTGAAGATGTTGGCAGGTATGTAGACAAGCTGCAGTGAAAGCCTTGAGGTGGGCTAAGGGTTACAACAGTCTGTAATCACAATGCCTGCAGCAGACTTTCTTCAGCGATTTAGTCTAAATCAGCTAAAAATTTGAATAAAGGTTCGTTTTCAAAACTCCTAAGTAACAAAGGAACCTCAGTCACAGGGCAAATACTGGTGATTCCCAGTATAACAGCATCATTCGAGGATGAGACACAGAGCACTAACATTCAGAGAATGAAGGCTGACCGAGTCACTTTTAGAGAAGCATGCTCCAATAGCTAAGACTCTGGGGCTTAGAGTGCTAAGTCACGTGAATGCTGTGAAGAAAGGTATCCTTCAGCTTTTTGTTTAAGCTTGTTAAAAATTCATTTGTGCTACAATGAGACGATAGTGAGGTACAATCAAAATGCTTTCTAGTCAACCCAGGCAATATAATTTATGAAAGTTACCCTCAGTGGTATTGACTCTCAAAAACATCACCTTTCCTCCCCTCATCCCTATAGACTCATGAAAGACATTCTTTTCAGTCTACGATTGCATAGCAACCCATAAATCTTTTCATAGAAAGAATAGGAAAGATCCACTAAATTATACATTCTGCTAAGAATGTTCCTAGGACCATTCTACATTCATGCTTTGGGCTCTGGTCCTGCAGTGAATTCCACGGTGCACCCAATGGAAGCCCACAGTGAGTGGGCAGACTGGGTCTTCTATACTTTCTGCTGGTTTCCCCAATGCTGTGTTTATCCTTTGTGGCCACTGGTAACCCTCAGACTGCTCTAAGTTACACTGTGGGACTGGAATAACACAGAGTGATCTGAGGAGTGCAGAGATGAGTCTCACAGCATCTCTTCACCTTCTTCCAGGAACTATGCCTGGCTGCAGCTGAGATTGATCTAGCTTCTTGTGTTTTAATGCCTTCAGGACCATAATTCCTCCTATGGCTGACAGTGTTGTACAGATTATTCTGATTGGAAATATTGAACGAGCATTCTGAATGTTGGTCACTACTCTGGGTAATTTCCTTGGTTTAAGACATTTTTTGTAAAGCATCATTTTAACACATTTTCAATTAAACAGATGCCTGAAAGCAGAAACCAGTAGGCTTTTCTTAGAGTTCAGATTTTCTGGCTTACGTTTAGAAGCATTTGGAGCAAATTACTGCAATCTAGGTTTGATGCTGATGATTTTATGTTTGTGAGTAATCTAGCAGATTAGTTAACATGTCACCATATTCGCTACAGATCATTGCCTATCCGGACAAAGTGATTTCCTGCACTCTTTTAACTGCATGATTAGAGCTGTAAAATTCCATTAGTCATTGCACATACTACAGGAGGATAATCCTAAAGGAAGTGAAGAAGTCAAGTGATCAGCCAGATCTATAATTTTTTTATACAGGAACAATTGCTAAATTAAGTTTTCTGAATGCTAAATAGAGCATGTGAATTAGATCCCCAGTTGATGTAAACTGGTGGAGCTGTATTGATTTCAGTGGAGTTATGTTAACCTATACCACCTAAGGATCTGGTTCTGTTTGCATATCCTTGTAAGCATCTTTTTCCCCTCTTAGAGTCAGAGGCATGATACTCAGGCTTTCAAGAGTGGCTACTTCAATATTCACACACAAAATACTGAGAAACAGAATTGATAGTAGCTTCATGAACAAGAGGAATTTTCACCGTAGACATCTGAGGTTCAGAGATACTGTTGGTCATGGTCACACAGCTGAACTATAACAATGCCATAGACTCATAGACTTTAAGGTCAGAAGAGATGATCTAGGCTGACTTCCTGCACATCACAGGCCACAGAACCTCGTCCACCAATTCCTGTAATAGAACCTCTGGATGAGTCACTGGAATCCTCAAATCATGGTTTAAAGACACCGAGTTACAAAGAATCCACCATTTGAACTCATTTAAACCTGCAAATAACCTGGACCATAGTGAACTCAACTTAGAAGCCACTGCACATTTGCACCATGCAGTTCATAACTGAAGCCTTTGGTTTTTCAGTGATTTGAAGGAGAGATGTGCCAATGAGAATCTGATCTCTTGCATAACAAAGGCCACAGAAAAGTAATCCCCATAACTGAGCTCAACAATTTGTGGCAAAACTAGACCGTGTCTTTTACAAAGTCTTTCAGTCCTGATTCAAACACTCCACCTGATGGAGAATCCATCATGTCCCTAGGTAAATTGCTCCAGTGGTTAATTATTCTTCTTGTTTTCCTGAAAGGAGGTGCATTACCACAAAACCAAGACAAAAACACTGTTTGAATGGGTGACCGATCTAGGATCTGGCGTTTCGACGGCATGTAACAAGTGCTGATGTGACTCTTGCTTTCTTCAGCAAATGCCTGACCTGTCAATAAACAGAGACTTAAAATATGTCACGTGAAACTGTGGATTGATACGTATACGGTGAGTGTACATGTTCCCATTGTCAATTATAAAGAGCTCCAGTACATTCAGTTACAGGTGTCTATGTGCTGCAGTGCATGGTAGCTCGGAAAGTCTTTAGCATTAGCCTGTCAGGTCAGGGTGCATGGCCAATGCCCCCTCCACGCCACAACCGCGGCTATATAGGTGACCGTGACCCTGACCCTTCCAGTCCCATATACGTTTGCCAACTCCGTTACTGGGGACAGTGGGAGGGACCTGAATGTATGTGAGCACCCCATCTTGAAGAAGGACGGTTACTGGTGAGTAACCAACCATTCTCCTTCGAGCGCTGCTCACATCATTCAGTTACAGGTGACTGCTAGCCGTACCCAAGGATGGTGGGAGGAGTTACAGTCTACTCACACTGAGTACAGCTCTGCCCAGAGCAGCATCATCTCTCACCTGTTGGGCAATGGCGTAATGCGTCGTGAAGGTATGTATCGATGACCACATAGCGGCCCTGCAGATCTCTTGGATCGGGACCTTAGCGAGGAAGGCCATGGAAGACGCCTGAGCTCTGGTAGAGTGGACTCTCACAGTCTCTGGGAGAGGCATTTTTAACCTCCTGTAGCAGTCTTTAATGCAGTTCACAATCCATCTGGAGATGCATTGGGAGGGTACCGGGGAACCTCTCATGCGTTCAGTGACTGCCACAAACAATTGGGAGGTCTTGCCGAAAGATTGTGTGTGCTCAGTATAGACTAGGAGCGCTCTCCTCACATCCAGGGTGTGCCACCGTCTCTGGTTTCTGTCACCTGAGGGTCTGGATAGAAGACTGGCAGGCAGATCTCTTGATTCATGTGGAAGGGGCTGGCAACCTTGGGCAAGAACGAGGGGTGGTGACACAGGACCACCTTGTCTGGGAAGAAAACTGTATATAGGGGTTCAGATGATAGGGCTTGTAACTCTGAGACCCTTCTGGCCAAGGTAACAGCTACCAGGAAAGCTGCCTTCTAGGACAGCACGAGTAGGGTGGCTGAATCCAAGGGCTCATAACGTGGTTCTGTCAGAGCCCGTAGCACAACGTTCAAATCCCACTGTGGGGTGGGGTTAAGGATGTGGGGAAAAAGTTTTTCTACTCCTTTCAGGAATCTATGGCAGATGGGGTGTGAAAAGAGTGGAGCCCCATCTACTCTTTGGTGAAAGGCCAAGATTGCTGCCAAATAGACTTTCAACAAGGACAGGGATAGGCCTTTCTTTCTTAGGTCAAGAAGGTAATCTAAAGTTTCCTGAATTGGTGCGGAGGTAGGGTCTATGTTTTTATCACAGCACCAAGTGGAAAAGCGATTCCATTTTGCCATGTAGGTGGACCTGGTGGAGGGTTTTCTGCTACCAACGAGGACCTTTTAAACCCTATTCAAGCAGCATCTCTCTTGCTCGCTGAGCCAGAGAGCATCCAGGCTGTCAGGTGCAGGAGGCCTGGGTTTGGGTGCCGCAGGCGTTCCGAGTCCTGTGTCAGAAGGTCCGCCCACCGTGGGAGGTGGAGCAGGGTCCTCACTGACATGTTTTGAAGGAGAGGGAACCAGTGTTGTCTGGGCCAGTCCGGGGCTATCAGGATGATGAGTGCCTCATCCGCGAGGACCTTCAGGAGCACCCGGTGAATCAAGGGAATTGGCAGGAAGGCGTACATTAGGGCTCCCAACCAATTGAGGAAGAAGGCATCACTGAGAGAACCTTTCTCCTGACCTCAGAGGAAGCAGAACCAGGGGCATTTGCAGTTCTGTGCCACGGCAAAGAGGTTGATCTGAGGTGTTCCCCATCTGATTGTCAGCAGGGAGAAAACCTCGTTGTGGAGGGACCACTCGTGATTTGCCAGGGGTTTTCTGCTGAGTGAATCCGCTATGCCATTGTCCACCCTGGCTAGGTGGGCGGCAGTTGGCGTAAAGTGATGGTCTATCACTAGTTGCCAAAGCTTGGTCATTTCCTCGCATAGAGCCGAGGAGTGGACTCCCCCTTGGTGGTTCATATAGAACACGGCCGTTGTGTTGTCTGAAAGAATTTGGACCACCCTGCCTTGGATCTGGTCTAGGAAGGTCATGCAGGCCAGTCTAAATGCCCTGAGCTTCTTCACGTTTATGTGGAGGAGACTGTCCTCGGGGTTCCAAACACCTTGCGTGGAGAGGCCCCCCAGACAGGTGGGCACCCCATCCTGAGTCGGACGCCTCCTTTATCAGGGTCACTGAGGGCTTGGACTCCCTGAATGGAATTTCCCCCATTGTGAAGTCGGCGTCCCTCCATATTTGGAGGGACTCCAGGGCATATTGGGGTACCGAGATTACCTTGTCCAGATGGTCCCTTTCTGGTCGGAAGCTTGTGGCGAACCAGAGCTGAAACAGTCTCATCCGCAGGCAGGCTGTTCGGATTACTGACATGGCCACTACCATGTGCCCCAGGAGCTGCATGTATCTGTGCGCTCTGGTCAGCCCGGGCACCTGGAACTCCGTGATGATGGTGCAGATGGACCGAAATCTTGACAGGGGCAAGGATGTGGTGCCTTGCCGGGCGTTTAAATGTGCCCCAATGAACTCTATGTCCTGAGTGGGGCAAAGCTTGGACTTTTCCAGGTTTATGCGGAAACCAGGAACTTGCACAGGTTCATTACCATGTCGACGTGGTCTTGTACCTGTTGACTTGACTTGCCCACTATGAGCCAGTTGTCTAGGTAGGGGTAGATTCTTACACCCCTCCTGTGTAGGAAGGCTGCAACTGGTGCGACACACTTTGTGAACACCCTGGGGGCTAGCGATGACCTGAAGGGGAGGGCGGTGAACTGGTAGTTGCGTCATGCCACTACAAACCTGAGAAACCGCCTGTGGTGGGGTCGAATGGCTATGTGGAAGTAAGCGTCCTTTAGGTCAAGGGCTGCAAACCACACTCCTGGGGACAGGGAGGGGATGATCTGTGGTGGGGAGATGATGCGGAATTTTATTTTCTTTATGTTTTTGCTGAATGCTCTGAAGTCTGGAATCGGCCGTAGGTCCCCACTGGGTTTGGGGCCTAGGAAGTAGCGGGAAGAGAACCCTTTGCCACGCTCTTTCTTCGGAACCCTTTCGATGGCTCCGAGGGACAGTAACTTCTGGCACTCAACCCGGAGCTTGGTTAGCAGATCTGGGTTCTCTGGGATTATGGGAGGGGGTGGTTTTCTGTCCCGAGGGGTTGAGAGGAACTGGATGCGGTATCCTCTGGCCACTGTGTCGAGGACCCACTGGTCTGATGTGACCCGGGTCCATCGTGGAGTGAAGTGGCGGAGGCGGTGGGGAGAGAACAGGGGTTGTGGAGTGCTGCCCTCAGGGGGACCATCAAAAATATTGTTTGTGGCCTGATGAACGGTCTGACCCCTGTCCACGCCGTCCCAACTGGGAGGCGCCCAGCTTACCCCCTTTACCTGATCGGCCTTTGTCCTTGTCCAGGTCCCTGAGGTGGCGCTGGGGAAACTGGAGAGATCTTGGAAACTGTGTCTGCAGTTGCAGCTGTTGTTTCAGTTGCTGTAACTGCTGTTGTAGTTGGTGCGACCTTGAGGAGCGCCTAACGGGTTGAGGAGTGTAGGTCCTGAGGGACCTCAGTGTAGCCCTCGAGTCGTTCATACCATGCAGCTTTGCATCTGTGGAAGGTGCGAAGAGGTCGGGGCCCTCAAAGGGGAGCTCCTGGATAATTTGCTGCATCTGCATGGAGACGCCGGAGTTCTGGAGCCAGGTCAAGTGGCGCATCACCACTGCAGATGCCATTATATATGCTGCTGTATCCACTGTGTCCCAGCTTGCCACGAGCACATCCCTGGATGCTCTCTCTCCTTTGTCTAGCATTGCTTCGAAGTCTCTCAGGCGATCCTCGGAGACGGCTGAGCGAAGATTTTGTAGAGCTTCCCACAGGTTGAAGATGTAGCGTGTCATCAAGGCTGAGTGATTTGAGATGCACAGCTGGAAGGCAGCAGAGGAGTAAACTTTTCTGCCCAACAGGTCAAGCCTCCTCACCTCTCTGTTCTTGGGTGTGGTGCTAGGTTGACCTTGTCTCTCCCTTTGGTTAACTGTGTTGACCACCAGGGATCCTGGGGCCGGGTGATGAAACAGGAAGGGGAATCCTTCCGGGGAGACAGAATATTTCTTATTCGCTACTTTGGACACTGGCGGGATCGAGGAAGGTGTTTGCCAGTGTTCCTGGACAACGAGGAAAACCCCGGCGTGCAAGGGAATTGTGACCTTAGCTGGCGGGGCTCTACGGCACATGTCGAAGAGAGAATCATCTTCCACTTGGATCACTCCTAGCTTCAGCTTCAGGTTCACCACCATGCGGCAGAGGAGGTCCTGCTCGATGCGGGGATCTGCCTTGCAGTCGGCAGACATATCGATTAGGTGCTCGTCGGGCAACGAAGATGATGGGGCCCTTGATCTGCTTCGTTGGGTAGAATCAGGGTCTGGCTCATCGTTAGAGAAATCCGGGGACTCCGGTGCTGGTGAGTGGGCATAGCGGAAGGAGATATCGTCTGCCGTTGCATTCAGCCAGTCGACGGTCCACTCGTGCGGAGACCTCAATGGTGGCATAGGTGTCATGAGGGGAGCAGGCGCCTCCCGATGGGTGTCTTCCCCTTGAGCCTGGTGACACGGAACTTTTCCAGGCCCGCTTTCTCGGGCGCTGCTCCTGAGGGGGAAGAAAGGAGTCTTCTGAGGACGATCTGGATGACTCCCCCCCAACAAGCGGCAGTCCGGTACCTAAAGTTCCTCGGAGGAGCGATGAGGCGGAGCTGCAGAACTTGGGCCCAGTTCTGGGTTTGACGGTGCTGGGTCAGAGAGTGGTGAAGAGGCCCGCAATGGTACGGTATCAGTGCAGGTGCTGCCGGTGCCAAGTCCAATGGTACTGGAAGCGGCGGCACCGGAAGCAGCGTTATCTGCGACGGTGCCAAGTCCAGCGGTACCGGGCTTGACGGCGGTGCCGGACTTATGGGCGGTGCCACTCAGGGCAGTGCTGTATCCAGCGGTGCTGAGGGAGGCAGTGCCGCTGTGGCCCGTTTCTTCTTGTTCTGCACTGAAGCCGGGTTTAAATGCCCTTGGTGAGCCGGTGCCTGAGCTGGGGCCCTACTTGGGGTGGCCGAGAGGCTACCAGGAGACCGGCAAGGTCAGTGCCGAGGAGGTACCATAGAGGGCCGAGATTTTGAGCCTGGTACCGGAGATTGGTGGGAATCTTGAGCCCGGGCCGATCGAGGATCTGGCGGAGCGCTGATGGCTTGGCTGCTTTCAAGCGGAGCAGCTCCGGTTCCCGAAATTAGGCGGAGGCGATGCTCCCTTTCCAGCCGAGTCCTCCGCTTGAAGGATCAACAAATGGAGCAGTCCACTATAAGGTGGGACTCACCCAAGCAAGCGAGGCATTCCTCGTGTGAGTTGTCCATCGGGAAAGCCTTGCAGCATCCCAAGCATGGCTTGAAACCTAGCATTTCAAGTTTCGTGCAAAAAGACAGGCCCTTATGTTTCACAAGATAATGCTGATCTGAACAGATGCTGATGGCAGAAAAAGGAACTGGGAGGGTCAGGGTCACGGTCACCTATATAGCCACGGTCACAGCGTGGAGGGGGCGTTGGCCATGCACCCTGACCTGACAGGCTAACGATAAAGGCTTTCCGAGCTACCATGCGCTGCGGCACGTAGACACCTGTAACTGAATGATGTGAGCAGGCTCAGAGGAGAACCATCTGTTAGTATTCGTTCTCAAAACACAAGGGTTATGTGCTGATGGTTCTCTACTGTCTTCAGAGCATCAGTTACTTCTGCTATGCTCCTTGATTCCAGAATTGCCAAATAAGGCATATGCCCTGTCTGTGCAGCGATGATACAGTGGAGACCTAAATTTACTGTAATGTCAGAAAGCTGATATGGCATAAGAGCTACTCCTATTCACTTGGGAATGGTGACAGAGGCTTTCTTTACCTCCTAAAACTGAAAGGGGAACTGTGTGTGAGGAGGAACTCTGGAATGACCCCCAGTGGCTTCAGTAGGGCATGAATCAGGTTCTAAATATGAGAAGCCACTGCAGTAAGGCTACTACTTCTCTACTCCAGCTGGGAACAACTGCAGCGACACTGGAGTTGGAAGTTCTCCTGAGCCTTTATGGAGTAGTGACAATTTCTCTCCACTTTATGGAGTAGTGACAATTTTCTTTTCACTGCTGAGATAGAACAGAGGAGATTCTGAAGGAGGGGAGAATCCCATTGGAATGGTTTATTTACTATAACCACATTTTTTCTTTCTCTATAGATAAATTATGTCTATATTTAAAAGGCAGACAGAGTTATAAACAATACAGAATATTTACCCGATCACCAGCCTTTCCTGATGGCACCAAGTGTATCGCCTGGTCGTTGTCCAAGTTTCGGATGCTAGGGTCTGCTCCGTGATCCAGGAGCAATTTGATAATTTCTTCCTGATTTTTATCCTGATGAAGAGCAGCTGCCATGTGCAAAGCTGTGTTACCATGAGCCTAGCACAAGGAGAAAAGGAAACACCTTACAGTCCAGTCCACTGTACCTTTCCGTTCCCTGCAAAAATATTTTCAGTTTTAAAAGGGTACAAAAAATGGGAAACTCTCAAATTAGAGAAGAGGTCAGAAACTATTGGTTACCTTAGGGTTTCCCCATCATCTGCTACCTAATATATGCCTGTTCTAAACGCCAGAGCTCAACAGGTCTGCCACAAAGTGGAGCAGCCATGCTTCCAAGAGAGCACTACCAGATGGTGGCTTTTGATGCTTTAACAACTGCTACCTGGCAGGAGCAGCATCTCAGAGGCCAGAAAAAGATACCTGACTAGCAAGGTGATCGGCCAGCCTGCAAACATCTGCAGAACCATATCTTCTTAAATGGCAGAGGGCAGATTAGTTATTTTAAAAAAGGGAAGGGTTTAGTCCATATAAAGTGCCTTATAGTTATAGAAGGAAATTGAATAGCTAAAGAAAAGTCACTTATCAAGCAAGTAACTACAGAGACAAATTAAATCTGGTGCCACAAGTATGACCTACATAAAATTGTGCTATGGCATGTATCATTCATGTATGGCATCATAATTGAAAATAATAGATCAATTTTCAGCTGCACTAATGCCTCTTTACACTGCTCTGACATTCACATTAAGGCCTCTGCCAGACAAATGGAAAATGGTCTCTGTGTAAATAAGCATCTGGTCCAATATTTTACAGATTATATTTGTAGCTAAAAGGCATTGATTTCCTGGCCACTGGGCCCTTCTGTTTCAAAGAGAGCAAGTCTCAATCTCAGTGCCTGTTACTGTTAGAGCGGTTTCATCTTCTATATCTCTGGCTGAGAGTCCTTAGTGGAACTTACTGCAAAATTCTCATTTGGAAAGTGGCCAGTTTTTGAAGGGCTACTGCTGTCCATGTATCTCTGTGTAAGATTATTGAGAATGAACACTAGGACTGTATATATGGGGGGCTCAGATACTGGAGAAAGCAAAAGCATCCTATTTAGCACAGCACTTAAGCACCTTTGTAAAATTAAGCAGGTATTTAAATCCCAGGAATAGCAATGGGACTTAAGAAAATGCTTAAGAGCTTTCTTGAATTGGACCCAATAACATAAGCTTTCTTAAAAATGGGGGGGAAAAAATTGTTTCTTTGCCAGGTCACTAGGTGGCATGAAGCTGAGTTCTGTAACCAAAGGGAAATACTTCACAGTTGTCAGACAGCAGGAGGACAAAATATATAACATTGCATAGCCAGAAGAGAAATGTTAGCATTAATAGCACTGGTGATAAAAGCTTAATAACAGAACTCTAAAAGGCAAGGGATTAATTTATTAAAGATTTTATGAAAATGACAATATTTTTATTTAGCTACATAACTTTTTGTTTTTCAAATCAGCATGTTATCATCACAGATTGTGCTCTGTTTTTATCATCATTTTGCCTGCTGTGGTTCTAATTCATTTCTCTCTATTTTATTTATTAATGCGTGAAATAATAAAATGCAGCTCTTATGCACTGATCTGCAGTTGCACTTATTTTATGAACTCAGCTGGAAAGCTCCAAGGTACTAGACACACATCATAAGTGATTTTAGTCTGAGTGATTAATGATTTTTTCCATGTGCACCACTGAACCAGAAGATTCTCTGAAACACCCCCACTAAATAGCAAACAAGTGTGAAACTCTTACAAGATTGTCTTAGAGAAACAAGATATTGTTACAAGCTTTGAATCAGTAAGTCTGTAATGTCAACTTTACCATCCAATAAAACAAAATGATTGTTACTTAGCTATTTATATGGCTTTTCATGCAAAATGGAACATTTGTGTTTATAGGCCGTATCTTTGACAACAGTCTGAGGCAGAAACACTGGAATCTTCAGAAACCAAGCATTAAGCATCATAATCTTATGAGACCTGAGCTGATTCTCACTAAGGCTTTAGCATTCACTGGAACGGAAGTTGGATTAAGACAGTCATCAGAGGAAACTGTAGCTAGATTCCAAAATTCCTCTGTTAGGAAAACACCCTGAGAATCCTTGATGGCTCTGTTGTGGAGTGTACCTGCCCTGTAGCATTCTCCACTGACCCAGGCTCTGTTTCCTTTCTCTTGAAGCTCATTAAGAAGACAGTACAGTCCAAAAGGCTGTAAGACAAATTCCTCTGCTGAGGTTCTACTTCAGTAAAGTCAAATAACTGTGAACTAAAGACTCTCCTCTTGGACTTAGAGGGCTACACAGCCCTTCTCTTGGGGGCCAGTGGGTACCAATTCTGGCCTCTCTGGCATGCATTCTCTCCGTTGTGGTTCACAGGAATGCATAGCTTCTTCCTATATGAACACCTGCCCACATCTCAGCCCTGATATTCAACTAAATGCCCAGATGGGCTCAGTTCCCTCAGATTAGTCCATTACAGATAGCCTGGGCCTGGACTTCCATTAAAGGGCCAGCAAACTTGTGGCAGGCTCCTATATTCCTATTCCTATGTACTCCAAGGGCAGCAAAAGAATAGGAATTAAGATACCATAGCAGAGAGAGGGCAGTGGCAAGACAGCTTGATCCTCTCTTTTCTCAAGCCAGACCACCATGACTAGAAAGGTGTTAAGTCCACATTACTTTGAGTGATCTCTTGTAATATGTGTTAATAACTTATACTAAACAATCTGTTCCATTTTGTATTTTAACTGTGATAAACTGAGTACTTTTTCCAGACCTGCGGTAAAACTCTGTGTAAGCTCAAAATCTTGTCTCCTCACCAGCAGAAGTTGGTCCAATAAACATATTACCTAACCCACCATCTCTCTTTCTGTAATAACCTGGGACCAGTGCATGAACGCAGCAACAATGGACATCGCAAATGTTATTCCAGGGCCTGTTTCAGATGTGCTTCCATTACCTTTTGTGTAAGTACCAATATTCCAGACATGCTTCTAGTTGACTTCTGCCATCTGTTAATTTGGTGTAATTGAGAACATGTGTACTTTTAAAATATTTTGATTATTTCTAATAATAATTTTGTTCTCATTTACGTAGTTTTCATCTTGCCTTTCATTTTGTTCTATGTTTGCCACATCAAAAGCACCACGTGCAGAGAGATACACAGGTGTGCTGTTTACAATACTATAAAAGTCTGCTCATGAATGGAGCAGAATGGTGCTGTAAAGTCTTACCTTTCTCATTGGCTATAGCAAGGAAATCCCTGCTATAGAGTTTAATGCCACCTGCCTGTGACAACTGTTTGCATATCTACCTTAGATCTTTGAAATGCACAGCTTCATATAACTTGAAAGCCAAAATGATAAACCAAGCCAGTTCCAACTAGATGACTTGTTGAGTACATGAGCTATATTAGACCTGAATGAGTAGGTAGGGACCCTATAAACCGAACCATGCAGGGGAGAATAGATAGAGAACACAGGAAGCCTTCTCTCCTACTGTATGTGGGCATAATCTTTATCGTTTCCTGCAGGGGGCATTACTATTCAATGCATGCAGGGTCAGCCCTCTGGTACACAAGACAGTGATGAATCTAGATTCCCCACAGAGGGTGGGATGTGTGGGAAGAAGGCAGGGTCATACTCCACTCCCATGAATTAGCTAGTGGAGCAGACCAATGACTTGCTATGCCTTGTCCTTGTCACAAGGTGCACCATCAATTGCCACTGGGAGCTCTCCCCAGGATTGCCAGAGGCACTCCTGGTTTGCCAACATACCCATTGGGGGCTACCACAGGACTGTGCCCTCAAAGCTCAGAAGGTTTATCATCTCATCCCCTTCTAAACAGTGCTGTGGATCAGTGTTTGCCATGCACCAGGCTTTGGGTAGGAGTTCAGGGTCTCCAATCCCTCTGGACTTTCAAGAACTCCTCCAAGCCTAGTGTCCGAATTCCCCTTATTTAGCAGGTGAAGAGTCAGCCCCATCGAGAGAGGAGATCATCTAAAGTGGCAGCTTTTGGTCAGATTTCTCGCAATATTCCAATGAAACTGGCAGTTCCATAGGTAAGCACTACCTTGAATCACAGCCAGGATCCTCAACAAACAAAGCAAACAAGTTAAAAGCTTTCCAGTACACTTTGTCCTTGATCCAAGACCCACTTCCTAGGACCTAGGCGTCTGATCCCTATCTATCAATCCACCTACACCCCTGCAGCTCCATCCACCCACCTACTTAGATAAGGCTTAATACCTCATTAGAGTCAATAGAAATATTTCCATTGCTTTTATTGAGCTTGGGGTCTGGCTCTGGCCTATAGTGTCTGACTATTCTCTTAAGAAGTCTTGCCCTCAATCTCAGTGGCCAGTAAATGTTTTAAGGATATTTCATTAATAAGCTGCTCACGATAAATGGAAGAATATGAGACAGGAATCATTTGGGTTCTTCGAGTGCTGCTCACATACATTCTGTTACAGGTGTTTATGTGCCACAGTGCAGTCAGCCAGAAAGGTTTTACCCTAGCCTGTCTGTGCAGGGTCAGTGGTTGACGCCTCCTCAGCACTGCGTGCCCGCGGCTATATATACGACTCTGACCCTGATTCTCTCCAGTTCTTTCTTCCATGCTCGGCAACAGTGCTGGAACATCTTGCCCCAGTTTCTCAGCATGTGGCTGTCCTTGGATGTTTAACTTGGAAGATCTTTTTATTGACATCATCCCTCCAAGGTCAACCCCTGCTAACATCCAACACCCAGAGGAGAGAGCCCACAATGGCTGGATTCCATCTGCAATGCCAGGGTTCAAGCCCTGCGCTGGCTGCAGCAAGGCCTTCCTGCAGGATGACCCCCATGAGAAGTGCCTCAAGTGCCTGGGTGAGTCCCACCTTCTGGACAAATGTCACATATACCACTCCTTCAAGTGGAGAACCCAGAAGAAGAGAGAGCAGCAGCTCCAGAACGTGGTTTGGAAGCAGGCCCTACAACTGGCACCAGTGACCTCATCTGCCAAGAAGCTTGCTACCACTCCTCATACCCAATCAACACCAGCCCCTCCTCAGCACCACTCTCCAGACCACCCAAAACATCAGGCAGGCTTGGACTCAGCACCAGCATCGTGCCAAGACAGCTTCTGATCGCCAGCACTGAGCGTGGCACAGGGTAGGGACCAGGAGGTCCTACTCACTCCGTTGATGCCAGAGGCTTTCGAGGCCATGGAGACCCTTCAACAGACACTGTCCACACCTAAGAAGAGGCCGGGGGTAAGCCAGGACCCCTCCTCAGACCCTGGGGTTCATCAGGACTTAAGACTGAGTCCTGGGCCGGGGGCCCCTGCATGGAGCTGAGGAGGCTCTTCCCGGCACTGGACCCCGTCAGGTAGCCCCCCAGCATGCCACAGCGACTCCACCTGCAGTCTCTTGCCAGCACCGTGGGAGAAAACATCATCTCCCTCTGGGCATCCATTGTGGATTGCACCACAGAGAAGGTCCTTGACCCCCCCCCCCCCCCGTTTGGAGCCTGAGCAAGAGGAAGACAAGTATCCCACCTTCTTGCCTGAATCCTCCCCAGAGCACACTACTCCACAATCTCAACACTGGGGCCAATCCAGATCTGGGTCCTCCCATGACACCGGTGCTGAACACCGGCACTGGTGTTCTCACTCACCACCGGCACCGGGCTTGCCGACACCCAAGCCAGCTAGGAAGAGGCTGAGGAAGCGCTTCCCAACTCCTCAGTGTCAGGTCCCATGGCCGGGAGCTACCAACTCCAGCACTGACCTTGGTCCGGCCCACTTCTCTGCCACTGGGCAGAGCCAGTCCTCACCTGTCTAGTCACTGGCACAGCGATTCAGGACATCGCAGGCACTGGAGTGCAACGCCTCCCTGCACCTTCAAAGACTGGTTGAGCCAGTGGTTGAGCTAGTCAATACAGGAGAAAGCGACAACACCAGGCTCCTCCAGGCCCTCCTCTTCACACAGCTTCCATTCCCTGGGCAACTCAGATGGGGAAACCTGGGCCTTCTTGACGCAGCTCTTCAAAGGTCTTTTTGTCCTGCTCACTGGATGAGGCCGCCTATCAACAGTAGCTTTTCTTGAAGGAGGATCTGTGGCCCCATCAAGAGCTTCTGCAGCGCATGGCAGCAAATCTGAACCTTAAGATTGAGGTCGTCCCACTCCATGATGGTGTTTTTAAGATCATCAAGGCCTGCTGGCAGACACCATCCTTGGTTCCACCAGTTTTGAAGACAGTGGTGTGAAAGCATTATGTCCCCTCTGACAGGTTCGGCTTCCTCTTCAGCCACCCCACTCCTGGTTTGCTGTGAACCAGAAAGAGAGGCAGGGGCAGCTGGTGGCTACGCCAAAGAATAAAGAGGCCAAAAAGTTAGATCTATTTCGGAGAAAGGTCTACTCCACCTCAGTGCTCCAACTTTGTATTGTAAACCACCAGGTGCTCATAAGGTGATACATTTTTAATCTTTGGAGGTTTATGGAGCACTTCAGGGAGCTGCTCGCCCACGAGCACATGCGGGACTATAAGCCCCTAGTAGAGGAGGGCCTGCTGACCTTGTGGAATGCCCTCATGACATCTTAGGATGCATCTGACACGGTGAGACATGGTATGACATCAGGAGTGGCCATGAAGAGGGCGGCCTGGCTGCAGGCTTCTGGGCTCTCCCCCCAGATGCAGCAGCCCATTCAGGACCTGCTCTTCAAGGGGCGCATGGTGTTTGCCAAGTCCACAGACTCGAAGCTCCACAGCATGAAAGACTCAAGGGCCACCTTGAGGTTGCTGGAGATATATATACCCAACGCCACTAGGTGCTCCTTTTGCGCCCAACAGCCCCAGCAACAGCCACAACACCCCCAACAGCAGCAGCAGCAACATGGGTTGAGGCATAGGTCCTACCAGCCTTCCCAATGTCACTATGCTGGAGGTGACAGCAATAGAAGCCATATGGAAAGAGGCCTGGGACAGTAGGGCAACTCCCAGTTTTCTGGCCAGAGGGGTAATGGCTCTCACCCCCAGAACCAGGGGCAGAGGTTCTGACCCCATGCCCAAGGGCCACGACCTACCACCTCACCAGCTACCACACCTAGGGAACCGACTAGGCCCCTTTTACTATCAGTGGGCCAAAATCACATCAGATCAATGGCTCCTGGAGATAGTCGCCAGGGACTACACCATCCAGTTCAGATCCAAACCTTGGGACAGAAAACTGCCCCCTTGGCAAAAGCTTCAGGACCCCTCCCACAAGATCCTCCTGCAAAGGGAATGCAAAAAGCTGCTCTTTTTGGGTGCTCCAGAAGGGAGCAAGGGAAAGGATTCTATTTGCGCTACTTTCTGGTTCCCAAGGCAAATGGCTACCTGAGGCCCATATTAGATCTCAGAGCCTTAAACAAACATCTAAGGAAAATAAAGTTCCGCATGCTATCTCTGTCACAGATAATTCCAGTGGTAGACCCTGGGGACAGGTTTGCGGCCCTAGACCTCAAAGATGTTTACTTCCACATCTCCATAAGAAACAATCACAAACGATTCCTCCACTTTGCAGTAGCAGGGAAAGAGTTCCAGTTCACCTCACTCTCTTTTGGACTATCCCTGGCCCCAAGGGTGTTCACCAAATGTGTAGTGGCACACTTGCGGAAACAGGGTGTAAGAATATACCCATACCTGCATGACTGGTTAATAAAGGGGAGATCAAAGCACGAGGTTAGGCGTGGAGTCCTCGTGACCAGACAGCTGTGCAAGCACCTAGGACTACTCATAAACCCAGAGAAGTTGAAATTCTCCCCAGCAAGGAACATGGAGTTCATTGGGGCCCTCCTGGACTCAACTGTGGGCAGAGCGTCACTGCCCCTGTCCAGGTTTCATTCCATGTCTACCATTGTCGTGGAACTACACCGTGCCCCAACCACTATGGCCAGGCACTGCCTTCAGCTCCTGGGCCACATGGCAGGCTCTATGGAGGTTATAAGGATGGCCCATCTATGGATGAGACAGTTCCAGCTGTGGCTGGTGCCTGTCTACCAACCCCGGAAACACTCCTTGAACAAGGTTGTCACACTCCCTGCCAAGGTCCTGGAAGAGCTGAGGATATGGCAGGACTGGCAGTTCGCATGTGGTGGGGTCCCCTTTAAGATTACAAACCCCTTGGCCACCCTCATCACGGGCGTCTCGAACTGGGGCTGGGGGGCCCACATAACAGGAGGACTCTCCACCCAGGGGATTTGGTCAGCCAGGGAATCCCTCCTCCACATAAATGTGAAGGAGCTCAGGGCTATTTGTCTAGTCTGCATAGCCTTTCTGGATTTAACAAGAGGTGGGACTGTCCAGATCCTGACAGACAATACAGCAGTGATGTTCTATATGAACCACCAGGGAGGCACTGTGCAAGGAGGCTTCCTGCCTGTGGGAGCTGGCCCTGAAACACAACTTCACCCCCACAGTGGCTCATCTTCTGGGGTCAACTATCTCTCAAGTGGACTCATTAAGCAGGGACTTTCTCTCTCACACAAGTGGTCCCTAAATCCAGAAATAACTACCTACCTGTTCAGGCTTTGGGGGATTCCTTGACTGGACCTTTTTGCAACCCTTCAGAACAGGAAATGTCCCCAGTTCTGCTCCTTAAAAGGGACGGGGTAGGGGTCCCTGTCAAACACATTCCTGATACTGAGGGGAGGGCAACTGATGTATGCTTCTTCCCTGATCCCTCTTATCCACAGGGTCCTGCTCAAAGTAAACAGGGACAGAGCGAACCTGATCCTGATAGCCCCATCCCGGCCTAGGCAACCTTGGTACTTGAACCTGTGGGACCTTTTGATAGCCCCACCTGTGCGCCTCAAGTGTAGGGCCGACCTGTTGACGCATGACTTTGGACACCTGTGACACCTGAACCCTCACATCCTACACCTGACAGTGTGGAGATTGCATGGCTAAGCACTCCCGAAAGATGCTGCTCCCTAGGAGTCCAGTGCATTCTAACTGGTAGCTGAAAATCCTCCACTAGGGCTACTTACAGTGCTAAATGGAAACGCTTCTCTCTCTGAGCCAAGTCCAAGGGGGTGTCTCCGGTTTTGGCACCAATCCAACTTGTGCTGCACTATTTACTCGACCTAAAGGAGAGGGTTACTTCAACCTCTTCCCTTAGGGTCCACCTAGCGGCCATTTCAGCTCTACATGATGAGATAGATGGTTTTTCATTTTTTTCACATGCTATTACAGCAAGATTCTTAAAGGGAATAGAAAGGGTTTTCCCTGCTGTAGACCCTTGAGGATGAAGGGGTTATCACTCTGGTCATTGAGTCCCAGGACAGCCAATAGGAACAAAGTACAGGTTTTTGAATTGGAGCAGCAGCCTTGCCTGTGTTGTTTGGATGCAGCAGAGCTCCTGGAAGAATCAGGAGGAGGCCAGAGAAAAACCTAAAGAAGGATCCAGCAACATCCTTGACAAAGATCAGCTCAGTTTGTAACTGACCAGGTGTGAGTAGAACAGGGAATATTTACTTAGACGCGGTCAGGGTATTTCTTTGTTTTTGGATTTCTCTTTGCTGAGCACATGTAGCCCCTCCCACTACCCTGTAACTACCTAAGTTAAAGCCCAGAGAAGCAGCTCTCTGGCTATGTCTACACGGCACTTTTATTTCAAAATAACACTCGTTATTTCGAAATAAAAGAAATTTAGTCTACATGACGTTTTCTTATTTCGAAAGGACAGATCCTGTCCTTTCGAAATAAGAATCGTCCTTTCGAAACAGTTAAACCTGGATTTTTTCGAAATGGCCTGACCCGGCTCCCCAGCAACTGAGCGGCCGCTGCCACGGGGAGCCGGGTCCCGCTGGCTCCTCAGGCCCTGGGCCCTCAGGCAGGGCACGGGGTGAGCCCCCTGGGCTGCGGCCACCCCGCCCCGGCTGCAGGCCCCGAGCTGGTGGCGGGGGGAGCCGCGGGACTTGCAGCTGCTGCCCCCGCTGAGCCCAGGGCCTGAGGAGCCGGCGGGACCTGGCTCCCCGTGGCAGCGGCCGCTCACTCGCTGGGGAGCCGGGTCGGGACCGGCTCCCTGGCTGCAGCCCCCGCGGCCGGGAAAAGCCGGGGCCCCGGCACCCTGCCCCGGGGTTTGCTGCCAGCCCTGGCGGCAGGGAGAGCCGGGCGGCCCCGGACCCCACTGTGGGGTTTGCGAGCAGCCCCAGCAGCGGGCAGAGCGGGGAGCCCCTGCACCCTGCCGCAGGGCTCCTGAGCAGCCCCAACGGCGGGGAGAGCGGGGCATCGGCACCCCTCTGCAGGGCTCCCCGCTGGTCTTGGGGGCAGCCCCCCATGCCCTGTGGCTTGCCCCCCCTCAGCACCCTGGACAGGGTGCTGAGGGGAAGGCTCTTCCTTCAAAACATGTTTCGGAATAAAGGCTTTATTTCGAAATAAGTCATTTCGAAATGACTTATTTCGAAATAAAGCCTTGTGTGTAGACATAGCCTCTGTGTTCTTATCTGTTCTTTTTAATTAAAGATTTAACCCTTTTAAAGTAAGCTCTGGTTCTGTGCCAGGAAAGGTAAGAGGATTGTGTGCATGTGCCTCAGACTGCACAGCCAGCTACTAAAGGGGATTCTGTTCCAGTTCCAGCTGATATCCCAGCTGCGGTTCAGTCACTCTCCTGAGGGAGGAATAAAGGTGATTGTGAGTACCTAACAGGGAGGACTTCCCAAGTGCCCTTTCCTGGGTTTTCAAGAGATTATGGCATTTGGGTGGTGGCAGCAATACTACTCCAAGGCCAGGAAACTAGAGGCCTTGGAGAGTTTAAAACCAGGCTTTAAGGCCAGTGGCTTTTAAGGCCTGTGGCGGACCTCCACCTTCTGCACTCAGAATGTCAGAGTGGGGAAACAGTCTTGACATCTGTGCTTCGGGCTCCTACCCCACAGTAGGACTTAAATGTGGTACTGCAGGCCCTGACTCAGCCACTGTATGAGCCGATTGACTCCTGAACCTTATTAGTAATATCGTGGAAGGTAGCTTTCCTAGTCACAATAACCTCAGCAAGGGGAGTCTCAGAGCTCAGAGCTCTTTCCTCTGAGCCATCATATGCCACTTTCCACCAAGACAAGGTGCAGTTGTGCCCACATCTGGCCTTCTTACCCAAGGTGGTCTCTCCTTTTTGCCTAAACCAAGACATCTGCCTGCTGGTTTTTCCTCCTGATCCCCAGGTGACCATGGACCAAAGAAAATGGCACACCCTGGATGTCAGAAGGGCTCTACAGACCTATATTGAAAGTACACGCCCGTTCCGCAAGACATCCCAGTTGTTTGTGGCAGTTGCGGAACGCTAAAGAAGCCAAGCAGTAACGACACAGTGCATCTCTGCTTGGATAGTGAGTTGTATTAAGGACTGCTACAAGAGATCCAATATGCCTCTTCTGGGAGGGATCAGAGCACATTCCATAAGGGCGCAAGTGTCATCCACAGCCTTCCTCTTGCAGGTCCCAATCTGGGAGATCTGCAGGGCGGCATCCTGGCCATCAGTCCATACTTTCATGATGCATTACGCAATTGTCCAGCAAACACAAGACGATGTGGCTCTGGGCAGAGTGGTACTCAGAGCAGGAAGCTAGTAACTCTGCCCACCATCCTAGGTATGGCTAGCAGTCACCTGTAACAGAATGATGTGAGTAGCACTCAAAGAAGAAGGAGGGGTTACTTACCAGTAAGCATTCTTCTTCAAGACAGGCTGATCACATACATTCTGCTCCCTCCCCCCGTCCTTGCTACACAGAGTTGGCGAAGAAGGGACTGGAGAAGGTCAGGGTAAATGTGTCAGGGTCGTATATATAGCCACAGGCATGCAGTGCCAAAGGGGCATCGACCACTGACCCTGCACGGACAGGCTAGGGTAAAACTCTTCCGGCTGACTGTGCGCTGCAGTGTATAGACACATGTAACAGAATGTATGTGAGCAGCCCATCTTGAAGAAGGGCGCTTACTGGTAAGTAACTCCTCATTCTTTCAAAAGAGCAAAGAAGGCCTTGACCGCACTATGGACCAAGGCTAATGCAGCTGTGAAGAAATAAGAGTAGTAGCTAAACAGCATGCAGCAACAGAGCAAAATAAGGACCAGGTGTCAACACAAATTCTTCAAATTCTTCAACCAGAGAAAAGGCAAGAGGACAATGATCTAATCTCATTTCTTGGAGATAATGATTGTTGCCAGAGCCAGAGTAGTTCAGCTGAAGACTCCAGATAACCTTATCAATGTAGAAGGAGTCTACAGGATTATTATCAGGAGACAGTGTCAGATACCAGAACCCCTGGACAAGTTATTGCCCATGTAATGGGTCCTAAGAGATAAAGGGAGAATGATGCAAAAAGATCAGGGTGTTCCTAATAATTGAGGGGGAGGAGAGATACTGTTCTTTACAGATCTTTGTCCCATCACACAAAGCAAAAGGCAGTTGCCATTCCCAGACAAATAGAAGTTCATAAGTAGAAACTTGAAGATGTCTCTTGTTCATCCACAAAACTGAGTGCCTGGGTTAACTGAAACAAATAACATCTTCTCTCATGCTGAATCATACAGAGAACTCTTAAGTAAACTAGAGAAGAAGGATCACTCAGTAAGGAGGCCTTGTTAAAAGTTGATGTGAGGTTGATGTGATAGCAGTAAGGCATTCAGCCCTATAGCAGGGATTTCCTTGCTATAGCCAATGAGAAAGGTATTATGGCAGTAGTAAACAGAGTATTCAACAGACGATCATGAGTTTCCGCTGTTGGATATATGTGTTTATTAAGCCAGATTCTCAGCTGTTATAAATGGAGCTACATGGTTAATCATACAGCTTTCTCTTAGTTTCTGTACCACAACATTTTCATTTCTGGACATTAGCTGCATTCTCAGAACTGAAGACAGGTGATGAAAAATGTACATTCAATATAAGTAAATCTACTACTAGTGGTGATGATTCAGTGTTAGGTGTTGTCATAGGTGTCACTCCATGGGGACAAATGTTGCTGGATTGATAATAGGTTTGCTGGACATGAAAAATAATAAAAAAGGGGGTTTTTTTTGTTTTTTTTTTGAAGTCTGAGACAGCTTGAATACACCGAGTCAGATCCCTGGCTGGCGTAAACAGGAGTCACTGTGTGGAAGCATATGGAACTGCACCTAATTACCCCAGCTCAGGATCTGTCATACTATGGCTGCTTTCATCGACTGTTGTATTCCTCTTCTTTTTTTTCACCCTAGCTCTCCTTATGGTTTTCAGGAACTGGAAATGTGCAATAAATATTTATATTCTCCGAGTTCAAAGTTACAGCCAGTGATGCACAATTTCACTGATCTGTAATGAAACAGACCCAGAGCTATGGGACTTGCCTCAAAGGGTGTAAATTATTTGGAGAGAAAACTTGTGCTGGCGGTCTCTTGGAATGAGCCCTATGCAGCAGAGATGTTTCCAGGTGCCTGGCTCTGTGCCATGGGTGGCACAGATGATGGGGAGATGAGGAGACTAAACCACAAGACTTCATACTGCTAGTCCTCGGCATTGTGCTGGGAAGTGGAACAGTACAATGGATCACTCTGGGCTTCTTTGCTCAACTTGCCTCATGATACAATAATGACCCTGAGCCTCACTGAGCAATCACTTTTCTTATGCTTCCCCTTCCTTTGCAACCTCCTTTTCTGCTTATCTCCTGCGCTCCTTATGTCAGTTACTGCCGGTTTTGGCAACAAGCTGTGTTCAGTACCACTCTTCATAATGTAGTGTAGGTTGCATGCTCCACGTGGAATGCGTGGCTCCAATTTTTAAAGGTGTTTTGATATTGCAGCACTCAGCACTGAAATGCCTGAATGATTTAGGAGCCTAAATCTAATTTTTAAATGGGACATAGCTGCTGAGAGCCTAAATCCCATAGACTGTCTATGAGATCTTGGTTCTTAAGTACCTAAAACCCTTTTAAAAATAAGACTTAGATGCCTAAATGTTTAAGCATTGTGATGCCTAGCACCAGAACACCTAAATAGTTTTAAAAATCTGGGCCTAAACTCTTTGGGAGTATGGATTGCTGTTTTGCTATATGTGTGTAGAGCAAAGGCATTGCTGGCCGGGGGAGGGACCCAGGGCACAAGCCCAGGCCCCGCCCCAGCCTGCAGGCCCCACCCCCTGGCCAGGGACAGGGACAGGCACCACCGCAGGCAGCAAGGCCCTGCATCCCCAGTCGGGGACAGGGCTGGACGCAGCCATGGGCGGTGGCATCCTGTATCCCTGGCTGGGGATGGGGCTGCCACCAGAGCATGTGGCCAGACCCCGGATTGCCCACCGCAGCCCGCGGCTGGGCCCCAGACCCCCGGCCAGAAATGGGGCTGGAAGCAGCCACAGGAGGCCTAGCCCCGCATCCCCAGCTGCAGACGGGACCGCCACGGCTGTGGACGGGGCCGCTGCGGCCACCGGCGGCTAGGTCTAGATCTCTGGCCTGATTGGGCTGGAGATCCAGGGCACTGGTGCTGGGGTTCAGGGCACATGCCCCGGGGTGCCTAGCGCCAGCAACGCCTCTGGTGTACAGCAGTGGTTAGCAAACTTTTTTCCTCAGGACCCAGCTCTGGACCCCGCTGCCATGCAATGACCCTTCACTGAAAAAAAGTGGCTGCCGCCAGAAAACTGAACAGTGACCATGGCTGCAGGGGATGGAGGGGTGTGGGTGGGAATCCCTCATGGCTTTCGTCTTTTCTCTTGAGGGTTATAGTGCATGTCCGAAATCTACACATCTCATTTGAGATCACCTACATGGAACATACGGAAGGTGATCCTGCATGCCATACTCCTGTCTCAAATCAGGTAGTATGTCAAGTCTCTAAAATTGCATGTAGTCACCTGGAGTGTGTGTGTGTGGGAGCTCCTTCCAAGTGGGGAGGGTTACTGGGTGGAGAAATGAGATGGAAGTGCTGAGACAGGGGAAGGAGAGGAGAGGCATGCCAGGCTGGAAAAAAAAGGTCCTGGAAGATCCTGTCTGCTGCTGAGCCTGTCCAGATCCCTCCAGGTCTTGCTCACTTCTCCACTGTCCAATCCCAGGAACTGAAGCAGCCCCCCTGGGTTCCACTTTTACCTCTGCTCTTCATCTGCTCCCTGAGTCTGCATGAGTTTCCATGAACACACAACTGTCCACAATATTGTGACTGAAGGGGTGCTAGCCCTCTCTGCTTGCTCTGGTGACCCCTCTCGCTGTCAGTGTGCATAAGGCAGCAACACAATGGGGCTATCCACACCACTTCAGATTGGGACCTTGTTATAACCTGTGCTGCTTCACAGTTTCACTCTGCTATGGAGCACAGTAGTCTCCCAGGAAAACTAGTTGTTTCCCATGAGACTTGAGGCAGTGGTGAACTGTAGTGCACTACAGACCTCTCTCTACCTTATTTTCCAGTAAGGTTAAGTCATCCTCCTGCAAGGCCAGGACTGTGTACAGCTTAAACTTCTCCCTCCAGCAGATACATCCCTGAGCTGATTTTATTCTGTTATTTACGCTTTCTAATTGAAAAAAAATACCTTACTTTCTAACACAGGTGCCTACTAGAACAGTTTGCTTTTCTCTTCTTTTTAATTATCAGTCAAAAATCTCTGGAAAGAGTTTTTATTAAAATCTACAATTTATAACTTTTGTTGCAAGCAAGGGAATTCTCAACCCTCTGAAAAAAGAGGCAAGCCTTAATTTGCAAAAATAACTGCAATC
The DNA here is from genome assembly GCA_007922195.1 of Podocnemis expansa. Classification (NCBI taxonomy): domain Eukaryota; kingdom Metazoa; phylum Chordata; order Testudines; family Podocnemididae; genus Podocnemis; species Podocnemis expansa. Next base: position 23,097,617 of record ML682025.1, read on the forward strand.
CCCAGATCCCAGAAATGGTGGAATTAGGGGGTGTTCAGTTTTTTCTTTTCTTCATTGGGTCTATTGATAAAAAACACAAAGGTTGCTTGCCAGTGACCTCAGTCCTTTTCATATGAATGAGAGAAGTCCAAAGAGATACTGAATCAGAGAGGAGGCATAGAGATTGTTTGAACAACAATTAGCACTTCATTGTTAATCCTAATGACTCACATCCCTGGCATTTGTCTCAACGGTCTCTACTGAAGACTGATATTATGTTACAATAGGCTGAAGATCAGTGAGAGGCAGCCGTCTCCCTCCACCCTCCCTTCCCCCACATCTTCCCTGCCGGCGACCCAATACCTGCAGGTCTCTGACCCACTACTGGGTCGCTACCTGAACTTTGATGACCACTGGTGTAGAGCATCTAGCATTGTGGGACACTGATCCCCAATGCAAAAAATTCCTGAATATAATCCACGCAGGCAGTACCTGATTCATCTTCAAATCCATCTTTCTATGCTGTGATGCCTACCAAAACATGTCTGTTGGTTGTGCTAAAGTCCGCTGTGACTGTCTCTCTTCCCTTCCTTCTCTTTCTATCCCCTTTCTTCTACCAATTTCCCCTGATTCTGTCATTCCCTATCATATCTTACTTCCAATTAAAAAAAAATTAAAATGAAAAATGCAACAAAATATACAGCTAACAAAGCAGTGACTCTTCCTCCCATATTCCTCTGCTTCTATGTTATAGCCTCAAGATGAGAGATATCATATCATACATCCCATATCATTAATCTGTTTTGTGTCTTTTAGGTCCTGACTCTGAACTGAGGAATATGCTTAACATTCAGCACATGTGTAAATGTCATTGACTTCAGTGGGACTTCAGAATGTGTTTAAAATTAGGTATGTGCTTACATGCTTTTCCTGAGCCTTAAACTGTAGGCAGGGAGTATCACTCTTCTTTGTTTGAACAGCTCCTAGTACAATGGGATCCCAAACCCAATCCAGGTAAGGGAGTGTTACAACAGCAATACAAATTGTGCTATTTTATTCATAGACAAAATGTAAAGCTCCACAATCTGCTTCTCACATTGGCTTCCTGTATGATGCCTTCTAGAACTTATTACCTGTGACACATTTTATAAATGGAAACAGGATACACAGGTTTTTTGGGCAGTTGCACAGTCCATTGGTTTCCTGTGTTTAGTTTGGATAGTTTGCTGTATCTGCATGCAAAAACCTTTTCCTGCAAAATCCCAATTGTTATATTGATTTTAATTTAACACCTTGTGTATGCTGGTTCATGCAAATTATGTGCCAGAGACAGCTCTAACTCACCTTACTGTTGACAAAGTCATCAGATGTGAAAGCATTTAATTCTAAGAAATACTTGAGCAGGGAGATGTTCCCATCCTGTACTGTGTAATGAAGTACTGTCTTGTTGCTTTTAACATCCTGTCAAAAAAAAAGCAAAGCTTTTGCAAAATAGCTCAACATGTTATGTAAGTACACTGCAGAAGACAAAGGGCTAGATCCTCAACTTGTGCAGATCAGCACAGCTCCACTGACTTTTGAAGAATTATATTAATTCAGGATTTGGCCCTGAACAAGCAATAATAAAGTAACTGTAGAATAAATTATTTAAAAGCCCCTGAATTCTAATTTAGTATGCCACTGGCTAACATTTCATGAATTTAGTACTGCCATTGCAGTGCACTTATATATACAAAAGAGTTTTCACAAGAGGATCCTGAATTACTTCTGTTGTTACTCTGTAATAAGATTTGATACCATGGGTAGGGTTGCCAGATACCAAAGCATGGAAAGGAGGACAGGGAAGTACAAAAAGGAGGACATTGGAGGACACATGGAGAAAATGTAGTATTAATATGATTGTCACTCATTACCATATTATGTCATGGAAAATGGGTAATGATTACTGAATGCATGCCCACCAAATGCCTGCCCAACCACTTCAGCTACTGCCCCCAAATGCCTGCCCCCAGCAGATCCCTCTCTCCCCATGTCCCCACTCCAGCCCTCCTAACCCCCCATACCCCAGCTCTCCATCTTCACTTCACCCCCCTTCAGCCTCCCAAACCCTTCCACACCTCCCCAGCCCACTATCCTGACCCCTTCTTCCCACCCACCACACCCTTTCCCCAGCTGCCCAACTGTCCCGAAACCCCTTCTCAGGCCTCCTTACCAGTGGAGCAGGGAAGGGGCCTGCGGGGACTCACAGTTACACTGGAAGGCTACAACTATGGTCCTGGCCAGCCAGCCAGAAAAAGGGGGCATGTGCTGCTCAGGCCTGGTAGAGGCGGGGCCTCCCCAGGCACCGGGAAAAGGGGGGAAGAGGTGGCTAGGCTTTCTCTGGCCTGCAGCCCCTTGAGTCAGCCCTCCGGGGAGGCACCAGAACGCTGCGTTCAGGCACATTCTTCTATTTTTAGGGGCCCCCGGAATGCTTCCCCTAAAAATAGGGGGCCCCCAGAACACTGTTCCAGGGCATTCTGGCATACTTTAACCCCTGTAAGTAAAAAGCCGGACAAAATCATGTATTTTTAAAATGCCTGCTGGACAGAGGATGTGAAGGTGAAAAGGAGGACATGTCCTCCTTTTGCCGGATGTCTAGTAACCCTAACCATGGGAGAAGGAATTCAAAAGGGGTAGCAGTGTTAGGCTAGTTCAGCAAAACAAACAAGGATGGGATGGGAGGAGGAGGAGGAGGAGACGAATGCCAAGAGGAACAGTGAAGAGACAGGAGAACCTCTCTCTGTAATAATAATTATAAAAATAACATTTATCTCTTATATACTAATAGAAATAGGGTTTATGTGAGGTTTAAGTGATGCAAAGACCTTGCTTTGGACTTTTGCAGAGGCATGAATTTCACTTGCTTTGAGATTATGAAAAAGAAAATGTAGAAGTTTAATAAATCATAATATTTCAGCCTTCAACAGAGTGCCCTTTTGCCACAGAACAATCTGTTTAGGAATTCTTTGATTATGAAAAATTGCATGTGAAATAGCTGTATCACACTGTGTATCATGCACTATGAAATCCGTGATACCAACTTGATTGAAAAAGTCAATCTTGCAGATAGATTTCAACTTGTTGATGTCAGGACGTCTGATTACCTTCTTAGTCTGCCCCACTTTGAAGAGTGTGAACTAGTTTGTTGAAAAGAGGTTACTGGCTCCCCAATTCTTCTGTTCCAGAGTTTTTACCCTGACATTTTAAAGTCATCTCTAGCATGAACATGATGTAGGGCATTTAACAACAAGAATTGACAGAAATGTTACATTCTAGAACTAGACTCCAGTGTTGGAGACATTCATGTCTCCATACCCCCATCCTTCTAAAACAGGGTGATCAGTAATTAAATTTTAGAAGATAACAATGTTTGCTCCTTACTCGACTGTGGATGGAGGCTCCCATCTGCACTAGAAGGTGAATACATGATAGCACTTCCCCACTCTGGTAATTAAGTTCTTTTTTCCATTCCTCTGTTTGTGTAAGGTGACGTTGCTGCTCTCGGAACAGGGCATTATGGGACAGAACAGCACAGTGAAGCGGGGTATGGCCTTCAAAAAAAAAAAGAGGTTAAAGTGGTTTCGATCAAGTATTAATTTAAATAAAGGGGAAAATAAATACATAAGACGAGTTTGGCCATTTTCACCATGAGTGACTTCACAGTCATGATAAAAGTGGCTACATGACGGACAGGTCTCACTCATATAGTCTGCAGTGCCTCAAAAAAAGAAACCCCAAACTAACAGAAAACCACAGGCCCCATGGGAGGCAGAGTCATAGCATGAGTCTCTAACACAGATTTTAAATGCCAGTTGCATCAGGAAGCCAAAGTGAATCTTCACATGTTGAGAAGAGTTACCTTCCAAAGATAGTCTGGGGAGACAAAATTGGTGCAGTAATATTTTTTATTGCACCAACTTCTGTTGGTGAAAGAGCCAAGCTTTCTGAGCTACACAGAGCTATTCTTCAGCTCTCTGTGTAAACTTGAAAGCATATCTCTTTCATTAACTGAAGCTGGTCCAATAAAAGATAGTACCTTTGCCCATCTTGTCTCTCTAATATCCTAGGACGAACATTGCAGTGCACTTTTTCAGCACAAGAACACTGCAAACAGCAATGGAAGTTGTTCTGTTGAGCCAGGGCTCCCTCTTTTGTCTGCTACATCTATGTGCACAATCTGCTCTTAAACCTAGACTGTGAGCTCTAAACAATCTTATTACTGATTTACACAGCACCTAGCACACTGGAGCTTTGATTGGTGATTGGTGCCTTTTGGCATCATAGTTGTATAACAAAGTAAAAAAATACATCATCATCATTGGTCATTTGCACCAGCTCCTAATCTTTGCCTGATCCTTAGCTCTTTTCCCAGCACAGCTCCCTTTGTTCTGAGAGAATTCTGTACCTATTTTTGTACACAGTTAATGCAAGTGAGGAATGCCAAATTGCCTGTAGATGCATAAGACACGATTAGAGTCCATAAGCCTTAGAATTCATTCTGTTATATATTATGCAGCATTTTGCTATCCATTATAGTACCAATTTAAAAAAATTCCTTATTTAAAAAGTGGAAAGAAAGCAGGTGCTTATCTTTAAGCATGTTTTTAAGTATCACTGAATTCTATCTTTGGATACAATGAGTTTGGGGTGTGCAAGAATATCAAGGGGGGTTTGGGTATCACAGGCTCTGTTACATGCATTCTGGAAACGGAGCCTACGCTACCCAAACTCCCCTTGATATTCTTGTATACTCAAAATTCATTGGATTCAAATATATGGGCCCTAAAGAGACATTGTAAAACAATTAAAGTCCTGTGGGTCCTTAAAGACACAAGTTTCCTCAGGCATGAGCTTTCATGGGCTGCAACCTACTTCGTCAGATGCATCTGTCAAAGTAGGTTCTAGCCCATTGAAGCTTATGCCTGAAAAAATTTGTTAGTCTTTAATGTGCCACAGGACTTCCATTGTTTTTGCTGTATGTAGACCAACAAGGCTACCTCTCTGAAATTTACTGTAATTGTTATTTGCTGTATCATTGTAGCCATGTTGGTCTCAGGACACTAGAGAGACAAAGTGGGTGACGTAATACCTTTTACTGGACCATTCTCTGTTTGTGAAAGAGACACACTTTCAAGTTTACACAGAACTCTTCTTCAAGTCAGAAGCATTCAAAATTACACAGAGCTCCCCCCCCCCATGTCAGGAAGAGCTCTGTGTAAGCTTGAAAACTTCTCTCTTTCACCAACAGAATAAAACAAGTAAAAATAGTATCTGTGCTACCACTATAATGATTATTTATAATAATGCCACCATAAATATCTGCAAAACCAAAATGTGAAAGAGTAAAACTCAAATAATCTTACCTTCAAAATCTTTCATTTCTAAATCGTGGGGGAAACCTAATGACATTATAACCTAGAGTTGACAAAAGCACAGGAGAATTTAAATTTAGGAGACTGCTGTTTAAAGGAAAAAGCAGTCAAATCATCCATAGACATTTTGAACGTTCTCAGAGCCAGCTGACTAGCAGGAATTTCTGTTGGTGCCAGAAGACAGATGAGTTCAATCGTATGTTCGTGCACTGAGCTTATATATTAGAGTTAGTGACCTTTTCAAACCTGTCAGTTATTTTGTCCTAGCTGTAAAATGATTGGGTGGTCCTTTATTTCATCTTCTGGGAGCATCTTCAGAAATAAAGATAGCTGGAGTAGGAGAAATTACAAGATTGTGCACTTCTTTGTGTTTCTTTATGATGGATGCACAAGGCCTGAATAGTTTTTGTGCAGGATAAGGGATTTTTTTCTGCTTTTTTGTTTTTTGTTTTGTTTTTTTTGAACTGGTAATATCAGGAATGTTAAATCTTACCAGCTTTTTGCTGGATATCTAACTGGAGTATGCAGAATTGTAGACTGTGAATTTTTCTCCATCCTGAACTGAAGGGATACTGCAGGAGTTGAATTGTTAACAGATTTTTTTCTGTTTGTTTCATGTAGGTGTTTGCATTTAAAACATTCTTTAATTAAAATAACTATTAACAGTAATAATTAACTTGTACAGCAGTAGCAACTAACAGTTACAGGCAGGGATCAGGGGCCCTTTTCTGTTAAATGTTGTGTACGCTATAGGCTTAAAATGCAGAAAGAATGATTTTGGTTAGATATTAGGAAAAACTTTGTAACTCTTAAGGGCAGCTAACCACTGGAATGGGCTTCCAAAGAGGGTGGAGAATACCCATCATTAGAAGCGTTTAAGAACAGGTTGGTGGACTACTATCTCTCAGGGATAGTCTAGATTTATTTGGCCCTGTGGTTTGATAGACTTGATGACACTGTTCAGGTCCCTTCCAGCCTCTCGCTTATATGATTCTATTATGAAGTGGAAAAGAAGTCTTTTCCTCAAAGGACTTACAACTGCATGACCAGCCTCAATCACAAATCGGCTGAGTAAATATCATTTCCCCTCAGATCTTGGTGATACCACAGTCCACCTGGATAATAGAATTTACCAGAAAAAAACAGAGAGAAAAGATTGAATCTCTAATGTAAACAGAAAGAAACACACAGAAGAATCCTTTTGCTCCCTTTAATAACAGCCAACCTTACAGACCTTTATCCATCAGAAGGAAGCAAAGAAGGGCACCAATCCATTTCTTTTCCTCTTTGAAGGCCACCTTATCCCACAACTTGACCTTTGGTCACTGATGTACTGAACTGTCATGCACCAAGGCAAACTGAACTGTACAGTAAGTGAGAGATTCAGAGTCACTGGTCTTTGATATTAAACACGCCTGCTAGAATTACCTTTAAGCAATGACAGGATAACTATTGTTTGATTTCAGATGACTATGTGTCACTGTGTGGTGAATCCTATCCACAAAAGCTGAATTCACTCCTGCACAAGGCTTATGTGGGTTTGTCTATACTGCAGTGTAAGCACGGGCTTCTAACGCAGGCTCTAGCATAACTCCCCTTCCATCTACATGAAATCATACTAATCCAAGGCTCAGAGCCAGAGGTCCCACAACCCTGCAAGGGCAGAAGATCCGAGACTTAGTTATGCCATGATCCCACTGTTTTGCAGTGTAGATACAACCCCCCTGCCCAACCCAGGACTCATGCTCTGGGAGTCTGGCAAAAGTATCCCACAATTCCATAGGCTGGACTTTTTTGTCCTCAGGACAGCTAAGTTCATGGACAGTCATGTTTTCCAACACTGCACCATAAACTCAGGGTTCACATGATCACATTTTGGGAGGGCACTTGGAATACTGGGATATGGGCCTGTATAATGCGTGAATGCCTGTGTATTTAGAGCTATCTTAGTAAAAGATACACAACAAGCTCTATCTACATATTGTCATTTATACATAGCTCCATTTCCTAAAGGTCTGTTGACACTGGAAATGTTCATACTGTAAAATTTTCACGTGTAGGAGTATGGCAGGCTGAAGCAAACATTCCTGCTTGTAATACCTAGGGCTGTATGCAAATGAAACTAATAAAAGCAGTTAAGAATCTCTATGGAAATAAGTATTGTTTGGATTTAATACAGAGTGCAATATTTTAAAATATTCAGCCTTTCCCCCCCTCCCCCAGACAGTAGTGATTTGAAGCAATGTTTCACAGAGTCTCTTCATCTAAATTATTAGAAAGCGTAACATTTTCCCTGCTTTTGCTGTATAACCTAATTTCCTCCCAGTTTAGCATTTTGGCTGAGATTTTCAACTATAAATACTTGTAACAATTCATTCAGAACCCTTAATACTTAACACGCAGCCATGAGATACTAAGGCTTTTATTGAATTTGGCCCCAATTTCATAGACATCAAAAGTCACAGCCAACTTTTCATAATGTTACTGTGATGTATCCAGATTAAATATTGACTAATAGTTTGGAGTTTCTTTATTGTTAATCTGAGTTCATTAAGGGGTGGGGTGGAGAGTTCAGAATTAAACAATAAGAATTCAAGAATTTGCCTACTCAGACTGGGGAGCCTGAAAATATTTCACAGCATTTATTTTGAGTGAAAAAAGATGCATTTCCATGGAAACAGTTTATGTAGGTTTTATAAGTGCCCACAAACATTCCCTTCAGTGGACTCCTTAGTGTCATATCTAGCATTTACAAGGCTGAGAGAAAGGAATGTTGTCTTAAGCATTTTACAAGTTACATATTAACTTCCAATTTATGAATTACCTTCAGGCTGTGTGCAAGGCATGGTTAACCAATGCTGGAATTCAAACCGCCAGAATTTAGGTAATCCTACACTCTTTCATTTACAGTGCACTACTGCCATCATTAGATGAACAGCTCTGCTTTAAATTGTATCATTGTAATTGCCAAAACTTTGTCAGAGAAGCTGCCTTCTGTATTTGCTGGTATGAGTAAGAAGGGAGGTAAAGGTGGAATCTTTTTTGAAAGTTCATAAGCAACTGAAGATCTATCAAAGGGCCAAATTCCAACACATTCCCCCCATTGTTGTGTATCACCCTGCTCTCTGAAACATTCATTCAAGTCAATAAGATTTCTAGCAAAGTGTAAGTCTATCAGAATCTAGCTATGCAGTCAGACAAACACAAAGCAAATGGCCTGTAAAGTTTACTGCTATAATTAACAGAGAATATATTCAAAGGCACAAAAAGGGAAGTCAAGTATCATTGCCATATCTGGGGTCGGGAAGGAATTTTCCTCCAGGGTAGATGGCTAGAGCTCTGGAGGTTTTTTGCCTTCCTCTGTAGTATGGGGCATGGCTCACCTGCTGGTGAATTCTCTGTTTCTTAAAGTCTTTAAATCATGATCTTAGGACTTTAATAACTCAGTCATAGATTAGAGAGTTATTGGTGGAGTGGGTGGGTGAGGTTTTGCGGCTTGCATTGAGCAGGAGGTCAGACTAGATCAGGGGTTGGCAACCCAACAGATAAGAGCCATTTTTTTAAATTCCTTCAATAACCAAGTGTTGTGAGACCCGCAATGGGTCTAGTCTCCTGTTTGGGGCTGAAGGGAGCTGGGCCAGGGTGCCTGCTGCAGGGTCCTATGACCAGAAGAGGGAGCCTTCAATCTGGAATGGGCCCCTAGTGCTGGTGGGGAGCCTGGTGCCAGGCACAGGACACCTACAAGGTCCCCTGGTGGCAGGGTGGGATTCAGAGCTCCAAGTCACAAGAGGGCAGCCAAAGAGCCACATGCAATTCTGGAGCCGCAGGTTGCAGACCCCTTGATTAGATCGTACTGGTCCGTCCTGATCTTAGAGTTATGAATCTGTGAGACTTTCAGTAAGAATCGGGAGAAAGGAGCAGATCAGTCTAATATTTTGACAATTTATACCTCCTGAAGATCTTCCAAGGATGCTTACCTCCTCTTTGTGCCTTTGAAAAACCACATCAACATCTCTTGTCTCTATTTATAATTTAAAAATGTATCTGCTTTTGCAACCTGTGTATATAGCTAGTCTATGTAACCATGGATCAAATTCTGCTGTCATTCACAATGGTGTAATTCTCAAATAACTCCACTTCCATTTTCACTGATTTTAATGAAAGGGTAACCTGACCCATTGTGCTCCTATCATTGGCTATGTCTACACTAGAGGGCTCAGTTAAGTTGACTTAACGAGGTTGACTTAAAAGTTAAGTTGACTTAACAAAGTCTACGTCCACACTGGAGGGCTCTGTTAAGTTGACTTTGTTAAGTTGATTTAACAAAGCCTACAGCATAGACAACTCTATCTACAATGCGTTAAGTCGACTTAATAAAGTCGACTTTAATGCTTAAGTTGACTTTAAGGGCTGGAGTTATTAAGTCAACTTAAGCAAGTGTTTAAGTTGACTTAACAAAAGTCTAATGTGACATGTCTTTCCTTAAGTCAACTTAAGGGAGATTAAGTCAACTTAAGGCTCCAGTGTAAACGTACCCATTGTTACCTCTTTCCTCCCCTTGACTCCTGTTTGTTTGTCACACCCACTTGTTCCATAGCAGCTCTTCGGTTTGCAAACTTTTCAGAGCAGGAGCTGTCTCTTACTGTGTGTTTATACAGTGCCTAATATGATGAGGCCTGGGTCCGACTGCGGCACCAGGCACAAATGCAATGCGAACAACAAACAACGGCAACAATATGCCCAGATTTCCTCAAAGAGGTTTGCAGCTAGCATCCACAAAATGTGTAACAAGCTGTTGACACAACAAAGGCATCTCCTTTGAAATGAAAGGCTGACAAGTGGAAAGAAGACTCCTAATACAGAACTGGAAAGAATGAACACAAGTCAAGTCATTTTGACTTAAGGATACCTTTCTTCTGAGATGTTTGCTTTAGAAACGCCTCTCTCAATTGATGGGTATGTTCATGGTATACAAAGACTGACATTAGATAAAAACAAAATACTTTATCTGATTGGTTGTAGTGTACCACTATTTTATTTCTTAAAATCTAGACCCTTCACATTACGAGAATCAAAAAGAGAGAGGGACAATACAGACTGCTTCCTTAAGCAGAAAGGCATGACTTAGCCTGCTTTTGCAGACTGACTGGGGCTAGACTCAGATCGCGCACTTCCTTGCAGAGCCCCTCAGCCTGCAAGCAGGACCAGGAAATCCCCTGTGAACTTAAACTTTTGTATGGTTTTCAATACATCACCCCATATTGTGATTTCTTTGCACTTTCATATTGCTTGCAATTAAAAAAGAAGGAAGCTGTTCCTACCTGGATGATTTGTGTGTATCCATATGTTGCTGCGAGGTGTAAAGCGGACCGCCCTTTATCATCCACAGCATTGACATCAGCCCCTGTCAGTATCAAATCATAGACTATGGCTGGTTGCTTGGCACTTACAGCAACCAACAGGGGCGTCTGAAAATAGCAGCAAAACAGATACAATGCAAGACTCTGGTGACAGAGAAACTAACAGAAAAGAAAAGGCTGTGGGGCGGAAGCGGGATTCCATGTAAGACTCATGGGGATGGGAAGACAAAAGCCCTCCTGTTTCTCAAGGATGCTCCTGTTAGAGAGGCAGATAGCTCTTGCCATCGGCAATGATCTGAGAAGTACAGTGCTTCCCTAAGCACAGAAAGAGACTGAAACGTGCCTGTGTAAGGCCTTTGCAGGAAGCAGTGAAATTCTCTACTGTTCCCAGCATGAAATTCACCCTTGTTCAGAAGGCTTATGAATCAAATATGGCATATGGGGTTTTCAGTGGGGCTGAAGTTGATGCACAGGCTTAGTGCTGGCACAGAGATGAATTAAATGCTGCAATTCTGGTTTGAGGAAACAGCACCTGCATTACCTTTCCTCTGTGCTCCTTGGCATCTAGTCTTCTTAGCTCTTTCATTCGCTCTGCGACTGCCAGTGTATATTCCCTCATACCTTTAGCTGCATAAATATGTAGAATTCTAAGACAGTAAATAAAGACATCGATCATTGCCTGTCCTATCAATCGCCCTGGTCATTTAACACTTTTATAAACAGCACTACGTGCTCTGTGGTTTATTACTGTGAGTGGTGGACTCTAGAGTGAGGGCATGTTGTGCACGCTGAGGAGCAATTTAAATGCTTGATTTTAAAGACAGATACAGTATTTGGTGCCATAAGTTAACCTAGTGGTTTCAATAGCAGGCAGTTTTACTGAATTCTTGTGAGGCCTAGTTACAGGCTCTCTTTCAACTGAATAAAGTCTACCAGGCCTGAGACTGACCCCTCTGCACTGACCAGTCCTACTTAACAGAACTACAATCCTACGCTTGCAGAAGATCAGTAATATATACATAGTATTACATTATTTCAGGTATATGAGGGGATACACGGGTAATACCTGTGCATCAAAAGTACCAAAGAGCCTCTTTTAAATGATTTCATCTCTAGGATAAATCCAGAATTTGTTCTCAGGGTGTCTCTAGATTTTTTCAAAACTAGTGGTTTGAAGGGAAGAGTGTTATAATGATTCTATTAAATCCACAGTACAATCAAATTATAAAATAACAACTGATATTTATGCCTTACAGCTTTGCGTTGGCTGGAACTGAGGTCCCTAATGATGGGGAAAACTTTACACATAGGTTGCACTTATTCTGCTATTTAGATGAAGTTCCCCTCTGAAGAGGGTTAGCATAAACCTATGAACCACCATGGAAACAATCAAACAAACCAGCACCCTCAGTGCATGCAGATATACAGAACCAAATTCTCTGACATAAGCAGGTCCAAATCTGCTGACTTCTGGGACTTCAGTCATTCGCACCAACAGAGAATTTAGTCCATAAAGGATGACCCATGGCTTTCTGTACTCTGGGGTGAGGATCAGGGAGGGGAATGTGATCTAATCAAGAGATCTCAATTCTGTTCCTGGCTCTGCCACTGACCTGACCTGTGACCTTGGACAAATCACTCTGTCTTGTCTACTCAGACTGTCAGCTCTTCAGGGGAGGGGCTGTCTCTTACTATGTGTGCAGTGTCTAACACAGTGTCCCCCCACTCTCAGTTGGAGCCTCTAGGCACTGCTGTAACACAAATCAATAACAGCATGACTGCAGGACCTGTTGCATGAGTAAGGACTACTTGAATGAGGATGGTGTTGAGTCCATATTTGGCTCATGAGAGTCTCTTTTAGCATACATTAAATCAACACAAAGCCATGTAACTTATCTCTGGTTTTGGTCCCATAAACATGTTATCAAACTCACATTATTGGTTTCCAAGCCAGCATTTATATATTGTGTCAAATGTCATGGGATACCTTGCTGGGTATGAAATAAAACACTCTAGGCACATGAAAGTTACTGTAGATCTTTATTGAGATTTTTGTTTTAATCTAACAGAACAACCCAGAAAGAAATTCATAGACAACATATCATTTTTATATACAACTGGGAAATTTTATGTACAATGAAATGAAAAAAAAAGTTTCAAATAAATCTTGGCAACCACAGGCCTGATTCACAACTGCACCATCCCAGTGATATGCTAGTGTCACTCCGTTACCAGCGGAAAACTGGAGTAACACAGTGGTAGATTGAGCCTCATCTAGTTAATTTCTTTGCTGGGTTTTTCTGCATGCTTAAGCCACTAATATCAGTAAGCCTAAATTGCTGCAGTTTTCAGACAGCTTTACGATCATTTTTCATGATCTGTTGTTTAAATTCTTTAGATGTGTCAATTATGAAAGCTGCTTTGAAAGTCTAACAGACATTGGACCCCATTTTGCAGTCCTTACTCAGGCAAAAATGGTGATGTCATTTGGAATATTGCCTGGGTAGAAGAAGGTGTAATGGACACCAACTAGTTAACCAGTGAAAGATAAACAACTCTTTGAATAAATTAATTCCAAAAACCCTTTCAAATGCTACAATCATCTAAGGCTCCTGGGCTTTGTAAAGCAGAAAAACCCAGAGAAATTGTGTTAATCATCTCGGAGTCCCTTGTTTATTAAGAAAGCAGATAACAAAGTTAAAAATGGATACATCCTCTGGCAGATAGCTTTGTTGGTGGCATGATGCCACAGAATATCAGCACTGACATTTACAATGGCTTTAGAGGGGGCAATATAAGTTACTCTTTGTCCAATGAATAAAACCAAAATGCAATAACAATGCTGCGTATACTTGTGGCTCGGTAAGACTGGACAACAGAGAAGCTTTCAGTGCCAAGAAGGGATATTAAAGCTCTAATTTAACATGGCCCATTTCCAATTTTAGGACTATTTATCATGATTGTAAACTGAACTATTGCTAAGACTCAAGAACAAGAGAATTCAGTGTTGCTAAGATTGCTGGACATGCATCCAAATTTTGGGAGCCCATTTCCTCAGTGATCTCAATGACGGCTGTATGTTGCAATCCCATTGGGACCAAGTTCTGTCTCTTAGTGTGATACACATCACCAGGGAGCCAAAAGATATGACACCCCCAGTTTTAAAGGGGAACATTTCACATACTGAAAATACCTAACTGCTGAAAACACAGCAGTCCAATTGCTGCTCCACCCCCTGCACTGAGCTAAAGCTCTGCATAAAAACAAGTTTGTGCATTTTGCAAGAATGATCAGCAAAATGCAATTAAGAAGCCACTGTACAATGATTTGTGTGCCTCTGTGGCTGGTGCCCTCTTTCACACTAGCTCATATCTCATCTCTGGTCGTCAGATTAGCTAACAATTGGTGCTATCCCAGCAGTAAAATATTCATAATCACAGAGTGAATTTTTTCAGTGGTGCTTTCAACTAAAGGACCATCTCATTCCAGGCCACACACTTAAGCTGGCCTTCTTCTAAAATATTTATTAAGCACAGGAATTGGGGTAGTTTCCTTTACATGCTGAACAAAGCAAAGATATACACACATAGCTTTAGAAAATAACGCTTGTAAAGTAAACCCTATAACACACTGTTAAGACAAATGCATCTTCACCAAATACTGCAGTCAGACATTATCAGATAGCCAAATGTGTTACTAAAATCCCATGTCAGTTTGAGCCACGTTCCATATCTGAGGATGAAATTCACTCCTTGCAGAGGACCAGCATAAGAACTGTGCACTATAAAATTTCTGCTAGGAAGGACTAAAGGTGACTTCAGCAGTACTAGAGTCTTGTGCTGCTCCTGTACACACAGGTGAATTTCACCTCAAGTGCAAATGTCATATCCAGGGAACTTGAGTGGTGGTTGACAACAAAAATCTTAAGAAGCAAGCAAATAGCCCGAACCTGTTTTTTCTTGTACACTCACAATTCTCACTCATTTCATGTGGAGTTCTGGGCGAACAAGAAATGTAGGATCAGGCCCAATATACATGACTTTAAAGCCCTTCAACAGAGAGAGTGTGATTTAAAACATACGTATCATTGTCTTCATCTTCTAGAAGTAGTTTTTCAATGGGCAGAGTACTGATCACTCTTCTTGCATCCTCAAGTTCCTGTGGGACTGGTTCTGGAATTGAAATTGGAAGTGGGACGAACTGTGGTCCAGGAAGTGAGGATGAAGCTGGCTGATACTGCAGGGTAGATGCTGGTAATGCAGAAATAGGCTGAGCCCATGGAAAATAGGTAAGAGGTGCTTGCTGCTCTGTCACCTCCAGCTGTGGCACAACAGCCGGAGTGGTGCTTCTTGGCTGTTAAGAACAAAGATATCAGAGTAAGGACACTCACATTCATGGTTAAAGCACTTTGTCCTCCATATGTAAAGTTTCATTTTCAGTGTGAAATTTTTACAGAAACAGGGATGTAACTCTGTTACAATCCTAGCTGCCAGTGAGCCAGATCATGTAATCTAAAAGTTTTTGCAGTGGTGTGTGTATTTGTATGGAACACATTTCTAACACCTTTCTGTTCTCCCTCCTGCCTTCACTTTTGTCAGCATCCAAGCATTCTTTCCAGATTATTGTAGATTGCATTTTGGACCTGCCATCCTCAATTGTGGCCCACTGATCATGTTTCAACATGAACAGGAGGTATCAGGTGAGATGACATGAGGCTGAACTGTTCTCATAAATGTTGACCAATCTCTCACAGTCAGCATCATGTCAGCAAACTCAAAGTCATGGTTAAAGACAATAAGATTTTCCAGTGGAAGCAAGTTCCCTGGAGACCTTATTTTTTTAAAAAACGAAACCCCCTCACACTTACTGAAAAAAAGGTATTGAAAATAAACTCAGAAGCCTCAACTGAAAAGTTCCATCCAGATTCTCAAGTACAGTTCTGTCCTAGCTGTTTGTCCAAACAACAGTGTCTATTGTATATTTGATACCTGATATTCTGAGCCTCTGGACAGAAGATTACAATTTATGATCCACTCTAACTGAAACTTCTTGAGCTGCATGAATCAAAGCTTTAGGATTCCTTGTTAAGTTAGAGCTGATGGCAACTTGACTTTATTGTTCTGTATTATTTTTTCTGAGCTGCAAACAGTCCTCTCTTAAGATAAAATCTACCCACTGGCCTCATCCAGCCCTCAATCAAGCCAATGGCAATCTCACCAATGGATTCAGTGAGGGCTGGAGAAGGTCTTGTGAGAACAATACAGAATGGTTCATGAGTTAATTAGCTGGTGAGTGCTAGAGGGTTTGAGAGAACTTGGAAAATGCAAGCTTTGTTAAGAAAATTGGATTCACTCCGACTTCAATATAGTCAAATCTTTTAATCTCTCTCAAACCACAGTGATTCTCAGAACAATCCCCCTAATTTCCAGGCCCAGGCAGAGAGCAAATCAGGCAATCAAATTAGACAGTTAGGTTACTGATAAAGCA